>VWZK01021621.1:5199-181414 GCA_013396935.1 Baryphthengus martii | reverse complement strand
TATGTTCTGAACTTTTTGATGTTTCAAAATAGATTTGGAAACTATTCATACCCCATAGAAAAAAACAGAAACAAAAGCTTTTTATCCTCTTTATTTCTGACTGCTATGTCTGGTCGTTTTAACCTGTTGTCTTTCCCTTCTTTACTGACAATTAGAGAGGGCTTTTTTTCAGTGATATTAGTGTCAGTCAAGGCCTGAGCTAAAGCTTGCTGCTTACCAAAAATTTCTGTTGTCTTTCCTTGGTACTGAGCATGGCTGGGAATCTTACCATACACTGGGCGTTCTTGGATAGGATTCCTGGCTTAGGGCTCTGCTTAAATACAGCTTCCGAAAGGAAATGCTCAAATGTTCCTTCAAGACTGATATCAGCAGGTTCTGAAACAGACCGCACAGAGAGCTGCTCTGAGCAAAAGGTGCTGATGAAAGGGGGATTAAAAAAGAGAGCCCCAAATATTAATCATGAAAATCAGACTTTAAGGTGGGTGTCTATATATATGAGATACCTGTCTTCTACTTTTGGAAGAAATGAACCTCCACTATGCAGAGAACAATTTGTTCCTTGCTTTCCACTTTCACTGTTGTCTCTTCCACAGCTGTCTACAGGAGTATCTGTTAAGAAACCAGACTCGGGGATAGAACTAAATCCGGGGCTGGGTAATTTAACTTCAGTTGTGAACATTCACAGGTTATCAATTCCCTGGTAATTCCTGAATTAAAAGTTTAATAGAGTATTTTCAGTCCTGTTAGGAGAGACGTAAGATATTTTAAGTGTTTTCCTAATTGCCTTAGAAATACACCAACTGAAACATTACATGAAGTCAGTGGTCTTGGTCATGTTTTGAAAAGAGGTTACTAGGAGGTAGGTTTATTTCGTTCCTTTACTGTGTTTTAGTAAACATTTAGTATGTTTTATGGTTCAGTGAGTTTGTGTGCTGCCCTTCCACATCCATCCTACTTAGCAGTGAGGAGACCGGCTATTACTTTTGTGTTTGTGCAGCCTTGTTTCTTCCTAGCCTCTAAACACTACTGTCATCAACAATATTATTTGTATTTATTATAATAATAATAATGAATAGCAAGTAAGCACTGTAAATACTGCACACAAAACTGCTCCAGAGAATACTTTTCACAGCTTAGGGCACAGTTTACTGTTCTGTCATTAAATCTCCTGGTGTCGCCTCAATCGCTAAAGAGAAGCGAATGAATTTTTGTCTGATATGCCATAGGTTTTACTGCATTCATCATCCAGTAGATCCATTAAGGCATTTCTGTCATACTTATTATTATGATACTTTTGCTCCTAGAACAGTGAAACTTAATTTGTTATTGACTGAGGCCCGCAGAGGACTAACGTGAGACCCAGAAAGTCAGAATCTCTGGTAACAGTTGGAGGCAATCAAGTCCAACCAGTGGTAGGAGGTGGAGTATTGCTGGCCTGTGGCAAGTTGTTAATTAAACGATGTTTTTTCTGGTAGCTTATGTCGGAGGAGCCCTGACATAACCTTCAGTAAGGGGCCTCTTTTTTTCTCTTGAATGCCAACGAAATTATTATTAAGAAGATCAATTTTAAGTGCTGCTCCCAGTTTGGGTTGTCATGGAGACTGCTGACCTGCCATTAGAACCAGAGAGGCTTGGGGCTCAGACCCCGTGTTCTTGCTCATGTCTGAGCATGCTCTGGGACCTGGATGAAAATACAGCAAGTTATAGCTGTGCCTATCTGAGGCAGGGTAAACCCAGATGTCATGAGCCTCAGGATCAGTGGTTTTCTGCTTCAGATAAACCCTTTTTTTGTTGCATCCTTGCAGACTGTGAGATAGAGAGAGAAATTGAGTTGGGGAGCAGCGGCAAGAAGCATCCAAACAGAGCCTGCCTCTAGTCAAGGTTGTAAAACCGGAGCTGGATGCAGTAACATCCCCAGAGTACTCTGCTGGTTTTTGAGCAATAAAGGGGGAAGTAATCTTCATTACAGGAGTCTGTTCATCTTCCCTGGCCTGTGCCCATTGCACGGTGCTGAGGATAGCAGAGAACTGGACCCAGCGATGGCTTTCTGTGCCCCTGCTTACAAAGGGCTTCAGAAATTTATGGGGAAAAGCATCGTTTTTGCAATATTATGTATTATTAGAGAACAAGTTTTAATAAATTCAAACCAGCTCCTTTATAAGCTTGTACCCTTGGTCTATCTGCATAGGAAAGATACTGTCTATACAAACTGCTATCTTAAGAGGCCCAACATTCACCACACCCCAAAGTCAAAACATGAAACAAATAAAGCACCCAGAGGTGATGTTCAGCCAGCAGCTGCCTATCAAACCACCAAACCAGCCCAGAGGAAGGAGGAGGACCAGAACCTTCCTAAGCCAAAAAGCAGAGAGGGGAGGTAAGGCCCCTCAAACCAAATCAAAGCCCTCAGCAGGACTGCAGAGTCGGTTATCAGTTGCTAGAGAAGTCAGCCGGAGACAGGTCCTCCGGTGACACGAGTTGCCGCAACTTAATTGATGCCAATTCACAGCACTTCAGGATCTACTTCACAGAGCTGCCTGGGCTCATGGAGAGGATGTTTTCAGAAAGCTCTTGGCCAAGTATGGATTTCTGTAAATGAGTGTTTACAAACAAACCACTTACCACCTGGGCTTTGTAGATAGCCGCAAATTTCTCTTTATCACGTAACCTCAGCCTCCCCAGCCAGGCAGAGCAATGTCAGACGCAAATGTTAAAGGGGAAAAGTAAAATGTAGGCAGTGCAGAAATGGACTTTTACAGTATCTGATGTAAGTGCTGGCAAGACCAAGTAAGAAATGTCGGAGGAGTTGAATAAACTGAAGAGGTATTTGTGGGAAAAGAAGTAACCAGCTTGAAAGAATGAAGAAGAGAACAAGACCTGTGAATGTATTTGGTTACCGTAAACAGGCACCAGCTGCCTCAGATATCCTAGACAAATAGTTTGCTTTGTAATTCATTTTATTGTAGAAAACCCACCATCTGTAGGAAGAAAACACAGAAGGTAGAAGTGGAGGTACCGTAACCTCTTCCCTATGCCAGTCTCCAAATTAATACTGCAAACGTAGCAGTGACTATAGACCATGTAGGAGATAAATGCCTACAGTTTATAACATCTGCTCTGGCTCCGCTTGGATAGGTAATGCCAGATAAGTGTAACAAAAAGATTTGAAGAGTGACTATAAATGACTAAAGCATTGTGGGAGGTGCCTAGTGGTAGTGATGCACTTTGAAAAGAATGTTAATTTCCAAATAGATGAGATAATTGGAATTTGGGAGTTTTAAATATGCTTATTTTAAAATGTCATGAACTAAAAATACAACTCAAACTCAAAACGCTGTAAGGATTAAAAAATATTGTTTGCAGCTAACAGTCAGATTAGAAATTTAGGTTTCAAATTGCTCAAAACCAGGATGCTGTCTGTGTTTGCAATTAAAACAAGAGGTCGTAGCTCTGGTCCAGCCCTCATGCTCTGCAGAGAAATCATACAGACCTAAGCACAGTAATTAATATAGCTGAGGAACGTTGAAGTAACATGAAACACAACAAACTTTTCAGCTTTTCTTTCTACAGAGATTTCTGATTCTCAAACGAGTATCAGGTTACTCGGCCATTAAGAGCACTCACTCCTGAAGGCTGCTTGAAGGCTGTTTAACATGGATTGCAACTTTATTGGAGACAGAGTTTACAAATTTTGTTATACTTTTCAACTCAAAGTCAGCAGTGGGCAAGAGCTGTCTATTTCATAGAATCATAGACTTGTCAGGGTTGGAAGGGACCTTGAAGATCATCGAGTTCCAACCCCCCTGCCACGGGCAGGGACACCTCCCTCTAGAGCAGGTTGCCCAGAGCCACATCCAACCTGGCCTAAAAACTTCCAGGGACAGGGCTTCCACCACCTCTCTGGGCAACCTGTGCCAGTGTCTCACCACCCTCATGGGGAAGAACTTCTTCCTAATGTGCAATCTAAATCCAGTTTGGATCTATTCCCACTTGTCCTATCGCTACCTGACATCCTAAAAAGTCCCTCCCCAGCTTTCTTTTAGGCCCCCTTCAGATTTGACTGCAACTGCATCAACAGTAGAAATAAGATAGCTTTAGAAACAATTCTAGCACAGATGATAGACTCCTTGCTTCTTACGCAGACAGAAGTGGAGAGGTCCTGGTTGTACAGATGAGGTGTTGTTATGCTTTAGTATCACTGTTATCATCTATGAGATCTTTATTGGTTATTGGCAGGAATAATTTCAAAGAGTAACAGTGATTTTGGCTATGACAGCAGGTGACTGACTCTACTGTGGTTTATGGAAATGTTTTATTTAGCAGAAGACTAACTATTGCTCCATTTTATGTTTCCCATCACCCCTGCCCATCCCAGGCAGGTAGCTCCATTCCTCTGAAAATGGGGGTTAATGTGCACTCTGACCCATCAGTAGATCCTCTGCATCCTGCCATTTCTACAGGGATTTCTTGACTGAAGTCACATATTTTTGGCCAGGCTCCTACTGTGTTGGCAGGCAAGGAAAGTTTGAAGTTGTGTATGTGCAGTATCTGTTCTGTTCTATCACTTCCACAGAACAAAATGAGCTGCTGTGTGGCTCTTGACCCACATACAGAATAAGGCTTCAGCCTGCCTTTGTATCACTCATTTTGCATGGAAGTTTTCTGGGAGGTTTTTGGTTGTTGGGTTTTTTTTGTTTAGTTTTTATAGTGTTTGGTTGTTTTTTTTCCTCCTTATACTGCATCTCTAAGTAAGTTCTTACTTTCTCATCTTGGAAAGTAAAATGTTTCGCAAATTATAGTACACAGAAGGAACCCGGAGTTTAGCTGTTTTGAGCTTCCCAATGAGCATTTCTTGTAGTGCCATTACTAAGGCTGTTATCTGAAAAAATAGCTCTATTAAATGAAGAGATTTGATATGTAGGAAGAAAATTATCTGATATTTCTTTCCTCATTAAATTATTGTACTCATGCACATCCAGGAGGGACTGTGTTTTTCTTGGGGAAAGAACAGTTAGGTGTTCATAGGACAAAATTTCCTTAACAAAAAGATGTTCTGAAAAGTTGCTCTACAAATTGTTTTGTTGTTTGTCATTACAAGGTATAGTTAATTTAACAGTTATAGGGAAAGACGGGCTCTTATTTCATGAAGTTTGCCTTGCACACACACCCATGAGCTCTGCAGAAGGCTTTAGGTGGCTGGAGGATGAGGATGGTAGAGCTGGGTGCAGGGTGATGCACCACCCTTGCACACCTGCACCATGCCAGGGCTGGGGAGCCCGTTTGAGGTGGGGAGCCTTGTTTCAGCCTTAACTCAGGACCACTGTGCTTGCAGGAAACAGGACCAAGGATATTTCCCTTTCTTCCTGCTGTCTTCCTTAAGCAAGTCCCTCTTGATGTGTCAGCTTTTGTGGGGACTTCTGTTAGATACCTGTGTGTTGCTGCCATGCAAGTCCAAGCCCCCGAGAAGACCTGTAATTACACAAGGCAGCAAGTGCTGGGCTATAGTGCCTGGGTTTGCAGTGCTTGCTTCTTTCATGGGTCTAGTCTGTTAATAGACTAGAAAATAAGTTTGATTTCAGAAGTTCCTTTGATTTCAACTGCCGTGAATTCAAAGGGCAATTACACACAGAAATTACTTTCTTGAAGTTGTGGTGCAAATATTATCCTTTACTGTCCGCCAAAATCCTCCTAAGTGGCTACTCTGATCCAAATAAGCTCTGCTCTTAAGATGGCAGAGCACGGTGTGAGTTATTTTATTTTGCAGCACAAATGTATCCTGTATTGAATGTCTGAGGCAGGCAATTCAGTAAGTGTAAATAATAACTGATCTTGGCAGAAATGCCTTGTACACCAGAGACCCTTCAGACAAGCAGAGAGTGGCTTTCACACATTTTCTTCCAGCTACATTGCAGAACAGCCTGCAGAAATCCAGATTTGTGGCACTCTGGGTGATTCCTGTTCCCCTACTCAAAGGAAAGAAAACACCACACTGCTTCACTGGTGTGGTTTTTGTCTGTGACAAATGCACTGACCTGACTTTTTTCCCGATTATTCATTTTCTTTAATAAGTTTGAGAAGGGGAAAGTTCCTTAGCAGTATCATGGAAAGAAGCAGCAACTGCACTGTGGCAGAGAGGAGGTGTAAGGCATATTTGCTGACTCTGCTGCTGATGTGTGGATAGGGGAGAGGTCGATGAAAGTGGATATGGGAAGATGTTGCTGGGAGCTGCATATGTACATCTCCTGCATGGTGATACTTCTCAGTCTACCAGTTGCTCTACACAGAAGCTTTGACATCTTTAATTAACTTTTATTTTTCAGGCTGTGATTCTTTTGGAGATTATCAAGTATGACAGAGTAGGGACACGTGACTGGCTAAGTGAGAAGATGTGCTCACATTTAGCTTGCCTGTGCAACATCTGAAACAAAAATGCCGAAAGGAAACATGCTATAGTCAACATAACATGAATTTTAAGTTGTCAAAATCCTACTATATAAGGCTGGATTTTCCAAGGAGCATTCTGTCTTTGCTGCTTCAGACACTTTCAGAGGGTAAAACTTTGGTTTTATCGAGGGTAAAAATTTGGGTTTGTTTTACTGTACGTTTTTCCTCCATAATATTATGAGAGCAAACTAAAATCTAAGGCTTTTGCATTCACAGAATTCTCCATTCTTTTTAAAAAAATTATTATTATTTTTTATGTTTTATGTACTCTTCCATGTTCAGAATTAGATATAGCATATGCTTAGCCTGGAGAATCCTTAAAGGAACCCATACATTGCCCAGTCAAGCCTGCTTTTGTACAGTAACCACACAAAATAACATGGGGAGAGAAAATGTCATTTGCCTTTGGTACAGGTAAATGAGACAGCCTGAAAGTACTCTATTGGGAATTACTTTTAGCAAATTAACAACTGGTCAAGGAAGCTGTTCAGTAAAGATGCAATGAAGAGTGCTTAAAAGTGCCTTATGACTCATTATTTCTGTCATGTGTCAGCACCTGGTGAAGATGCTGATGACAGTGGTACATTTAGTATTATAATCATCCTTGACAAGATGAAATATGGCCTCCAAATTTCAAGAACATATGGGATTATTGAGAAAGAAAATTGTGTGAACAAGGGCAATTATAGCAATAACTATCCATGACATACTACACTGAGTCATCCAAGCATAACACAGATAAAATGAAAATATTTTTAAAGGCAAACATGATGTAAACCAGTGCCAGAATTATCTAATTTATTATTCTGTCATGAATGATAAATGTTGAAAATACACTCTATATTTCACAGCGTAGCAAGAAAGCGTTCTTTTATGTATGCCTTGCTACATGATTTGGAGGGATACAAAGGGAGGAAGGTTTCTCTGTAATACATGTTGAAAGATGATGAAACACCTTCCTCATCTAAATTCCAGTCTTTAATTCTTCAGGGTATAATTGCTTTAGTTATTCTTCATCACGTAATTCCCCTCCTATTTAACTTCCCATCATCACCCCACCACATCTACACAGCTATGCAACATAGAGGAGGCAGCTGGAAGCCTATTAATCATAATAGAACTGGCTTTAACCTTGAAAACATGTCAGCTACAGGATTGCACCCCTACGATGATAACCTTTTGGAGCCGTTTCTTCTTTGAGATGTAACATTTCTGGATTTACATTTTCAGATAAAAGTCTAGTAATAATGAAGTTTTAATACAATATGCATTTCTTTAAAAAAAAAAAAAAAATCATAGTTTTTGTGATGCACTTCATTATGAACCCTTGCCCTGCGATGTGAAACTAATCCTAGAGCCAGAGCTTCAGTCTCTGAGCTGCTCAAGTGAGGCCTGAACTTTGTGCTGGTTTTCTGCCCTGGCTGTACTAAGTCCCAGAAGATCTCTTTCTGCTGGTAAAGCTACGGGTTGGCTGTTCTGAAGGTAAAGAGGGCATCATCAAAGTAAGTAATTCTCTGCTTTTGCTCTGATGCGGTGTTATGTGGCAGGTGGACCTGCTGGCCCTACTTGACATGCATGGATGCTCCCAAGTGTACATTAGAGTCTGCAGCCACAATAAGAAGGACATCTTTGCAGCTGCTAGAAAAGAAGCAAAGAAATCTCTGTCCTAAAGCTGTAGCAATTAACAGCTGCTTTCATTGTAACAGGACAGAGCAGAATGTAAATACGTAAGGCAGTGGTTGGAGGGACAGGGCAGTGAGGGTTGGGGCTACATCATACAGCACTTTTGTCCTCAGCACTGGAGCCAGCCATAGGTGAAGAGGAAAAATGACTGTGTATTGCTAGGATTTAATAATAAATGCTCTGTTTGTCAACTGTGAGTTTCAAAGTGCTTACAAGAAGGGCAGTATCATTATCTTCATTTCACTGATGGAATAAACACATAGTCAGGAAAAGGTACTTGCCGACAGTCACACGGCAGGGTAACAGCAGAGCAATGACACAACCCCTGGCAATTCTGAAACAGCATCTTTTCTGACCATGCCTGTGCTCCCAGGCATCCAAAACATGGGTAGCTGGTGGCAGCTGATAGTTGCTACAGTCACTGGGCTGCAGGAGAGTGCAAACCGCCATGGAAAGTGAATTGTTTGATGTGTACCCCTCTTCTACCCAGCAAATTATCTGTCCTCAACCATAGAAAATACAGGAGAAGCTGCTGCTGGTGTGCAGACAGGAAGAGACTTCTGAAAGATCTATAAATATTTTTTAAATATATGTAGATATGCATGTGAAATGTGCCTGTATATATCTTAAGTGTATACACAGAGCTATCTGCAGAGATCTGGTAGAATGAGAAGCTTCCCCACTAAGTCCGAGACAGAATCTGTTTGCTGTATCTACAAATGGCATTTTTATTCACCTAGAAACTGACCTTGATCAGGTTACTGGAATAATTGGGTTAGAAAAAATAATCTGCAGGAACTGCTTTATAAAATAGATTCCTTTCTTAAAGGGGAGGGGATCACTTTCCTCAGTATATTCCATGGGTATAAACTTTAATACAAAAATATTGTCTGCATATTATCTAGATGCACCTGATGAATAGAGTAGGACTTCTCATATGAGTAAAGCTCAGCTTGTTTAATCACAACAATAGTATTCAGAGGGAGCCATAATTGTTATGCTGTTCTTTATAACCCTTGTCAAAAGAAGAATTTGCACAAACACGAAGTTCTTTTAGGAAATTAAGGTTTCTTATTTATTTGGGGGAAAAAAACCCAACAAAACTAAATTATTTTACTACTTACAGGCAAAGTCATTCTTGCTACATTACCTATTTTAAAACTCACATCTCATTCAATTAAGATTTCATACCATTGACAAAATGATGCTGTCCTGAAAAAAAATATTGCAATAGCTGCTATATACAAGCCCATAAATAAACTGCAAGATTTTAAGGCTTCAAAAGACTGAGGACAGGAAGAGATTGTTTAAAGATTCATTTGAGCATTTCTTATTCGGTACATTTGCTGCATTCAGCAACAACAAAAATACATTAAATCAAACAACAACAAAAAAATGGACTTAGATGGCAATGGATCACATTGTACTTTCCGAGTTTGGTTTTTTTACCAGTTTATTAAAAACATAAAGAGACCCCCATCCCCAATTTAGTGTCATAAATACAGTGTTCTTGCTCCTAACCTCACGTGACATAAACAACAAGATAAACTGTTTCATCACAAGTAACGTTCAAAAGTTCAAGCATGGGATGCAGGTTATCCACAGCGGATCTCAGCAGATACAGGATAATAAATGCTCCCTCAAGATATAATACATCTATGTCACATTCTAAAGTAGAAAACCAAAACCATTTTCATGCTCTTCTTATTTTTGGTGAACAATTTTAAAATATAGTATACCTGGATGAAAAACAGATTTAGCCCTTTATACTACTGGCATTTCCTACTGTCATTTGTGTGTATGTCATGTGCTGGTTTATTTTTTTTTAAATAGCCCTTGGGGAGTGACATAGGTGACCAATATACATCAGCATAGGAGGAAATGGAAGTAATGAAAATTGTGTAGAAGGGAATAGTCTTAAAAATTAAGGTTTGGTATGTTTGTTTTTTTTTAAAAAAAAGATTTACATGTCCTCTGGTTCCTTCACAGAACTGGTTGTGTTATAGTACAATGATTAGAAGAGAAGTGATCGAGGAGGGGTCAATCTATATCCATGGTCACAGTGTAAAGAAAAAAAAACAAAAACAAAACCCACAACAAAAAACCCCACATGCTCCAGTATAAAAAAAATATGCTTAAATATGTTGTCTGCACACAATACAAACACTGAACTCTGTTATCACAGTACTGTTCTGTTACAGTCTCCTCCGTACATTTCCAAGGGCTCCTTCTACTCTGTCTTTTGGGGGGGGAAAAAAAAAAAATCATTTTCAGGCCAAAAGAAGTCTATATATTTGCACAGCTGTAAGACAAACCAATGTAGCAAAAAGATTAGGAAAAAGGCGCACACACACATGTGCCAAAATAAAGACATAGCCATTTAGATATTTAGCTTTTACTGACCCACCTTTTAGAGTTAGCAGTCAACAATTTGAGTTATTTAGTTAGAAGCCTATATATCATTGTATGTATGTATATGTGTGATGTGCAACACGACACATTCTGCTCTGTTCCAGCTGCATAAATCCTAAGAAAATTTCTGTAGACTGTTTTAATTTGTAGCCACAGACAGACTTGGGTGGGCTGTGGGTTTTCTGTCTGGTGACCAAATCAACAAGTCTTGGTCAGGAAGGGGAGAAGGCAGAAAAGATTGGTCCAGATTGAAACAGCTCCTTTTTAATTACTGCAGGAAAGAAACATGGAGAAAACTTGGTTTGGATCAATCAAAAATGAAATGCGCTGATGTCTTCTAAAATATCAGCTCCATGTCTTTTGAATGAAACACTTCACTAAATTCAGTCCTGATTGATTGACAAATATTTCTGGTTCCCTGAAGATCAAGTTACTTTTATTTTTCACAAATTTACTATCCAATGAACAATTTCCACTCAACACATTAGGGTGAAAATACCTTTTCTCTTGGACATTAATAGCAGATATCTTGCTACATTCACTGGGACCACAAATGGTCTAAGCTGATGAAGATACAAACCTTTAATTAAAGAAAAAAAGAAAATACAAAAACCTCTTAGCAAAAAATGAAGTCGAAGAATTGCATACTCCCTTCCTTTTGTAGTATTTTAATACCCTGGTATATTAGGACAGCCGATTACCTTGGTGATTCTTGCAAACCAGTATACCCAGTCTGTTAGGGAGACAGCTACCGCAAACAAGGGAGAGCTGGCGATAAGGCGGCACGGCTGCAAAGCCACTCTGCCAAGGGGGCCTTGCCTTTGGAACCAACTCGGGAGCCCCTGGTTGGTGCATAACTCCTAGAGAAAGACACAGATTCAGGGGCTCTGATGGCCCTTCGGGGTTTGCTTTACTCCCAGCTGGAAAGGAGCATCATTGGCACAGCCCAGATTGCGCTCCCTTGTGCTACAAACACCCCTCCTGACAACCTACAAAACACTGGTCAAAAGAAAAATTACGGTGGCTCTTTTTCTCCTTAAAGATACTTCATAGCAGTACTAAAGCAGAAGCTATTAAGTGCTGAGCAGAGTTTAAAACCACAAAAGACTCTGCAGAGACCTATTTAAAAGATGTCTGTAGGTAACAATACGTAGACTTATCTGTAGTTTGGCTGTCTTCACAGGATGGCATTGTGTTACGCTTCTGGGCTTGGAATTCAGTGGCGTGATTTGACCAGTAAAAGGAGAAAGATAAGTCACAGTGCCTGGTTATGATCTCCAAAAGCCACAGTGCATTTGTGAAACGCACTTGATGGACAGCTGTTGATTGCATCCAAAAGCTTCAGGCAAAGCAGTACCAATGCTTTGGATTGCAGTATGTCAGCGGCCACAAATCAGCGCTAGCGATGCTGTGGCCTGCCATAGGACACTCGTAGCCATTTCTGCCTTTTATAGGTACGATGTAAACAGGAATATCCATAATACTAACAGGCTGCCTGTAGAAGTATTACATGTTCCATATGCTGTTACCGTGCACAGTGACACAGGCGTCTATTAGCTCTGCTAATTCCACCCCCATGCTGGGAGTGAAGTAGCTGGAACTTGTTTCTCCCGCAAGTCCTGGCTTCCTTGTAGCACTTAAATTAATCACCACACTATGTATTTTGAATAAGCTTCACTTCAATAATTGGATTCTGTAAGGTAATAAATGTAAACAGAGAGTACACAGCAAGACCAGAATAGCCCCATTACAACATCACAGTAGGAAGCATTTCATTTTAGGGCACAAAAGTCCATCTTTCCAGAGGTATGTTGCCTTTCCTCTGTTCTGGGCGCTGGAACGATTCAGATAGAGATAGCAATAAGCCCTTTTTCCATACCTAGAGTTTTCATCATCGCTGACAAAACCATCCAGTGTATATTTGTGCTAGTTGTTTTTACAGATATTGCTAACAGCCGAGTGGTGGAATGCGTTATAGTTTTGAGGGCAAGTAGAGGAGTGCTATTTACTCAACAAAACAATACGGCAATTTCCAATTTAGTAGGCAGTGATTAAAAAAAAAAAAAAAAAAAGCAGTTTTCTACTGGTCTTAACAGTGAGAAAAAAACTGGTGGACACTGTGTCAGATGTCCTGAATGTATGGCTTGATTTTCACCGAGAAGCTGCTATTACTGTCAGACTGCTGATAAATCAATGCGGTTGGCTGAATTGGTGCTTTTATCCCAGGTGTTCAGCTTTGTGGGGGTTGTGCCTGGCCTGTTCCCAGTCATCTGGAAAACAAAGTAATATTGAAAATAGATTTATTTATTTTGCTAAACCACTCTTGTCTGGATGAAATAAAAGCTTGAAAGAATCCATTTACATTACAGCTCTGTCATGGAGTCTTGAGAGCAGATGCCATAAAGGATTTTTAAACAGTTATTGCCAGGATCTAAGGTGATTGGCAGCGATTGCTTAATTATACCTATCACTTCAGAAGTCTGATTCATTATAAAAACAAATGTCTTTTTCCTCAAGACAATTTAAGGAGAGCTAGAAAAGCATAATCATATGTTGACTTATTTAAGACTATTCCTCAGGGTTAAATGTGAAAGCGCCCTACCAAAAAGCCATCATCGCCAGACAAATACATTGCCAAAAAGCTGCTTGAATGCATGCTATGAAGTCCATTACAATTGGTGGGAACGGTCCCGTAGACCCACACTCCAGAGTTCATAAACCTTGCTTTACTTCTATTTGATAGTTCACCAGAAAGCAGAATTTTGTCCTTAGCTTTCAAAACAGATATTGTAGCTGCAACTTAATACTTGCTAATTCCACCTGGCTGCACCACGCATTGGGTTAGCTACTGAAAATACCCATGTGCCTTCTTGTGTCCTGTTCTTCCCAACAGAATTTAATGTGGAACGCTTTCAAGTACAATAGGAAAAAAAAACAAAGAAAGGAGGAATACTCACAATGTCTGAATTGAAGGGTTTCACATTGATGTTGCGAGTCGAACTACTGGTAAGGGACCAGACCTTGGTTTTATGCTTAAAGGCAGCTCTAACCTTTGGGGGAAAAAAATAAACCAGGGATAAAGAACTTTTGAAAAACTTTTGTTTTCACGGGTGTAGCCCACAATAATTTCCTCATTATCCTGCCTCCTTATTATTGTCCCTGTACTAAAAACCAACAAACAATCCACCCCTACATTTTTCATTATATTTATTATCCTATTTTAAGATTTAACTTTATTTTTCAAGTGCCTGTCACATTTTCAAGGACACAGTCACATTTTCTAACCAAATATACATCCCCAGGCTGCACCATAAGCTCCCCAATTTGGGCAGGTTTTCCCTGGAGCACACAGTCCTGGTGGTACCCAGCTGCCACAAGGATGTAAGACGGCTGCTAATCTTGTGAAAGCTGAAAGTATTTAAAGATGCTGCATGAAATTCCCTATAGGAAAATTCTACACCAAGGTGAAAACAATCAGCTGCGTAAAGATTCTCTGATAAAGAACATCTTGTTGCGGGGGGCATAGGCTGCAAAACACACAAAGTAATCTTTGCTCCCTGTTCTACACTGTGCTGTGTCCAGCATCCCAGGGAAAATGGGGACCAGATGGAGACAGCCCTGAAGAAAGCAGTGAGGATGATCACGGCTCGGACAAATTCGAGTTGTTTAATCAAAAAAGGAGAACAGGGGAAGACAGGATAAGTGTTACAGTCTTCCCTCTCCTGTGGCAAGGAAGGGAACTCTCTACTCTTTATATGTGTAGTAGGTAAAACAGGAAATAAGAAGCTCAAACTGCAGTAAGAAAGATGAAAAGTAGAATTTAGAAGTGGCAATGGTGAGGCTAGTGAAGCTCAGAGCCAAGTAGCTGAGGGAGGTCAAGGGGTTTGGTGACTGAGCTGTCACGGGAGACCCTGGCACATTGGAGATGAGCTGTGGGAGAGGCTGCTCAGGTCCTGGTCAGACCCATTCTCCTCTGCTTCTCTAAAATGTATGGCCATTCCTTGTTCAGGTGCACTGGGAATAAAGACCTCTTGTTCACCCAGCCACTTGGAAATATCTGCAGATTTTGCTCTACAGTAGCTGAGTTTTGCTTCTATGGTTGGAACAAAATTATTCTGTGGTCAGAATAAAATTCTCAAGAAGAATTCTTACAGTTCAGCTGCTCAACCCCTCCAACCCTCAGCAGAACTTCTTTCCTTAGTCTTGACCTGCCTTCTATTATATTTTATTTTAAACCTTTCTTATGTTAAATAAAATAAATGTCAAGCATCCTCAAAATGCCACAAGTCATAAAGTCACTAACTGTCATGTATTAATTGAAAGGAAAAAGAAATCAGTGGCATAGCAGGCACTGGAGATAATGGAAAAAGTTTTTTCTTGTTTTACACTCATGTTTCTTTAATTTATTAACATCAGATTTGTTAACACCATTTTTGAGGAGGTTACCTACCTCTGAATTCAGAAGACAGTGAAACAGGAACATGAAAAATCCCTGAAAACAGATAAAAGGGAGAAGGGTGAAGAATTAAATACAATAATATGTTTCTTGCAGTGTCACATAAAGGAGGTATCAAGTAGCTGGAGAGCTGTAAATCTCGCCACACAGGCCAAGCTGTGCCCCATGGTAAACTGAAGAAACCTGCAACATTGCATTACTATGAGGCTTGTCTGGACCTTTTCCTGTAAAACAGCACCTCATAAACTTTGGGGTGCTGAAGAAGAAATTGGGCTGAAAAGAAACAGGAATTCTATTTTCATGACAAGTCAACTTTTTGTCTCTGCTTGCAAAGATAAAGACAGAGGGAAATGCTCTTTGGGAAACACTCGATCAATATTTATCACATGGGAGAAGCAAGGTATTAGCATTAGGAAAATTTTTGCAACAGAATTTTGCTATCTTTGGGCTTTTTGTCCAATGGAAAGTGAAAAGGTCCCCTCCCCTTCCCCCAACCCAAATAATTTTATTTTCTTTTGAGGAGTAATCAGGCAAACTTATTTGGTTTAATTTGGATGAAAATTGGAACTTTTCTTATCAGCTCTCTTTTTGTAGTGCTATTTGTTCCTGAGACAAAAAAAACCAGGAGTTCATTTTTTTCTTCCCTTTTGAAACCATTATTTGTGAAAGAATTATGACACACCTGTAGATTTATGCCTCTACTGAAATGTCTGCTTAAAGCTAAGCAGTTACTTACATTCCTTCTTGGACAGGACTATTTTTCTGGATTGGTGTCTTAAGTAGATGAGGGTCTAGTTGCCAGCACGCAAGAGTCACGCGCGGCATGCAGAATAGCTCCGCTTTTCTCCTTATGCCGCACCTTTCCCACAAATGTCTGTTCACATTCATTAAGTGTCAGGAGTAAAGCCTCAAACTGACACTGAAAAATTGTTCTGGTATCACTAGTGAAGAATCTTGCCTCTGGTACATGGTGCTGGAAGAATGAATTTCATTTCTCAAGCTCACTGTCTCATTTATTTAATCATTGCTGCTGGAAACACTAAGGAGTGGGATAAAGACTAAACAATTGCCAGTGCTGTATGGTCAGCACAGACTTAAAAGACAGAGGAAGGAACATAGAAGTAGAAAATACACACAACCAAGTGAAAACATTATTAATGATCCACTTATTGGATCTCAGCAGCAGTCCAGTAGCCATAAACTTTCCCACCAGGTACTTACCTGTAGTGAATTGAAAACAGCAAATATATACTGAAATACTAATGCATGGACATTGACGGCCAAAATCCCAAAGATCCACGAGCTTCCCAAGATTGGTAAGAGAACAGCAACAGCTTTAGCTGTCAGTCTGAAAGAGAAAACAAAAATAGGAAATGTGATGAGACAGTTAAATTTCATTCTGCACACCAGGGAGTAATAAGAAGGATTTTTGGCTTTGCCTTAATGAGTTATGGACAGGATGTTTGTTATAGTGGAAGATGAAAAGAAATTTTAGTGTACCAGAGAATTAAATGATCACAGAAAGTTTTCTGCAGCAGTTGAATTCTATGGACTAAATTTTATGTAAAGAGTAAACAAAGGGAGCCACAGAGACATTTGGTTTAGAATTGTAAAATCAGTTAGGTCTCTTCGGTGTATTCATAGCCTTCTATATTGAACACCAAAGAATGTCGTGCTTTCCACAAAGAGCTCGTTTCCTTCAACTGTAACAGGAATTAAGGGCAGCCAAACCTCACAAAGTACTCAGGACCCTGTAGAAAAGGTACAGGCGATACTTGCATCTGGCTTCTGCTTTGACATGACCATTGTTAACATCTTTCCCCACGGCTGAATACTACCCAGCCACTTCCAAGAAAGACAGGCACTACTGATGAAATTTAACTCACAAAGATGATTACTTATCCCACACAATTGTCTTCTTATGAAGCCCTCGGAGCATCATCTCTGATTGATGCTTATGAATTGCTCTAAAGACTTGTATGTTCATGTCTGCGTATACCCTGTAATACTGACTGAAAGAGCATCATAGTAGTAGCCCTACAGAGTGTTTCTAGTGTAATCATTGAAGAAAAATAGGACAAGTGGATTAGTCTGTGGAAGTCCTTGCCACAGGATGCTATGGACATCTAGAAAGTATCCTATAAATTCATGGAAGACATTCTGTTGTGGATTGTTAAATGTGACAATTCAGATGCAGCCACTTCTGTAGGAAGGCCCTAATCTTTTGTTTGCTGAAGGGTGGGAGTATGTAGTTAGAGAAGAATTGCTCTGCTTGACCTCTGTAGTGGGGATGGCAATCCTTCTGTTCTTTCTTACACTCATCTATCCAGCTTTTTCACTAAAACAATGAGCACCTCCACAGCTCATTTTCCCATCAATCTGACCTGCTAAAGGCAGGTGTAAAATAGAGCAGGGCCAGGTGACCAATAATTTAGTAAGTCCTCACTCAGTTTTCCCCAGTAAGTGCTATGCATCTAGTTCACAGCACTGGGCAACCCAAAAGCATTCCAGGATGTCTGTCCACTCAGTAATCGCTCAAAATCCCCCCATGACTCTCACAGGGCAAAAGATTCTTGTTGTGAAGAGACTACTAATTAGACAGCTCGGTGCAATTTTGCCCAGCAAGGATGAATAGACATCGAACCTTTGCACACTCAGGCACCACAGTGACAGCCATCAAAGGACAAATTCTTCCTCCTGGGCAGCTGAGTACAATTTTGGTGGTACAAGACAGAAAGCACAAAGAAGGGACCTGTCCCTATTTAAAACACCCTAAACCAATAAGGCAGATAGATAGACAGATCTAAACCCTACTTGCCACAGCACTTACTTATAAACATTTAACTCTTATTGCAGCCCATGGAATTTAAGCATGTGCTTACAATGAAATATGTTTAAAATATTCCAGTGAATTTACTCTATGGCACATTTCTAGAGAAAGCAGCCCAGAGGGCAGTAACAATAACAGTAGGAAACTGAAAGTCAGTCCATGCTCACTAAAGCTATATTTTTATTTTTTTTTCTGAAATTAGCAGATTTCTATTTAGCTGAAAACCTATGCAAGAGAGAAAGCTGGTTTAAGGAGATTAATGCCCTACTAGTGCCTTTTACCCCCTCGTACAGAATAAAGTACAGGTTCAGGAGAGAAGTGCATACAGCTGCATGACAAGAGACCACTTGTAGTTACAACATAAAACAAATGAGAGTTTTGTACAATACAATTCAATGAAGAAATCTTTTAATTAAAACTAAAGAGAAGACATCTTGCTCATTTCAGTGACCTGAGCACACAATTCATTCTGTCCTTGATTAAAAGTGGATGTTGAAGGACCACCTACACTTCACAGTTACAGGGAAATCGGGGATGGGGAAGAATCTGGCGCTTTTTTCTTTTTTTTTTTTCTGTATTGATACATATCTTTATGTCCTCGGCCACGAATATTTCTGCACAGTTCAATTTAATTCTGCAAAGAGTTTGTTCAGCCAGAAAATAAAGGAATACCTTAAAGCTTGAGCTCTTCTATTTAATTTAAAAATGTATTTTAAAAGAAACACTTTTAAAACAACCAGTACAAGTTCATTTTCATGATTCAAGGAAATTCTGGGGGGCTTCCCCTGTCAAGATTAAAGTTCACCACCTCAGCTCTCACGTAAGATGTACTCTACTGGGGAGCTGCCAGCAGTCCACCTCTTGCAATCAGCTTTGTACAGAAAGGCCTGTATAATCCTAGAGACCCCTTGTGCCTTCAGGAAAATGCATCTGTGCAGGACTCGGGGCAGACCGGGGGAAGGATACGCAAACACCTGGAAGATGGATGAGGTACATTCCGGTTCCCTGATGGTTTCAATATCCTCTCTAACCTAACCCAGCGGATGATTTGTATGCCCAAAGCAGCTACACTTGGAGAAGTGTCTTCACTGCAGACCTCCCTTTTTTCTTTTTATCTTTTGTTCTCACACTCTCAATTTTTATAAAATTTGCAGTTTGGAATATAATTTTCCCCAGCTGGTTTGTTGTCCAAAATAAGTTTTCATTATTTCTTTTTGAGTCAGAGCATGAAAAGCTTCATCTGTAATTTGCAATTGGGGCAGAATGGAGTTAGTTACTCAGGTTCAGTGTTTTCAAAGGCATTCTTACAGTTTGGATTTTTCAGGAGCCTGTAACATCAGATATGCCTCATATATACTTTTAAATAAGGTATTCATAAAGACTGTTCACTATTGAGCACAGGATTCAGTACATGTGCAGCAGCAATACATAGCTAAAAATGAAAACAAAATACAGATGTTGGATTTTTCATGCAAATGTATTCATGTTCCATGCATGGTCATTTAGAAGAGCAGTCACGTGAGGGTGAAATTGTTTAAGCCTATCTAAGGGTCAGCTCTACATATATATCACTTAAATCTCATTGTCTTTTTTTTTTTTCCCCTAATAATTGCATAGCTTTCTGTACTTGCATGCCCTGAATTTCATCCTATGTATATAATGATCAGTTGAAGTTGTTAATGAGCTTTATTCACCAAGCAAAGGACTCAGCTCTATTGTTCCTGGTCCTCTTTTATTTTCTTCCACTTACCCCTCCCCTTCCCATCCTTATTTCATTTTGTCTTTGAACTTTAAAAAAGAAAAATACTAAATGTAAAATGCTGCATCAGAACACCATTAAGGTGGTAAGGTTAAGAAGTCTTAGAAATACAAAAGTTAATGTTCCACTAGGCACATTAATTCTGACGCACTGCACACACTTTATTTTTTTTTTTATTCTCATTTTTCTCTGCTACATGAATATTTTAGTAGGTTAGTTCTAGCACACTAGGATATAGAGCGCAATCAAATACGTGTTGTTTTTAGAGAAGGAATGCTGCATAACTTGAGCTGTAAAACAGTAAAAAAAAAAAAAGTCACAAGCATCGCTTGAGCTTTATATTGTCTATGAAATTGGTGACATGAAGAAGCAGTACTTTGGGGCAGGTCCTACTTTGCAGATATTGAGGTCCTGCCCCACCAGGACTTTATAAACCCTGCTAAAATCTTTCTTTGTCCTTGTGCCCTAACATATCAGAAAATAAAATAGCCATTGCTTTATAGGGACCCTGTTAAGTTTCTCCTGCGCACCCATTCTCATGCTCAGGCCTTTGAAATTAGAAGCAACCTAGCAGCCTGTTTCTCACAGAAACTTTTAAAATCCCAGCTATTGTGACTCTTCTGCAGTTTAACAGCATTAAGTTTGGTGAGCTTGTATCTATATACATTGAAAGATCAGTCCTGAAATTAATTATTGAGGAACAATGCAAAACCAGCAAAAAAGATTTCTTTTCTCCTTTCTATTGTTTGCTTTTGAAATAAATAAATATATATATATATTTAAAGCATGTACCTGTTACTACTTTGTAACATAGACAACTTCTGAAAATACAGAAAGATCTTGAGTCTGATTAAATTTTTATATGTGGTGTGTATGGTAAAGCCTTTGGGATATTACTAGCTGTATGTAGCTTATCTATCAGTTCAGGTTGCAGTTAGGGCTGTTGCTCACTCTGCCTCAACACTAACAATGTCTTCAGCTGGGCTGCAGAGACTTCCAAAGCACCGCTGGCTGAGAACCACTTTGGCGTGACTTGATTTCATTCAGATTTGTGCGGCTGTTTATTGTAAAAGGCGAGTAGCAATGAATTAGCCCTGCACCCTGACACATCCTCTGCCAGCAGATCTGCAGTGGCTGCTCCGCAGACCTTGCTCAGTAACATCCTTAGAAGTTCACACATAGTTCCACTCACCTGAGCGCTCTTGTAGGAACCCCATTGTTGGGGGGAGGGTGGAGTCCTTCGGAAATCCTTCGAACATTTTTCTAACACACTTCTTCAAGAACAGCGTTAACTTTATTCATTAATTGTGAATCAAGCTGTCCAGTTAACATGCACCCCCCCTCTTGAAATCTTTAAATTTAAAAGTTTTTTTCTTCCCTTTTCTGGTTCTTACAGTTTAATTCTAATTTCTGAGCAGTAAACCTGGCTCACCAGACATCTTCCCCTCCAAAGTTCTCCGGTTGGCTTTGTTTGGTTGCTTTGATTTTAGCATTCACTTCAGTGCAGGGGTTTGATATTTTCTGTGTATCTTGCTCAGTCGGACGGACTGTTAGCCAGTGTTTGACACCAGCTGAGATACTGAAGTGTGCACTAATCAATCAACAGAGGAAGGGAAGTTTTCTAAGCTGGATAATTATCACAGTTGTATTGAAGTCCCAGTGTGCGGGAAGTACAGCTTTCAGCTCCTCTCGGACATATTTTCATTACCAACACCATGCGAAATCATTGCACTGTTTTTGAAGTTGCTAGGAACGTTTTTTTCCAAGAGCAGGGTTGGGCCTCATAGTTTTACTGTGTGTGCAATTGGTTTGGAACAGCTCTACTCAACTGAGATTGCTCCCTTTCCCTTATTTAATCTCTGCCCTTTTCTGCTATTGCCCCGAGCACACTGTCGATATCTTACACCGATGCAGAACGACTGCACTGACAGCTACAAGAACAAAATTTCACTCCTTGCAGAAAGCAAACTTTATTACTCCTGTGAAGGGGACCCTTAATTCACAAATCAATTTTACTGGTTATATATGGAGCACTAATCCTATTAAGACTTCTGACATCCCCTGTTCAGGCATGATGCCTGCTGAAGTAATAACTAAATTCAGACCCATAAGTCAATATTATATAATAATTGAGGGGAAACACTATCCAAAAAAAAAAAAACCAAACCACCATAAACCTTCACAACAATTCACCAAAATTGTTACCCTGACAAATAGGCCTTTTAGCTGAAATTTCTCTCGTTTCTTGAACTCCTCACTAGCCACTGTCAGCAACATCCTTTGTACTTTATATAGAAATAAATACATCCAAAACCCTGTAACTAACATTTCAGACTAACACTGGGGAAAGCTGAATTTAGCTTCAGTTTTCTGTTTGTTACAAGTAGTGTTTACTAAGCCCTAACTAAGCTGGAAGCTGGAGAGCTGCTGGGAAACCACAGGCAGCAGTTCTGACTGAATGAAAATGGTTTTTATGTTAGCTCAGCAGTGCTTTCAACAGACACCTTGTCCTTTTGGCCAGTACTCATGCTTCCATTCCTGCCGGTGTCTGAGGAACTGCTGTTCTGACCACAGCATCTGGGAGTGCTGTGTGCTGCCTCTGCTCACTCTGTTAACAGATGCTCCAAGGAGCAAAACCAATACTAAGTGATTTAGGTGGTGAGTTGGCACCAACATCAAACAGACAAATAGAAGAATCCTAATACAATTCTTTTTGTTTTAATGAACGAGGCAGTGAGCAGCAATGAAAACATACACAACAGTCTTTGGGGCTGACCCAAAGTCCCTGATGTAATTTGGACTCTACAGGATCAAGTTCCTTTTCTCTCCTCAATAAAAAGCCAAGTCTCAGTAGAGTAGCACTGTGGGTGGTATAAGCAGCTCAGCAGAGAAGCCAAAGCACAGGCTTGAGAGTCAAATCCTTCAGGAACCCTTCTAACTTAGCAATCGATTTACTCTGTACATTGCATGCAAGTGACATTGAGAGTAGGTGTTTGGGGTTTTTTCCCAAAATGAAATCAATCTCTGAACTCTGCTGGACGTCTTGATCTAATGAGTAGAGCGCTCTGAAAGGACAGACATGGATTTTAATTCTGCTCCTGCCACTGAGCAGTAGCTCATGCAGTCCTGCAAATAAATACACACTCGCCTTCTCCCAAGCTTTGTCTTCGCTGTGTAGACAATAAGGCTGATGGTACAAGGAATGTCTTCTAATTAGCACATATGCAGTTCCTAGCCTAATAATGGGTGATTTTTAGGTACAACTGTAATAAATTCAAAAAAAGAACCCAAAAACCACAAAAAAACCCACAAAACCACTGGTAACTGCAGATGGGATTTCCCATTTTCCCAAGTGTTATTTGTCCTTTCAAAGTGATGCTGTGAAATTGAACAAGGAATATTTACAGACACTTCAGATCATTGCTTTCTGGTGGGTGCCATTTATAAGCCAGGGAAGATGCTTCTAGTTAAAAGTATTGTAGCTATGAAAAAAAACATCTAGGCTGTGACAACTAAATTCAGATTGATTTTTATCATGTGAGTGGGAAGGAAGCTGGCATTACTCCTTTTCTGTTAGGCTCAGGGTACAATACCCAGCCCTCTCACCACAGAGCCTCAGAAGGCGGCAGACGCCGCCAAAGCACGGCCGCTTCTCATAAGCCTTCCCAAAAGCTAAAGCTGCCTTTAGTAGGAGGTCTGGGCTCAAATCGCCCTTCTGCCTCAGGGACTGCAGTTCCCTTTTTTCCAGAAGAGCATTTTGATTCCCTGTTTGATGCTCATTCTTGTCCATTGAAACTGTTCCACTTACTTACATTAAATAATTAAATAGTCACTGGGTCAGAGAGAGAAGGTGCACTCCACAGATTAGTCAGGAGGCACTCTTCTCTCTCAGGAGAGTCCTACCTAATCCTTTCTTTATTAATATTTCTTATTTTCTACTAAATATTCAGTGGAGCAGGGACTGAAATCCAAGTCTCCCTTCAAATCCCCATCAAGCCTGACAAAATAATAGCCATGACCCAAAATGGGGGTAACTTAAGAATTTTAATGGTCAAAAGGCAATTCCAGGGGCTAGCAGCCTTGACTTTGACTTCAGCACCTAACCAGGGATTTAGGAATCTATGCCTTGCCAAGGCCTCCCACAGGTCGAGTCCCATGTCACCTCCACCACCTCCTGATCCTAAAACTACAAAAGAAAAAAAAAAATACACTTCCCAAAGAAAGTAATAAGTACTTAACTAAACCATGTCCTTCTCCTTGTCTTTAATGCAAACTATTAAAAGAATATAAAGAACTAAAACAGAATGCCCTTGCAAGCTGAATTTTCAAACGTTATGATTTTCCCAGGGGAACTGAATTTGCAGAGGGATTTTTCCATTCTCTTTCTAAAATTCCTTCCTGCAATACTTTTTGCCATTAGCTCTCTCTTTGCACGGCTGCTGAGACAGCATTCGCCGCTTCTCCATACCCAAGCCCAAGGTTAGAGCTCATTTTCCACTGAACTTTACTATTGTGTCATCAAAGAAAATAATAAGAGCTTATTCTCACAGTAGAAGAATGTTCCACATCCAACCAAGGAGTGTTCGTAATTGGGTTTGGATGAGGAGATACAGAACCTGCACGGAGAGGCTTTGTACCCCAGGATACGCAGTCGTTTGTGTGTGCATTCCTGAGACACCCAAAAACTTCTCTGTTCTTAATGAAGTTGTCACTTTTGAAAGGTGACTGGAAGATTTTGCTAGTGAAGAGTCTTGTAGCATGTTTGTGCTTTAATCTTCAAAACATTGTGTCTCTCTGTGTTTCCTTTCATGCTCTTCTTCTACTGAAGCATCACTCGAACCTGAGGAACAGCCTCAGTGTAACAAAATATGTTTTCTCTTTTTCCACAGCAACTTCTAAAAGAACACACAGTGTAAATATTTCAAGTTAGATGATCACTTAAGATCTGCTGAGTACCATCATAGGTGGGCAATGATACAATCCTTTTGTGTACAACCATTTATAATAAAGTCACAATTAGCAGTGCATTTCTTGAAAATCCAGGTAGACTGAAGGGTTGATTGTTTGTTGCAGTCACATGTTAAATTTTTTGGAAGCCCAAAAAATGTGGCTGCTGGAAAAGTTTTTTGGGAGGTTCCAGTAATGGGTGACAGAACAAATATCCTAGCAATTGGTATTGATGATCATGGCTAGAAGCCAAAATAATTACATTCTCAGAAAACCACGTGGAAAATGAAAGCGACTTAAAATAAAAAGGAAAAGAACAAGCCCTGATCCTTACAATAATGAAGATTTATGGATTTTTTGAACACAAATCGTTCACTTCCCTGTTCCTTACAATGTTTGTCCTTAAAAACTGTTTCAGGAGTTATTTTAAAGGAAGTAAGAGGAAAATAGACAAGAAAATATTACCCACTTTCACTTCAGGGGTTCTTTAATAGTCTCACAAAAGCAGATTGACTGGGAAGTCTAGTGGGATTAATTTGTTGTTTTAAAAAGAAAATAAATTGCAATGTTCTAATGAGGGAGGTCTTTTTTATATAGCATGCTATTTTTAAGCATTTCTTTGTTTCCAAAGGCGGAACAGTCCTCTTGCTTTTTCAGTTTGCACTTCACAAAGCAAGCACCCAAGGAAAGAGCGGCACTGATTTTCTCACAACCAGAGAACAAAACTGTCCAGGAGGATTTGGGTTTATCCACATACAGTTAGCCATGAGCTACACCTGGGTTCAGAAAGGTTATGATATTATTTTTGTTTCTAGACCAGACAAGGATATCAAATAATTTATTTGATATTATGACCAACTGTGGCCATAAAGTTGGTTATAGGAGCATTGTATTATTAGGATAATCTAACTGTGGCTGCTCTGGATGCTCTCCATATGTGAAAACAGATGTTCCTTTAGACTCTCCCCTTCTTCTAACAGGGACCTAGTGCCTAGCTCTGTGTTGGAGTCAGCCCAGGAGAAGGAATCTCTTACGACAGCTTATTCCCAGAAAACTCATTACCTGTCTCTTCCAAGGACAAGGCAATGAAAATGTCCCAAAGGGCTACAACCTGCCTTTGGGTGCCGGATGGACCAGGCTAGATGTTGTCTATGTCTTTTCTCCAACATTTGCACCTAATTACTTCTTTGACTACAGCCTCCATTATTTTACCCATTTTCAAAACTCCCAATACAGGACTTCTTCCATCTTGTGCCAGCTTTCTGTATAGATCATCCTGAGGTATATTGTCAGTGTGAAGCACGAATCGACATTAGCCCAACACTTACTGGTTTTAATTGGCTAAATCTCTGCAAGCCATCTTGAAACAATATACTGAAAATTAGTCTTATTGTGCTATTTACAGCCATCTGAATCTTTCTTATAGTTATTGTATCATGCGGTGAAAATCTTTGTTTTCGCGGCAGTAAACCAAGATGACAGACCCAGCACTAATAAAGAGGGATTGTCAAATTACAGAAGTTATGAAAAGGACCTCATAGTGTTTGCTTTTCCTTGTGTAACAGGAGATTTGAGAGAAGAATTCACATGACTGGAATATTGATATGAAAGGTCACTGCTTGTTCAGAAAGCACATGCAGGGAAAAAGAAAGGGTGTATCAAAAATGTAGAGCCCAAAACTATAGGCAGAGGTACCTTTTGAAAGTCTCTGTGCAAAAAATAAAGGCAAAGGAAACGGGAACAGTATGGCAACATACATCTATATTGGCTTGCCAAACTAGGGGGCTAATGTGGATGGGGCCTTTTTTTTGCCTAAACATCTCAAGAGTGGTCCAAAGCACAGGATTAGATGGTAACATAGCTTCATTGAATTCATGTCAATGATAATGAAATACAGTTTATAAAACGGCTTTTTAAGACATAAAACTGCCAGTGATCTAATCTCATTACATTTTTAATTTTTTTTTCCTTACTCTGGGATGTCAAGCCAGGAACATCATACATTAAAAATATGAAGCAACCCCTACTTTGTGTTCCATGCTGGTGATGCCTGAGCTGGAGCATCATGCTGAGGTTTGGGTATGAGATTTCAAGAAAATCGTGGTCCTCTGGAAAGATTCTGTAGGCAACCAACAAAAACGGTTGGCAATCTGGAAAATGCGACCTATCAAAAATGGGCCAGGTTTTGAGTATATAAGTTTGCAGAGAAAGAAAATGTTGTTGATGTCCACCAGAAAAGGACAAGCTCCTATTTGTCCTATCTTAAACTGTCCTTGTAGAAATGTCAAGGTTTTTAAGAGAATCTGCTAGGGAAAAAAAAACTTCTGAGCTAGCTACACCTTGGAGATACTCAAATTTCCATTCCCAGGGGATTTCACCAGTACAAGTGATTGTGTTTTACACACAGTTCAAAATGGTCAGGAGCAATTACACAACCAGTTACCCCACTGTTCAGCTGACCGGGGCAACAAACTTCATAGCTTGGTAGTTCTGCATTCCTGGGAACACCCAGAAAAGGCAGCCTCACAGAGACAGGGTTTATTGGAAATCTATAGGTTTGGCACACGTATTTGGCTCTTAGCTTGAAGTTCCTGGGGCTCTCAGTTTAATTTAGGACGACAAAGTAACAATCACATCAGCACATACACAAACTGTCTGTGAAATAAATCTCACCACCTCCCTCAAGGAGCTGAACTCTAAAAATGATCTCTTGACCTAAACAGTCTCAGTGACCCCTAATTATGCAATGATATCAAGAGAAAGATCCTTCTCCCATTTCCATGGTAACGGTACCAGCGAACAGCAAAGCTATCAAGGTCAGGCATATAAACTGAGAAAGAAAAGTAATTTTCTGTGTAATGGTTCATATGAGCTTTAACTGCAGTAGTGGCAAATAAATAGCCATATACTTGCTTGATCGCCTGTCTAAAATGTACATAAGGGAAAAAATAAGAATTGTTGAAGTACAACTACAATCACACTGCCTTGCTGGCTGGTTTCTCAAAAGTGCTAGTGACTGCTGCTTCAGAGGATAACACAAACTGCAGAAAAGCACTCAGCTATGCAATGCTGTCATGTGAGGAACTTCATTCCGGATTAAGGTAGCGTTAAAGCCAGGCAACATATGGTTTTTATTGTGTTTATCAAAGTTAATGTCATAGCTCGTGCTGTATTAACTTGCAGAAAAGCCCGGTCAGAAAAGTTCAAAGAAAATTATTTCTAATGTGTCAAAATCAACATTGGTTTACTAACTAGTTTGATTCCCACCTTCTCCCAAGGAAAATAAGTGGAAAATATGGAAGAACCTGCATACTTCCCTGCTAAACTCCTTGCGGCATCCAGGCTCTGGCACACCAGGCTCCAGTCCCTTCTCTCTTTCCTTCCTCACCCCTTTGCAATATTCGTGAGGTGTCCAGGAGGAGCAGGCTTGCAGGGTGCCAGCCAGATGTACCGTGGGGCACGGGTGGACCATGGAGGCAGGTGGCTGCTGGGGAGCTGCTCCAGCGCCAGCACTTGTGTCTGAGGCTCTTCTGGCTTTTTGGAACTGTCTCAAGGCCTTTGCTTTAGTAAGATGCTGTGGTGTTGGGTATAGTTGCAGTTCCATATACATCGTGATAACAAAAAATACGACTCCATGGTCATTTTGGAAAAAATTCTGAGCTGAGGATTTGTTGATCCTCTTGTTCTGCCCAGTGGGCTCAGACTGTGGCTCAGGACAAGCTCCTTTATGTGGCACCATACATCTATATGTCTGTCATTGCTGTTTATTTTTTGAACAAGTCATCTGAATCATTACTATCTCATTACATGAGAACACTCAAGGTTTTTTGTTCTGTTCCTGTACTCAGATACCCTCTAGTTTTTTTTTAAGATATTTATTAAACTAAGGCAATTAACTTGGGGGGATGGCTGGAGAAGCTACATGAGACTCACTGGGGATAATAAACACAGGAGAGTTAAAGAATATGGTGCTTCATGGAGTGATTACAGTACCTCACTTTGAAAAATTCACTATTCCTCAGATTATCATACTTTTAATCATCAGCTTACTTAACTACCTTTTTGATTATTTCTAATATTGTTCCACAAGAAAAAGTGCTGTTTATTCAGTTTCTTTCACTAAAATATGTTTCTGCCTCACGTCTCTTTCAATTGAAAAGAATTGGGCATAAGATCCAATTTCTACTTCCAAAACACATGTAACATACCTATAGTTAGTGGCATTTTATTGCTTAGCTGAAGATAATATCTAAAAGTTTAAAAGGACTTTTGATTTTAAAATAGGACCTTTTCTTTATTCTAATTAGACATATCTTACATTTATTTAATTTTATTTTGAGAGAACGTTGTTGGGAAAATATGTAAATCACACTTAGTGAAGAGCTGTGTCAGACTGGGTAGTGATTTACAAGGTTTCCTACAGTTCTGCAAAAGGTGCATGTTTAAATAAGCATTTACTTTATGTGATGGCAGAATGATAATATTTGTCTTACTATTCTGCATAAAGCTGACTTGGAGTTCTAGGATTACAAATTGGACCAAGGATGTAAATGCAACAGTTCAAGCAAACTCTTGAAGTTATTGCTGTGCACAGCAAATTGTGCTATTTCATGATGAACAACCAGCATTTAATTGTTACCCTGGTACCAGGAATAAAGCTATGACTCATAACACTGTCCTCCACCTAACAGTATTCTCATGGCTTAAAATCAAATATTAAAAGATGGATACTTGAAAACAATTAGGATTTTTTTAAAACAGAAGAATGTGAACTTCAAAGCTATTTTTCACCGTAGCTTTTCAAAAGCTGGAACTTTCTGTTGTTATAATTCTAAAGTAAAGACGACACGCTATTTCTAGACCAGTTTGGCAGGCAGGGTGAGATGACACCACAACGCATTGTTCCCATAGGTCACAATATCATACTGCTAACAAGATCTTTGACCCAAGTCCTGCTTACGCTGGCACCTCGTATACCACAAAAGACTCACCAGGAATCATCCAACCTTAGACATGGGGCCAGCAGAGAGTTTTGTTCTCATTAAATGCTGGGTAAATCCTGACTTGACTTAAGCAGGCCTTGTCTCAACGTAGTGCTCCCTCAAGCTCCCTGCAGAGAACAGCTTTCAGATGCAGCGATTGCTTTTAGTGTCTATCAGGGACTGAAAGGGTGGAATCAAGAAATCGATTCACCCATAGATCAATAAGCATAACATAGGATTCTAGACACTGAAGATGAGAAATAGCTTGATGGTTTGGTACGGCCCCTTCTTGCGTACCCATTCCTTCCATTACTGATTCTGTTGTGCTCCAAGCAAGGTTTCATCATAGGAATTTAATAACCAAGTTTTAATAATACTAATTCTATCTTGACATTCAGATATGAAAACAAACATGCCTGAGCACCTCTAATGTAGAGTATTATATCTTTATACTGAGAAAACCCAGCACCTCTTAAATATCAAGTTTTCCTAGTGTATTATGTACCTCCACCTTGTGTCTTACTGTCCTTCCTAACACAAGACAGAAATAGGCGCATGAGCAGCAGAGCTCCTTGTTCCTCTGGAGCCCACAATTGACAGGCTCTGATCACCCTTGAGCAGTAAATTCTGTTTAAGGAGAAATGACAGATGGCAAACAATTCCCGCAAAGGATGATTTTGGCTCAGGAGACAACTAAGAAAAAAAATCATCTGTGCAAGTGCTCACAATGTCATCTTGTCCAGCTCAGCCACAAGACAGGATCACTTGTCATTCCTGGCACCAGAATTAGCCCTGACAGACATTTGTGTGACCACTTCTGAAAGCTGTACAAAGGCAGAAGCTCAGCAGCTCTCCAGGTGATCAATTCCAATGCTTGCAACTCCCCTCCCACTATTGGAAGATTAAAGATATTTATTGCTATTTATCTCCTTTTCTGCGGTTTTGCAGAGTAGCCTCCTCTCTGCAGCTATGTTTTCCATACTTGTGAAGTTTTTATTACTCCTCCCAAAGCGTGCCTGAGATGTGCCCGGACAATCACAACGTGGCCTGGAGCCTTCCCTTCCTCCATGCTGTGACTCAGCATCCGCAGTAAAGAAAGCACTATCATGGCTGTCATTACGGTTCCTAAAAAATTAGCACTTCCTCATTAATAGTCTCATTGGCAACATTCAAACCCATGTATTTTTAGTCTAAAAGTCTAATAAGGAGATACCCAAACTGCATTTGTATTGTCATAGTCAATGAGCCAAAAATTTAATTAGGTTGAAGACATTATCATTGGCAGGAGCACTTCAGCTCACTAATTGTCATTGCTTAATACTTCCATTTTAATGATTTCCTTTATTGCCAGTCAACTCTCCTCCTTCCAAGAGTCTCCATGAGCTACATCACTCATGTTGTTTGAAGCCGTGTTCAATGAACATGATTCTTTACAGACAATTAGAAATAGTCAAGTAAAGGAATTGCTGAGAGCACATTTGGGCTGTCACACTGCTCTTCCTAACTGATGGCTCTCCCTCAGCAAATGGGAAAAGCTCTTTCCTTTTTCAACAGCGCACACAAAAGTAGGGGCTCCGTTTCTCTGAGGTTTGCACTGCGGCATCTGCCACCCAGAAAAGCACAGAAAGGACTGTCTAGTGCTATGGATTTTGAATCCCTGTAGACTTTCAGAAGAATTTGTGGATTCTAACTTGCCCCTCACTCATCTTGAAAGTGGGGAAAAAGAAAAGAAAATTTCTCTAATGGTATCACAAAGGGGTGGAATTTAGTTACGGAGGGAGATTATGGTATCTCCTTTGGCAGGAAAGCTCTCACGAGAGCTTCAGGCAAGTGCTGTGATTGACAAGTACATTCTGAGAAAACGAACAGCTGCAAATAATCCTTAGAAAGAGAAATCTTTGGACATCAAATGACACGAAATAGGATCAGAATCACACGAACAAAATGCAAAAGAAAATACATGGTATCTTGCAGAATAATGCTTGCTATTAAAAGCACCAAAGCTATCAGCGCTAATGTGTAAGATTGGTATCCAAAACAAAAAAATGACTGAGCTGAAAGACAGGCGGTATGTTTATAAACAAAGAAAAATACCGATGCAGAGTCATGGCACGGAACGAATCATTGATTAAACGGATGAGCAATTTGCCACAGCGCTTTCGGTGTGCGGCAGGGATATAATAGATGGCTTTGCAAAGTGCTTAGGAATGGTCAATTACACGGTTAAACCATACAGATGTCTGCAGCATCATGAGCTATTGGAGGACAACCCTCTTGTATTTGTATCTGTCACAGGGAAAATCCTTCTGTACAGCTTTGATTTTTTTTTTTTCAAATAACCAAAGTAAGGAATGGATTTGCATTAAACCTACATATTCTACTTTCAGTTTCATGCAAAGTGGTTTATGCTGTATTAAAAACGCAGAAGGAACTAACACAACAGCTTACACAACTTGCTTGCCCTGCAGAGCTTCCCTTGAAGCCTTTTGCTCCCGTACACACCAGCTACTGTCTTTTGTTCCAATTTTCAGTCATTCATTTAACTGAACTGAAAAAAATGTTTTTCCTTCACTCAACAGGGAGCTAAAAGGCTGTTTTATTTTAGTGAGTGAAGATTGAGCTTTGAGGGATGAAGGAAATGAGTAAAATGAAAGAAAGAATGGGGTAAAAAGCTAAGAAATATTTCTAATTTTGTCATAATTGCTCTCTCTGTGGATGATTATGATAGCTATCACTTCTGGTTCACCCGCTTCTGAACTGTATGCTATATAAAAAAGATCGAGATTTTTCCAACTCATTGGACCATTTCAGAGCAAGCAGTGAGAAAGTATTCAATGATAGTTGGACTTGGCAATTCATTCAAGAAACATTAATGAAACTGTCTCTTCTGGACAACGCAATGCAGAAGGGAACTAGCTGGGAAAGCGCAGTGCTATGGCTAAGCAGGGTGTCCTTGGTTCTAGACTAAACCCACGATTCCTGCAACAGAGATGTCCTTGGCACTTCTTCTTCTGTGATGGTTAATATTAGACAGTGCAAAACTAAGATCTTTGAAAATCGTATTCTACTTTACCTTTGTAACCTAGGAGTCAGGTAACTCATGTAATCAAATGACTGTGATAGACTTAATCAGGGAAGAGTTCTCCCCACGGGTGATGAAATGTGCATGTTTCTAACACACTGTCACATTAGATATCTTTTCTCGCTGTTAACGGAGAAGTAACTTCCCAAGCAAACACGGCAACGAGACTTTGAAAGGGTAGAGCAGCGAGAGAAAGACTATCTAGGTCCTAATAACAATTAATGAATTCACGGAGTGGAATTAAGACTTTACATGCAGGAGAGATAAGTAAGAAAGTGTTCAAATGGTCCATAACTCAGAAATATAATCGTGTGCCTTTTCAAGAATGTGAGCAATTCCACTAATCTGCTTTAATTGCATTAATCTTAGAGAAACTACTCATATGCTTAAACTCAAACATATGATTAATTATTTCTCTAAAGGAGGGCTCAGTTAAGAATGGGTAACATAAACAAATGTATGCATGCATTTTAATGTTTCAAGGTATTTCATTCAGCATTCTATGAAGTAAAACATTCAAATTAGCTTTTTGGTGGAAAATCTGTTTCCTGGATGTGAAACTTTCTCAGAAAGCAGTATCTGAATTATTGCACAAAATTATTTTGCTGAGAGTCATAGGAGTCTATTTTGTATTAATTAGCATCTCTGATCATATACTGATTAATTAATTGTATTCATTTTGCCTTAAAATATTGGTTATTTTGCAGTTTATGTAGCATATAAATCTACCTTTTTATGCTGCTTTTTCAGTTTATTCTACATTCTGGTTTTGGGGTGATATTATTATTTACTTTGAAACAAAACAAACTAAAAGACATGTCCACAGCTGTATCTCTGAACCCAGACTAAAATGTTCAGCAAAATGCTGTCCGATGACTCCACTGCGACAAGCAACTTCTGAACCTGAAGAGGTCAATCATCCCATAATGTACTGCACTTTATTCTGGGCAAAAGGTGAATTGGGAAGATGAACAATCAGTTACTTTTATGACAAAAAAAAAAAAGTTTTGTTCACAATTTCCTATTCTGCTTTGGCCTTTACACATGAAGTTGAACAGACAGTGCCTTCGGAGTGAAGCGCTGGTTCACCCTGATACATATTCTGTACTCGCATTTGAGTCAGCATTTAAGAGGACCTGTTGCCATATGGAAAATGAGGAGCAATTCCTCTAAATAATTACATCAGTTTATTGCTGTCTGTTGCCAAGAGAAACAGGCCTTGTTGGTAATATCCACTTGTGTTGCCAAGGAACTTAATCTTTAGGGAAACTAAATACGCTCCGGTACCAGCACTTCTCTAACAACAAATATCCCTTCTAACCGATATCATCATGGCTCATAACTGCATCTTTGTTCTGACAATTTCCTAAGGTAACCTCTGCTCAGTTCTGGGTTCCTGGCCTAGGAGGTGTGAATTATCACACCTGGCTTGAGACATGCACAGAAGTGATGTCTGAGCATGAGCTGGGCAGTCTAGGCTGCCCTCACGGTCACTGAGGAGAAAAGCAGAACTTTAAAGGCAAATGAGATGAACACTTAACAGATGAGACCAGCGGCACGGAAGAAGCACCTGTTTCCCCACTGATCAGGAGTCCAGATGGAGGTGGAGGTGAAGCTGAGCCCAGTGCTGCCAGCAGAAATGGAAGCCTGTCCTTGACAGCATGATTAAACTTTTCCTTTGGCAGCAAAGCCTGGCAAGAGGCGAGCCTGATGAAGAGCCTGTTCTGTAAAACCTGTAGGCTGGGATTTTCAGATTACAATGGCTGTTTAACAACAGCTGCAAGTGTGAGGCCTCTTAGTCAGGTGCTTAAAGGCAGATATAAATATTGGCCTGAGTTACCAAGGAAAGGCAAGCTAGCGCTGGCACCTCTCACACTTCTGCCGCAGGCACTTCCGTTGTTCTCCAGCCAGTTTTGCTTTGCCTTTCAGTTCATTATCGCTTGTAAACTTCGAAACCCTGCTGCTTAAGTGTTATCATCCAAATTGTTGCAGACGGCAACTTACTGTTTCTCATTGTGCTTTCCGCTTAAATTTTATTGCAGCTTGAAAAGACAGCACTGAAATCCCTCTTTTTTGCCTCTCATGTTTATTGGACTGAGCAGCCTTCCCCTCCACAGCTCTTCGCACTGCAGTTCTCATTTTCTGTCTTTGGCCTTCTGAAGCCATGAACACAGCCCTAAAAAAAACCCACTTCTGCCTTATGTCCCACTTCACTGCAGCGAACAACTGCAACGCAGTGACAAAGTGCTTTCTTGTCTCACCAAAGTCACGCTGGGCCATTTTAATTCAGCTGTGTTTCTAAGCAGCGCTTGATAAATCCTCTCTAACATATTGCAGTTTCCCCACAGCTAATATCAAATGAACCGCACTATTCAGATGGAGGCCTGGCAGGCCCTTTATTTACAGCTCATATTACGCAAAGCATTTTGCAGTTTTCCGTGATTCCTCCCTAAGCCAGTTGAACTTGTTGATTCAAAAGCTACCTTGTTGTCCTTGCTGACAGTGACTTGACAGAAACTACAGAGCTTATTGCGGTTTTCCGATTTCTCTGTGCTCTCTATCACCGATTTGTTTTGCTCTGCTTACCTACTCACACATGTTAACAAACCCTCATCAACATCTAGGATCCTTTAGTGGTTGGAGGCATGGGGTTTTTTACATGAAAAACATTGCCCGTGAAGCTGTCAGAACAGAGCCCTCTTTTGTTTTGTTCTCTTCTTTTCTGGAAAATGGTACTACGGGCAGAATGATTTCACACCAGTCAAAGAAACTTCTCACCTGTATAAGGAATACTGATGGCAAGAAAATGAATCCCAGTGGTACAAAGGCTTTATATTTCTCTTATTTTCCAACAGACCGGTTACTTTCTCCATGACATCCTCTGTACATGAAACTCTAATTCATCATGCCTCACCGCTATGTAAAATCAGGGTATAAATACTCTCTAAGGTCTGATTTAGACAGCTATTTATGCCCTTTTCATTTCAAATTCATTTGAGAAGCCACTTCTGTAATGATATATACAGGAAAAAAAAGCTATTCTGTATGTTCTGTTTACATTCAATTATATTTTATTAAATTAATTCAGTTCTATGAGGAAAGCTGTTCTGTCAGAGCATATTTCTGCTTAACCAACAATTTAACGATCGAATGCTTGCAGATATATCTTCCCATCGATTATCATTTTTCTCCACCACCATCGCTTTCGTTAGATCAAATTCTAAAACGGTATTTTAAAAACTACTTGGCAGAAGCAGCATCTCTTAGCCTGGCTGTCTAGATAAGTCACATTTTTAGTACAGAGCTCCACCATTCCAAATCCACAGCTGATAATATTTGAACTAAGAAGATACACCCTTGATTAAATGGATTCCACCTCATTCCTAGACCAACCATTCATAAATTGTTTTACTTATGTACACACACATAGTTTTCTTTTTAAAAATTAATACCTCTATTAGTGTGCAAGGTACAGTGTGTGTTGAATCACTTCTTTGTAATATAAGTAAGGAACTATCTAAGTGCATAGAGCAATCTGTGTAGCTCCTCTCCTACTTATGAAGGTTGTTCCTTTGTCTTCATAATTCCAATAGCGTATACATATTGGCATTGACAATATACAGTTACTTGCTTCCTAAGGTTCTATTATTTCCTTTGTCTTTCTGAAGGTCACAGAGACTCAGTCAAACCTGAAACAGTATTTTAATTCCCAGTCTTTTCATTTCACTACAATGTAATTATCTTATAGATTTTTTTTGTGTGGACTTATTTACTGTTTTCCTGTTGGATAAGTACACAATAATGAAACTAACTTAAATGAGATAACTCTCACCAATATTTAAAACTTAATGGCATTTTTAAAATTACATAAGTAATCCAAGCATAAAAGCTATTCTTTATGATACCATTTCAGAGCAATGGCACCAAATCCTTATCATACAATAGCCTGTGACTCAGAAACATTAAACATGAACTATTATCACATTTTCCTTCTACCTGACTTACACATTCCTTGAGTTACACACAATGTCCTTTTTATATTTGGACTAAAGCATCTTTCTTTAGGAAATATAAAATACAAAATGGAATATTCAGCATCTTACTTTAAACTCAATATATTAAATTATCTTTTTAGCTACCCATACGTAATCCTATAGATTTTAGAAATCAGAAATTGTCCTTGTGTATTCAGATGTAGCGATGTGTCTGCCTTACATTTCCCCTCTAACATTGCTAGCATGGTATTTTACAGATGATACACTCTCATAGAGGCCACCATCCCAAGAGGCTCAAGGGACCTTGATATAAAGACCCACTTGAATTTAAGCACACAGTTAAATTCGGCATAAATCTGTGTGCTCTGCAGTATCAAGAGAGTTTTAAAGATAAGCATATGCCTAAATACCATGAACTGGGGCTAGAATCAAGGTTTATCCTCTGAAGGAGTAGCATAGTTGCAATACTCCGGTACAGATTAATGATGCCCTGTGAGAATGAGCACTGATAATTGGAAGATGAAAGTTTCCATTAATAAAAAGGAAAATCTTGAATCAGCAAATGCTGGAGACTGTAATAAGCAGGAAAACATTTTAGCTCATGGGCAGCCACAGGTCTCATCCTGTGCAGCATTCTGCTTTCGTAAACTATAGGTTAACTGGCTGCATTCAAGAGAATGGCATGCTACCTTCAACATTATTTGCTTTTTCAGAAAGAGGAATGATATCAATGTTCTGGGAGAAGTCCATGATGCATCTCTCTATGATACAACATTATGAGTGTGAGATTATTAATCTGTTATAAAATAATTGGAATGATAAAAACTTACTTGAAGGCATTGGCATCTCCATGCACCTTATAGTTGTCTGCACTGATTCTTGAGATAACTCTTGTGACAGCAATGAGGATACCAATATTGACCTGAAGAAGAAGAAGGAACAAGAAGTAAGGAAACAAATACTGACTGTGTCAGAAGTGCAAACTGCCCTGGGAGTGTATTGCACAAACACAACGGAAAACAGGAAGTTTGCATGTTGTATTTAGTTCTCAAAAAAGGTTTCCAGTTTGGGACTGGTGTATTTTAACACTTGTCAGTGGATTTTCCTCTCTCCACAGTGGGTAGTTCTTGCTTGTGCTTACTTTCCTTCAGGAACAGTCCTTGCCTGTTTAGTATAAGGCTGAACTGATATATTGCTTCCCAGCTGAAGTGCTCAGGATATCTACTGTACAAATAAAAACCCTGATAATCTACTGCCAGCTGACAAACTAGACAAGAACTGTAGTGTGTCTGCCTGCCCTTTGGTTTTGTGTTTGCATGTGCACAGACTTCAGAAAGCACCTTTCCTGCTAGACTTCACAGTGCACAATTCCTCTTTCTTACCAAAGTCTGCTTGCAAATTAAGCACAAGATTATTTTAAAATAGCAATGAGGAAAATATGTTAAGCCTGAACTCTGCTCTTCGAAAGCCCTGCTCTTTTTTATGTTAGGCCCAGCAGAAACATCAATAAAATGAAAAGAACACCAACCAGAAAAGTAGGAAATCTTGAAAAGACTAACACTGAAAATGTCTAACAAAAGAGTTTGCTCTGGAGTCACAGGTGAAGAAAGAAGGAAATCTTTATCATTTAAAAGAAATGTGGCAAAGACCATCTTGCTTGCATCAAAGACCTTGAGTTTAAAGGAAAATAAAATAAAATAAATCAGAGAATGTGAAGTTGAAAGACATATTTCCCCCTTGCTATCCTAAATTATACATCAGCTACAAAGCTGATATTTAGCATCAAGTTAAAAACAGCAGAACAAAACCATCCTGAAGTACAAAATAAAGAGAAAGACTTCAAAATAGTGCTGTTGCATAATCATACTCTAGTTTTACATAAATATCCTGAGGATGAGAGGATAAATTTAAAAATGTTTAAGTTTGATGATAAGGATTTCCTTGGAATTTTTCAAATCTTCTGACCACTCTTCATTTCAGATTTCTAAAAGCAGATTATCACCTGGTTTAAAGTAGTAGCGTAGCTGTGATAGTTCATTTCTGCCACTGTTGTTTATCCATCCCTGTGGAACCCGACAGCTTTCCAAATATAAGCGTACTTGTTGTTCAGTCATCTTTACACAGCTGCCTAAGAGGTGAAATTCAGTGATCTTGGGATCATTTTCCTTGTTTCCATCAAATCATATTGTGCAAATATCTTCTATAAATTCTTTGAGGTGGTAATACACATTTCTGACAAACCCCGTTAAATGCTAAATATGCAGCAGCAGATGAACATGAACCAGTTATATTTTCTTTTCTCTTTCTCTCTTCTCCTTCTCCAGACTCTCTGATTTTCTGTTGCATGTCCACCAAATGATCATCACTATTCCAGCTTTTCATGTGTATTGCACAGAAAATGCCTCTCTTTACCCTTAACTTCTTTCCTAACACATTACCTTTCAACAGCCTTTTTTACTCTTTTAGCCAAAATATCAGCCTTCCGTTTTGACACTTCCTTGTGGATGCCTCACTGACAATTAATGTTCATCATGGCATAGTTGCTCCACGATCCCTTTTTGTGATGACTGCAGACAACAGCACACTCCTGCCAGCCTTACAAGCACTCAGCCTTAATGTTTTCTTCCATTCCTAATTCTTTTTAGACACTCCTAGATTTTGCTTTCTGCAGTGCATTTTTTTAAATATGCAGATTATGCTTCAATAATGTATATCAAAATACTCCTCCCCAAAAAATCCAATGAAGTAAAAAGAGGAAAGATGAAACCTTATTCTTCAAATTCTGAATTTCCTCCATTTTACAAAAGTCAATGAAGGTTATAAATGATAAGCACCAACAAATGAATACTCAGACTCTTGCAAGCTCTCACTCAAACTAGACATGAACCCTAAGATCTGGTTGTGAAAACAGCACAAGCAAGACAGTTTCACAGGAGACAAATTAGATGGTTTTCTGAAACACAAACCGTTCAGCACTTCTAGATTAATTTTAATTTATTTATATAAAAAAATTAAATTGGAAATGAATTTCCTCGGTATTTTGGATGGTTTAAAGTGGAAATTTAAAAAGGCCTTGAGCTTCTTCTGTTACGCAGTCAGTGTGACTATAGCCTTTCCAGGGTGCATTAGTAATATGTTTAAAAGATGAGAAGGAAACATTGTGATCTCACTGCTGATAAAAACCAAGGTACTTGTAAACGAACCATTACACTCAAGTCCTGAAGGTCTATATTTAAATTTCCTGAACCAGTTGAAAATTTTTGCTTAGGTATTTTGAGAAATTAGTGTAATCTCCTCTAGACTAAATAAACGGATTATCTAAAAATGTCTTAATTTGTTAATGTTTTGGTAACTAAAACATGGAGGCATTTCCACTGCCCTCATCATGGGAAACCAAAATACAGTCACTGAATTGCGCCTCCAGTGATTTTTTTAGCATCTGGTGTAAATACTTTGCCAATGATTTGAATAGGAAAATGCTTACTTGATAAAGCACTCATTACGCTTTAATCTATACCAGAATGTTCAAACTAGGAGAATATACATTTAGATAAGAGAAATGTATATACTCCCTATTTCTTACTTCTCTGAAAGGCCAGATTACCTGACAGTTTCAGTTATTTTGCCTTAAAATTACATGGGAACTTAGAATATTTTTTCTTGCAGGTACTGGCCGTGCTCTACTTTAAAAAAATATGTAGCCGATAACATTAGTGCTTGTTTCCTGACTCACAGGACTCCTCTCAAGGCAGCTTGTCCAACTGCAGGCACTTGCAAGTCTCTGAGAAATCATTAGGAGCTGCCAGTTCCCATCGTTGTAGGCTTGATCCAAAGCCCACCAGAGCCCGTGGAAAGATCCCAATGACATCAGGGAGCTCTGGCTCACTCTAGTGACAACTTCATCTGACTAAAAATTGTCGGATTAGGAAGAGAGTTAAATAAGGAAATAGGATCCCTTTCAAAATCTTTTCTCGTCAAAATTTTGTCAGAATAGATACAGTGAGACAAATTATTTCCCTCGGTTTTTTTGCTGGATTTTTTTTTGCGGGTGTTTCACCTAGATTTCCTCCAAGCCTCATAAGATTTTTGTTTCTTCTTTAGTACAGTGCAGAAATCCCATGTGTAAAATGCTCTGATGTGGTGTGTTGCATCCTAGCCAAGAAAAGACTTGGCAGCACAGAGGAACTAAAAAAAAAATAATAAAAATGAAGAAAACATATTGCCGTAATTAAATCCATTGACCAGCTTTCCTCTAAAACCACAAACTATTTTAGGCTCCACTTCAGTTTCAGGCAATGGTACAGGGAGTTATAACGGACTCGTCCAGTCTAAACCTTCAGTGAGGTTTAACACACCCTCTCGTGGTGGGAGTTAATTTGATCCTTCTCACGACGTTGTTGGTAGTGCACACACACTGCAAGTTGCTGCAGTTGCAGCCCATTGCTAGGGCACATCAGAAATTACCCTTTAAACACAATGGGTCCAATTCTGTCACCTTTTCCCATGTTGAATGATGTCTAATAAGGGACACAAATCAATGCTTTTCAACCAGTGGGCCTACCTGCGGAGTAAGATACTGCCCAACATAAGGAAATCATCCTAATTCTGCACTGGTACATAAAGGTATGAATAAATATCATAAGGCAACAGAACATACTAAATATGTATGATCAGGAGGTATAAGCAAGAGAATATTTTCTTATCTATTGAATATTCATAAGCAAGTACCAGCTGAAGACAGTGATGGCAATCTCAGCCTGGGACCCAAGTTCCACAGAGTACCACGTGAAAACACTGGTTACAAAGCTCATGTCCCCACAGCTCAGAACTCTGAACAACATGCTAATGAAAATCATTTAGCTCCATACAAATGCTATTTATCCAAACGACTTGTAAAAAACCACCAGGAAAATAACTACTTACAGGGAAAACAATAGAAAGGACTTGCTACTACAGCCTAGTAAGTCCCCCCCGATGGATTGTTCACTGTCTGTAGCACGCCCACTGCTCCGTGCACACAGATGCTTCTTGCAGAATTTCCTTAATTCTGCCATATCTATGGAAACACACCAAGGCAGCAGATGGTTGATAACAAATAAAGCCTTCTGCCAGAAGTTTTAATGTCTTATTCCAATCATTCAGGTGCTTTGTCAAGGGTTCTTTTTTTTCTGTTGAAGACATGTCCTAGAGATTAGTTTGGTTTTCAAATTAATTGCAACAGTTGGGGTTTTTTTTTGTGAAGCTGCCTTAAGAGGATGCTATAGAGGTTTGGGTGCTGTGGTTTGTTGGAAAGCGATCTTTAAACCTTACGATGCAGGTAGAAGCCAAAAGACCTACATGCAGAAGGAACTCTTTCCTTCATCACATCCCTTGATTCAAACCCCAAGGAAAGAGCACTTTGAATATAGGAATCCATATAGGGCTGGGAAGTTCGGTGAATTACTCCCCAGAAAAGTATGTGTGAGTATTTTTTCCCAGCCACACTCCCACCACATCCCTCTGTTTTAAGGCTCCACAATGTCTATCTTGCCTGTGAGGCTGCAGCAGGACAAAAGTAGGCTGTGTCTGCCTAGTCTCTAGCGAGTAGGAGTTGAAAAGAGCAGTCTCCCTGTTTTTTTCACAACATAATCCTTTTTCTTGGCAGAGGGAAACTGTGCATGGAAGTAGTCAAAAACTGCTTCTGAGAAGTATTCTCAGAGCTAAGGACTAGTTTGTGCAACAAGTGGCTAATTTGTTATTTTTAAATAACAAAAATAAAATGTGAGCACATGCACACACAAAATAGTGTTTAGCCTTGTTATTTCCCTATAGGCACGAACACATTTTTGAGCTAGCATATTCAATGCCTAAAGAGAATAATTTGTCAGCTAGCTTGCTGCTCTTTTGGGCAGAGCTGGCTTTAGACTATTTAACAAATCGCTCTACGTGGATCAACTCTGTGAGCTCACTCTTACTCAAAATATTTGTATCCCTACAAGAATATAACTTGAGCTGCACAAATATGATATATCATAAGTGAAAGCCAGAGAGTTAAACCCTTACTTTCATTGGCAAGCAGCTACATATGCAAATTGTTGAAGGCTGTGCTTACTCAGGTGAGTAAGTGTTTCACTCTCTGGCATGTTTTGATTAATACTGTCTTTGGACAGCAGCTGGGAAAGATTTTATTTTCCTGGTTGCATCTCATTTCCTCCTGTGCTGCTGAACAATGGCCAGAAAGCAAGTGCTAATGTGAAAAGAAGACCTTTGAATAATAGATTATTTTAATTGCTCTCTGATCATCAATATCTATGGATCTTTGAATGTAAACTCCCATACAGAAGGTCCAAAGCACAGGCCAACAAGGAATTAAGTTTGTTGGAATAATGTCCAGAGCTGTTGAGTCAGCTCTAATGCAATGATGAACATTTCTTATTTCCATGTATATGTTTTCACTTAGGTAAAAGAAAATCTGCCCTCACTGCACAGGGACTTTCCAGTGTTGCCACTAATAATTTGATTAAAATGCTAGCACGAGACAATTTCTGTCACATCAATACAGCAATAGTTTTCATTGGGTTTTTTTTTAATATATGTTTATATAGCCTAGTTTTTCAGAGGCTGTACCTTGGGTGGAAGATGCTGGATTGGGTTGAGCTGCCTATAAGAGGTGCTGACTTCACTGTCTCCCGGGCAAATGTTAGGATGGCCACTCAGCTGCAGTGTAAAATTGCCTGTAATGGGAAAGGTCAGCCAAGGAGCCTCTTTCTGTTTGCCAAATAGTTATAGAGATATGCAGTGGTAAACACTAGTTCTACATGTACAGCTCTCCTTTCTCCCTTTGGCTTGTGAGAGGGATTTGTGTAGGGTTTTTCTGTGTGATGAAATCTGGGGAAGTTTCTTCGTGCTTTTCATGGAATTCTACCTTTCTTAAGGAAGCACAAGGTACAATCAGTGGCTCCTTTTGATGCTCCTCCATGCAGTCAGGGTCTTATTTTATTTGACCCTCCTTAAACACCACAGCAGGCAGATTCTGGCCTAAGTTTGGGTTAAGTCTTTGAAATCTAAGTAAAGCTTTAAAGACAACTTGATTTCACTAATCAGTGAGTCTATTCCATGTTCACCCTGTCACTCTGACATTGTAACCTGCGGCAAAATTCGTAGCTAACCTGATCAATTAAAGTATTGGAAACAGTGCTGAAGAGGAATAATCTCCCACTTAATCCCTGCGAACACCCCTGACTCCTTAATCACAGTGATTAAGCTACAACTCACTGTAATTTAATGTGTGGGCATAATTAAACTGCTGTAGAGTATTCATGTATCAGCATCAGAGCCATGAACCTGCACCCTCCCCGGGAAAGATGATATTCATTATAGCTGGCAGAGGTGTCTGCAGCAGCCACCTGAACCCCGGCAAACTCGCCTTCGCAGCCCTGCCTTGATCAGCCGGACAAACTTTCGTACCTGACATTGAATTAAAAATCAGAGGAATAGCAGAAATTCCTTGGCACTGTAAGATGACAGGTCTGGAGGCAGCCTGTTACTTTCCCCCGAGCTCACCCAAAGCGTGACGGCTCAGGCTGTTGTTTTAACCCGTTCCTGCGAGCTGCTGACTGCTTGCAAACTCTGCTGATGATCGTCTTCACCCAGGGCCCTTGTCAAAGCAAGAGCTTCCAATACCAATGAGGTGGAATCAGTTTTTCAGCTTCTACTAGTGTATATGAAACACAAACCACAGAGTTGGTTCTTTATAGGGGATCTTTCTGAGAATTATTAAAACTCCCAAGACTATTTGGTTGCACAGAGTTATTCATGGCCCCAACAGGGCTGTTTCAGGAGAGGGCTGTCCCAGTATTTTAGGTTGTATTTTTGTCTTGGGATGGTGCAATGAATAGTGTGAGAATTAATATGCGTAAACTAACACACAACCATCTATGACACAAACATCAGAGAAGGAACAAAGTAATTCCTGACCATTCATCTCTGTTGTTTCACTGGCCTGGCACAAGGGCTGACAGACCTGCAGCTACTTCTGCCGTGTGGCTGACACAGCCGTGCAACAGGAAAACAGCAGCAGCCGTGGTTTTACCTACCAGAATGACAAACAACGCCGGTGCCACAAAAGCCCAGATTGCTCCATTCTCTAAAGCAAGCCAGCAACTGCAGAGAAAAATCAGAATGCTTTTAGATGAAATACACGGTCATTTAATTAGTAATGTTCTTAATTAAAAAAAAAGAAACTGAAAGATAGTGCAAAAAGACTGATGAATTTTGAAAGCAAGAGGCATGATAGAGGACCAAAAAGAAGCTCCTTTTCCCCTCACGCTCTGGGAATCTGAGGCAGGTTCTCATTTTGATTTGTGTCTTGCAGAGAGTCAGTGACAGAAATCTGCCCCAGCACGCCTTCAAACAGCATTAGGGGCGGAAAGATGGGAAGAAAGGAAAGGTTTTATTTGCTATTTGTTGTTCTTGTATCCTGCATCACAGGCAGTCATTTCAGTGCTGTGAGAGCACTGTCATTGTAGCAAGAGACAAATTGAAGCCCTCTCTGCCTTGCCTGGCTGGTGGTGAGGTAAAGGCTGGGAAGCTTGCTGGCAGCTTCACAGGTCTTTCTTACAGCAGTGACAATATGAGCTAGTTTACCACATAAAAAATAACAACCCTCGCTCCAAATTGTTTGCTTACATTATGGTAGAACTGAATCCTACATTGGTTTTTTTCAGATGAATTTGCTTTTTTTTTTTTCCAAATTAGAAAGGAACTTAATTTTCAAAATTTTTAACAATATCTGTTCTAGATCTTTAGATGTTTAACTACACTTTTCTTCAAAAGATTAAACATCTTTAATCAAAAATTGTTCTCACCTACTAAGAAATGTTTCAGCCCACATTTTACGCTGTACATGGGGTGAGCAGGGAGCTCACCATAGGAGGTCTTAAGCCTCTGCAGCAAAAGGGGGGAAGAAGGCAAAACGTATTGGGAGCTTTTTGTGTGTCATCTCAGCAGTGAAAAGCAAACCTGAGGCTTCTGGGTCTAAGAATATGACTTTACAACAGTCATGCTTTTGCAGGCTATCTATCTCCTCTACTCTTCAGCAGCATCTTGCAGAACTATGGCCTTGTTAACAGATCTACGCGTTTTTCTCCCCATGAGATTTTTTTTATCCTTATTGCACCCGGAGGGAAAACATTTCCATACTCACTTGCCACTTTCTCCATAGCTGTCTAGGGACGATGTTGCAGAGATTACACAAATCACCAGTGGGCAGCCTGCAAAAAGGCAAAGTCAGTCAATATTAGCAAGAAAAGCACATCTTCCAGTAAACCCTGCAAGTTCAGTTACATTTTGTATGGACAGCAAAACAGCTCAGAGTAATTTTAGAATTAAGTCTCACCTGACATCCCCCTGCAGCTGTGCAATACAACATGTTTTAATCAATTGTCAGATAAACAAAATGGCTTTTCAATAAATTACTAGTTTAACAGTTACACTGAATTAGTGCTAATTTCATGGAGAATCACAGTCCTTTTTCAGCCTGGTTGTTTTTTATGTAACTTCTGTCTTTCGCTGTTCCAGCGGTGATATCCTGTGAAGCAACATGAGGCTTATTTTAACCACTTTCCCCCACATAAGTGCACCTTGCTCAAGAATTCAAAACATTCTAGAAAAGAAAGTTGAGTTTCTCACAGGGGTGCATGACTAGTAGCTGGGAGGACAGAAATGGTGATGTTTAGGTTATCCAGAGCATCACACACAGCGGCAAAGAGACAGAAGTAAATTCACATCCCCCTCAGATGCCCAACCAAGACTTATTTTGACATAAATATATAATAGCTCTACAAGATTTCTGTATTTAAAATAGACTATGTTGCCAGATGGGTTTTGAAAGTTCCAGTGTGCTGCATCCTGGGAGGTGGAGGAGTGCTTTACGGCAATTATACAAAGGCAGACAATTATGGTCCTGCTGTCAGGGGCAGCTGCGTGTCCCTGGCCCCCCACGCTGCAATATCCTGCTGTCCCAATTTAGCGCAGCTTTCTGGGCCAGGAGCTCCAGAAGGAGGGAGGTTTTTCTTGCCAACGGTTCTAAACATAGTAAAATTTCAACCCTTTAAATCTTAAATTATTGTCTGTTAATTCCTGTATGATTTAATAAAATGTGAAGGTTTGGGTTTTTATCATCTTATGAAATTTAATAACTAGGTCCCAGGCAGAGTATTATACAGGATAGCTTGAAGTTTCAATTTTCTGCATGAGGCTTTACAAAATTCTCTGACAAGCAATTTCTACTTAATCTTACCAATATCATCCTCATAAAATTCTGTAAAATTTTCCTGTAATGACAGAACTATAATTTCTGGGAGAAGTATTTTCATTCTGTAATGACTGTGGCTAGAAGCATCTTGTATTTATAAATAGATACTCAGTACTTAAGAAGCAGCATCTACAAGCATTGTTTAGGTCTTAGAGTTTGAAATCCAATCTTCAGGATGGAATTTAAGATCCCATAAACTTGATACTGCTCTCCCATGCTTGTCCAAATCAGGAATAACTCCTTTGAAGTGATATTTGTGCAAGACCTAAGAAAAGGCAGGATTTTAGTTTATTATCATATTTGTCTATTTAGGAAAGGAAATCCTTACACATACTTGAACAAGAATCAGGAATAATTAAAGTCAACAGAGCAGTTAAGCACAGACATAACCCTATCTGTTGAAAGTCAGTCTGTCAGGGGTATGTGATCTACCTGGACTAAAGATCTCATGGGTATCTCTACACATTCCCAATCACATCTGTGATTGCTGAGTAAACATTGTTGACTGACACTGTCTTCTGATGCAAGTTGTCTTCCCGCAGCAGGGACTTTGTCAAAGAAGCAAAAATACCTATACCCAACTAACTCTCTTTATACTGCTAGTCTGCCTTTTTTTTTTTCCCCAAGTCTAATGCTGGATATTCAAAGGATTTATCATGACTCTTTATCAGTTTTAAATGGCAGTGAAGAAGAAAATTAAATACAGAGTTCCTGTGGAAGATAATAAAACTTATGCAGATGAAACATAGAGCAGTCATCTGCATAAAAAGAGCTGTTAAGTCAGTGAGGATAAAATGGTCTGGAGCCTGTAGTGCACTGTTTGCCTTTTCTTTACATTAATGAGATACTAAATGGATGGTGGCAGTGGAGGTAAAATCAAGGTTTTGTCACAGTGCAATTGGAGTATTTTTCCTTTAAGAAATGGCCATCCAATAAATTCCATAAAGGCTGACAAAAATATATTTAGCCTAAGGAGATCATAAGATTTGATCTGGACTTAAGAATTCACACAGATTATCCATTATACACAAAAGTAAGTGTGTTTGCTTAATCTTTTGTCAGTAATAATTACATAAGCACTGTGAAGTTTAGTCTGCACCCATAATAGGTAATGTTAATGTTGTGCTGGCACTGGTTATCATCCATGAAAGAATTATGGTTATGGTTCTTTACTGTATCTGAATGTTTTCCTCAGTTAGTAGATGCTGCAAATACACTCACCAAATAGCTGAATTTATGATGTAATAGATTGTGCTTTGCAGAGCACAGTATCCGATTAAAATGTTCTAACACACCTTTCTGGCAGCTGATTTATGGCACTGGTGTCTCTGTAGTCCTAGAGCAATGCAGCAGCACATTCAAATGGGGTAAATCAACCCACATGGAGCCTTGTGCTGCTCCAGCTTGAGTTCTCTGGGTCCCCAAGCCAGCTAATTTAAAGCCACCTCACAAATCCAGCATCAAAATAGAGCCTGCAGAGCAGGCTGAAATTCTCAATACCTGGTACAGGAAGCCAAATAACGCAATCCTTGCTCGGACAGAATTTTCCCTGAATTCAGCCTAAACACAATCCCTAGAGTAAAGCCTAAAATGCATGTCAGCTCAGTCCTCTTATTCAGCAGTAAACTTCATATCTAACCCATTTACTTTATGTTTCTGAGGCACTAATGATAAATAAAATGGAAAATGCCTGTAAATCTGTGCTGTATTTTGAAAGCTCCTCTGTCTTCTATACATAGTAAAAGAAAACAGACAAGCTACAGAAACTCTGTGGCAGACAATTCAAAGCAATTCTAGGACATTAATTCTAAAAGGCTAAATATGTCATTTATTGAGAAAGATGAAGCATTAGACACAAATGAAAGCATATTTCCTTCCAATATTTAAAAGATCTTTATGTGACTGGGAAAAGTATATTCTTCCGTTTGTTTTGTAGAAGTTAACTTTCTGCGATTTTCTTTTTCTTCTGTTAGGTTAGACCATATCTATGCAGAAGTCTGGGACTACATCAAGCAACAGCAAATAAAGAAATTTAGGTCTTTTGACAGCTCAGAACAGTCTCTAAAGGAAAAGGAGTTGTCTGAAATAGGAAAATACGCCAAGGCCAAAGTGCCACGGCAAAATCTTCAGTATCATAAACTGTATCATCAGCATCCTACAAATGGGTGGGTAGGAAAAGTTTTTCTCCAGTAATCTGTCTGTGTTATGCTGAATCACCAAGGCAACAAAGGTAGGTTTTTTTCCCATCAATCTCAAGGTAGTTTTAAAGGCTCCTCAAATGGCGCTGCTTCTGAATTCCTGACAACTGCAGACTTTGAGGTAATTTTAGCACCCTTGGGACTAAAGATAACACACAGAAACTTCAATCAACTCTGCACATTTGGTGTCCTGTCTCTCTGATTACTGTAATTCATATTACAGGAGTAATATCTCTCAGAAATCTCTACTCAGTGTAGAGTTCCTTGTCCCTGTCTCCTCTCATTGCCTCCAGTTTCAATTTGTCATTAATACAGACTTTGCAAACTTTTAGACATGTTCTGTGACCAGTTTTTATGCTTAAATAAGAATGATGGGTCTGAGGTTTGAATTCAGAACTGGGGTTTCTCATTATTCCAGGGACTATGAGTTTGCAAAAGTGAAATGCATTCACACTTCGGCTAAAGGAAAGAATAAAGAAATGAACTATCTGTTTTGACCAACATGAGACATCCTTGTCTTCGACTTCTTTCAACCACCTTTGGTCAGGATAATAATTAGCTAAGCCAAAGAGTGAAAAAAACCGAGACAATTTCATTAGATACTGGAAAATGATCTCAGGATGGCACAAGAATGCTCAACGTCCTTTTGACAGTTGCATTCAAACACAGCCTTATCCTCATTTTAAGAGACGAATGAAATAATTTTAGGACAAAACCTTCTTAGCCTCTTTCTCCAGCTTGCAAGATTTCTATTTAGATGCAGGAATTTTATGGCTTATATATAACTTCTCTTTATTGTACTCTCATCAAGTTCATGAAGGAACAACCCAAACTCCACCCCATAGAACATGATCATGCTCTGCTGCTGAAGGCAATACTGATGCTTGGTCTCTAATTAAATATTTCTATTCATATTCATTGCCAACATGCTAACAAAAGAGAAAGCAGGGAACTGACAAACCTGGGTGTCCTTTTAAGCTCTTAAGCAGGGAACACTGCAGTGTGGATTTTCTCTCTAAAAACATCATTATTCAGCAACAACTATTACCAACTGAATGAGCATTAGAGTTACATACCAGACAGTGACTGGCGATGCTGCTGACCGAATGAAGGTTGCCCCAGTGTTTATCAAGTGATAAACAATTTGGAAGGCAGTTGCCTAGTTAAATTACTTCAGCAATGTTTAGACACACTTGCAGCAATGACATGATGTCAGATGTGATTAAGGAAATTGAACATTTAATTCTAATGTAAATACTTTGAGCTATACAGAAAAAAAAAAATAAAGCAATGCAAACCACTTTCCCAGCAACATGGTATATTTAGTGGATTTCAGAAAACTCACTTTTTTTTTTTCCAAGCCATTGCAGGAATAATAATTGGAATGTGCTTTCCAAAATGAAAACATTTGCTAGAAAAAGGCTTTTGAAAGGTTTACGCAGAGAAATGTATTACTATTATAGGGATGTTTTCCACTATCAACCCCCAACAGTACCTTCACTACATTTCAGACACTGATATTGCCACTGGGTTTCTCACACAATTCTTGTCAGGAGGAGCACTGCTGGAAGAACTGATACAGAAACTTCTGCTGGTGCCTCCTGTATTTTGCTACACGCATCTATTTTGATGACAGATACACGGCTGGGCCTGAGGGATTATCCTCCAAAGCATCACTCTAATACCACTCTACAAGACTTTTTAGTAACCCCATTTAACATCCCTGTGCCATGTACTATGTACTCCTTGTGCTGATTACTACTGAGTGGTAGCAATCACACTACAATAAAATGAGACAAAATGCAACATTTAGTACTAGTCATATCACAGTCAGATATCCTTTTGTCTTCTAAATCACTTTGTAGATCAGTGTCATTTTACAATAAATAAACCTTACACAGAATGCCGGAAAAGATAGGGTAAAGGTGCGTTGTGGGACATATAAATCAGGAATTTATTTTCGTAAGGTAATTAATGATTGATTGTAAATTGAGTTAATCAAAGCGTCTGCTATAAGCAAATATCGCAGTGAATTAAGTGCCAGTTCTTAACTATTTTATTAACTGGTGGCTTTTTACATAATATTTCTGAAGGAGAAAGTTCTCAAGGGCTTATGAGAACATTTTCTCTGGTTTGATCCACTTGGATTTGTATTCCATCAGCTCTGGATTAAGTAAATCCAAAAGAAACCTCTATAATATCAGCACATTTCACTATGGTTACCACTGAATCTAGAAGCATCTACAAATCTCCAACGTCTTCAACTCTCAGCCTGTCTAGATTCTTTTATTTTTGTGTCTGTGCGCATGAAAAAGAATAATTACTCCATTTAGCCTGTCTTGAGTAGTGGTTATGGAAAAGAAATTAAAAAAAAACAAAAGAAAAAAAGAAATACATATTTTACATAACTGTTAAAAATTCAGCAAAACAGCTTTCAAATGTTTTCAGCAACCAAAGCTTTAAGGTGCATATTGTTGGCATGCAAACTGGCCATTCCTTAAGAGACAAAAAACTATCTTAAAGCAATCAGGATAAGGGCACATGCATGTGATACTCTTTGACCTGTCACAGAGAGACAATGAGGACAAAGAAAAAAAATTCTAACTAACCAAATTGCAGTCTGTCCCCTCAGTCTAGCAGATACCGTGCTCACCAGAGGACTGTATCAAATGGCCCTTAGAACTGCTAAGAAGGTTTAAAAATCAAAGAGGAATGATGAATAAATGATAAAATAAAATAAAAAAGGCCATATTAAAAAAAAAAAAAAGGACAAGTAGGCAGCTGTTGAAATGTATATATAAGCAAACATTATTACTATCCCCCAGATCTGCGTGATGCCAATAGGAATGAAATATTCCAATGATGACTGCACTAGGTCTGTGTTATTGGTATAATTGGTTTTCTTTCAGCTGCCAAATGAATGTGAGAGGAGGGGCCAGATAATGCATGGTTTATCATATTTTGAAATTATCTGTAATTACATAGATATTTCTTTGCCTTCTTTTTACATCTCTCCTTTTGACTCAGTGTAGGAGGTTTTCTACTTCTAAATGTGAGGGTTTTATCAAGCATCATTGCTGTACTTCCAGGACAATGAAAGCAAGCTCGCTTTCATCTGCTGTGAAGAGTCTCAAACAAAATATTTGGTTTTGACTCCTCAGTACACACACAGATTATGCTTTCATTGCTGCCTTTTAAGAGCTTTGAATTGTTATAGGTGAGATTCCTGTGTCATAGGACTAGTTTTTTATTCTTAGTAACAATATCGAGGTTCCTGGCAGCCTTTTTCATCTAAGAATGTCAAGGCACGTAACATTAACTAATGACATCTTGTGATACTCACGTGCCACTGCGCCTGTTTTTCAGGTATGGGTTGCAGAACATGGATAGAATAAGCCAGTTCTGTCAGTTAGAACCAGAGAACATACCAGTGCAGTGAGACCTCCCTCCCACACTCCTGCTATTGATTTGGTGAGTAAGGATCTGATCTGGCCTACTGAGGTCATGGAATTCACTGCGGTGGAATTAGGTTTAGGGTCTATACGTTTTAAGGTCTGATTACAGTCAGAAAAATTATTCATTTTCTTATCCAACAGACCTACTCTCATTAAGGCAAACTATGATCATAAGATCATAGTGTAAGATTTTACATATGCTTCTGAATCATATATATCTTCTCCTACAGGATGCTTAAAGCAAACAGCTACTAAATGCTTACCCCAGCCAATCCCGTAATAATATAAGTGCTTGCTCTCTTCTGACCCAAACACTTTGATCACCATACTGTAAAGATGAAATCCTTCCACCAGCATCCATGCAAAAGCACTCAGGAAGAAAAAATGAAGAAGAATGGCCAGGATCTTGCAAGGAACCTAAATTAAGAACAAAAATTAACACATTACTTCTTTGTGATGCAGTCACGTTGGTTTTCCAATTTGTTTATATATTTCTGTATATATTTACATGCCAAATGCTAAATCACTGGACTAAAACACTCTTTAAAAAAAAGCACTAGAGAATTTCATTTTTCTATAGCTTCAGACTAACAAACCCTCTTATGTTTTAACAAAAAAAAACCCCAACATCAAAACATTGCCAAATGTGATGTGAAATTCCAAACTGATTATTTATTTAAAATAGTAAGAGCGATACTCCTACTAAAATCCACAAAATATTCAAATAAGAAATATTCAAATAAGAAATCAAAACTGTTGACACTCAAAAGTGTTGACATCCTGTTGCTGAGTCTGTAGTAAATACAGGAGAGTCAAAGAAGTAGGGGTACTGGGACTGTCCTGTACTCTGCGCCCTGTTCTGTGATGGTAGAAAACCCAGTATAGTTCATGCACCATTTTCTACAAAGAACTGGTCGAAAGTCAGTGGATCCACTTTGGCTTGAGCGAAACACAGAAATTTTAAAGTAAGTTGCCATGTTGAACCTGCTCTTTAATTACACTTCACCATGTGGCTTTCCTACTTTGCTGTTCTTCAGATCAAAAATAGGGTAACACACAAATGAAATCACGTTTTATTCCAGTGTCTGTCTGTCCCGGTTAGAATTTCTGTAAAAGTCTCATGTGCTCCTCCATCAGCAATACCAATATCAACATTTCAAAAAATTACAGCAAGCTGGCATTGGCTCTTGAGTCCTAATTGCTCTGTGATGGGTATCTAGTTTGCCCACGTGATTGAATTCTCAATTTCCCATAGTCTAATGTAGCAGCTGCATATGAAGTCATACTTGATAAGAATACATCTAGTGCTTAAGGCAAAGAACTGAAAGTCTTCTCTGTAGGGTGTTTACAGACAATTTGGATGCTCCTTCGGAGTCATTTATTAACTATGTGCTCTGAAGAATCTGGAAATAAGAGCTAATACGAAAGTTTAAGCAACAGAAAAATACCATCTAGAAAGTCAGACCATTTAAGCTATGACATGTTTTAAAGTAAAACAAACGCTGCCTCCAGGAGAGAGGAACTAAGGCAATGCAACAAGGACAAGCGCAGTCTTGCATCCCATTTACACCCACCTCGATGCCTATGACCCCCTGTGGGCATCAGGAAATGCAGTCTGGGCTTAAGACCTGGATTTTCCTCAAGTTGCTCCTCGAAGAGATCTTTACATTTTTCTCTAAGTCTCCTATTAGCACCTTATGAAATCAGGAAAACCTAATCCTTTCTTCTTCCCCACTCCTCACGTATTTGCACAGCACATTCTCCTTTCTGCACTAATTGCTTTTTGAGGATGTCTCACCACAAGTGGTTTTGCTCATCATACAGTAATTGAACAGATGTGACTGCCAGTGATCTTACCACAAGATAACCTTGTTTGGTTTCCTTTCAGTTAAGGCACATTTTAAATAGACTTTTGGAATGTCTCCCAGCTATATCTCAGTTTTGTATCTTGTAGCATACTGATCATGACTATCCTGCTCTGTAGCTGCAAATTCCCTTCTGTGACACCTACAGAATTTCAGAAGGATTGCTTACATTCTGTCCAAGTAAATGGGAACACTTTTTTTTTTTCTTCTTCTTCTTCTTTTCCTCAAGGTTTCCCTTCCTCACCGTGACAAGTCACAGTAAGGTATCCAGGCAAGTGGAGTCTGTGTGCTGATGAAGCATTACCAGTAGGAACCAGTTTGCTGCCACAGTGGGCTTCAGATGTTAATTATTACTTCCTTTTGTGGCATTAGCTTAACTGCTGGCATTTTATTCTTTTAGTTGATGGTTGGGGATTTTGTACACTAATGAAAATTAAAACGTTGGGACTTGACAGTATAACAAAAATTAAGCTTTCCCCTACCTTCTCACGTGTACTGAGCTGGTTCTGTGCTAGTGCAAGGACATCCCTGGAGGGGTTTCAAAGCTATGGAGATCTGGTGCTGAGGGACATGGTTTAGTGGTGGGTGAACGGTTGGACTCGATGAACTTATAGGGCTTTTCCAACCAAAACAATTCTGGGATTCTGTGATTCTAATACAAATCCACTGTGACTATATAAATTAAAAAGCAATAACTTTGGTTTTAATTCCTGTAAGTGAGATCTGTAAGTGTTTTTGCATTCCGCAAGGTTCAGTGACAGGTAGCTAAATCAGATTTGCTTATTGAGAAAAACTGTAAAAATCTTTCCAGTTAATTTTATCATAAGGCTATGAAATCCATTTTAATGCCTTTTGATTTCTACCAGAAGATTAGTCCACGGAAATAAAAATGCAACATAAAGCTGACTTACAAGCTAGTTCTGTTGAATGGATGCTTTCCAATTTTTGAGTAGCCAAGCTATATGAATCACAAAATAGCAGAAAAATAAAACATAGTGTAGTAGCAAGAGGCTGGTCTGTATATAATTTTGTGTAATACTGACCTGCAGATTTTTACATAAAATCCATAGCAAAGTTCTTACTCATTCTGTATTTGCGCTTTAATTATTAATTTGAAGATACTCTTAAATGACAGAATTGCCTTCTTGAAAAAGGCATTGAAAAGCTGAGACTTTACATATAAAAAGCAAGCAGGTTTCCCTTGCTGTGTCATATCATGCACACTACTTTTGGTGGAATACCTGCAGAAGACAGATCTCATTACTGTTACTCTTACAGTTGACTACTCGTGAGCCTATGGAAATAGAAAAATCAGTCTAGCCAGAAGCAAGGCCTGTCATGTTATAGATGCTGAGAAAGTAAAGCAGAACCTCAGAAAGACCTCTCAAAAATAGTAGTCATGAGGACAGTCGTAGAACAAATAGGTAAATTTGTATGCATTTTCTAAATTCAACCCAGGAAATGCAACTAGTAATCCATAGTGTTTAAAAGACTGGAGGTGATGCTGGCCTTGATAAGGTGAACAGAGGCTTTTACACATTATCTAAAGTGACTCAGTGGGATTGTCTGAAAATCTGGAATGAGTAAAAAAGGAGTAACTGTGAGAATAAGACACCCTGTTATGCTGAGTGGACACTGTATTGCCCTCAAGGCTACGCCCTTTCAGCAGAGTTTTAGCTCTACAGGTAGAGAGGATTATTTTAATGTCTGGTTTCCACTGTCTTCAGTTTCAAGGTATATCTTTTGCTGCTCTCCACTGTCTCCCTTTCATACTCCTTCTAAACCATTCCCTACCCTTTTCTCCCTTTCCCATTATGTTTCTCATTCAGGACCTACCTGAATGGTAAACAGCAAGAGTATGAACTTCGTTTTACAAAGTAATAATGGCCAATGTTAAACTAGACATTGTAGTTATTTATAAACTTAACAGATGTTCAAGGGATCCCATTTGAGCTGAATATAAATTTAAGTAGCTGTTGTATTGGCAAAAGAGAGTGTGTGTGCATATTTACTTGTACGGAGAACAAAAAGAATAGAAGATTAATAGAAACTGCTCATTGCTTGTCAAAAGTAACATGGAGCAACAGCTGGTCACCAAAGTAGTCATTTTTGATTTTGACCTTTACAAAAACAGAATACACTCTGATTTTAAAATTAGGTTTTGTTTCTGCTTTTTGCAAGCGGGATTTTCAATCAACAGAACTTATGCTATTTTAATAGCCTTTTTTTAAAAAAAATTGGTGGATACAAATTGCTTTTACTGGTACACAATAATGTTATCTTGGCATATTTTTCTTAATCTAACCCCGTTGTTTTAAATGCCAATTTTAATAGTTTAGATCCTGGTACTCTGCACAAGGAATTCCCACTTGTAGTAGCAGATCCATAAAATCAATCTGTAATTTCAAGTTCTGATCTATGTGATCAGGCAAAAAAAAAGCCTATACATGCACAGAGCTTAAGCACCACGTAAGCAATATGTAGGTGTTTGTCATTTGCTTAAGTGGATGCCTTAGATGCCCAGAGAAGTATCTACATGTTTTACGACACTGAGGATCTTGGATTAAAGTCTTACACAGTGATACAATAAATCTGCTTGTTCAGAAAAATGGCTTTTTCTACCACACAAATAAAACTTCATGAGCAAAAAACAAAGACCTTCTGTCTTGCTTTCCAAGAAAGCAGAAGAAATTGCCACAGAATCAAGAGGCTCATTATCTTCCAACAAAAATAAGATGACATTTTAATGTGGAACAAAACTGTACCATAGCAGGGAATAGATGACTAAAACCAAACACCACCAGCAGCCCAAAAAACAGCCCAATCCAAAACCCTGACAGAAATACGAACACCTTATGTAAATAGAAAGTTCATACAATTTTCTCCAGTACAGGAGTCCTACAGTTTTCCATACAGAGAATGGGTGAGAGAAAGCCTAAGTTATGCCAGGCAGAAGCCAGCTATGCCATTTGAACACACAACTGAAAAATGTGCTCCACCACCATGGTGTTTTTTCTGTTTGATGGGTGCATCTCTCTTGTGGTTTGGCATATATCCAGACATGGTCAGATACTATGATAACACTATTTGGATACTCAGAAAGCTTTATCTTTGTTGTAGGTTGTAATTTTTTTTCGGATAAGGCATGTTAAAAATGGGAGATCTCGCGTGCAAAACATTTTCCCGCAAACAGCACGTGGCATTCGTTCCATGAAGGAGCCTCACCAAAAAAAATAAATAAATAAAAATCATTCTTTTTAGCACTTACCGTTCCAGGGCTGAACTGAAAGCTGGTGAGAAGCAGGATCTGAGCCACCAAGACAGCAAAGGACAGATTGGCGTGGATATGATAGCGCTGATTGCGGATGGTGCTGACAGACCTGGCAGAAGATAGAAAGACACATGAATAAAACAGTAGTCCAAGAAGCAACACTTTTATGATTTATAGGCAAACATTTTGATGGGCTTTTGGTTATTTGTTGGTAGGATTTTCATGTTTTTTGAGCACTGCTTCCACTAGGATGGTGCGGTACCTAACTGGTTTCTTTGAGATCCTGCTGTCATCCTGAAGGCAGCAGAGAGACTGATTTGTACATTAACTACCTCTGTTGATGGCTTGTGATAGAATATTAACAAAGGGCTTGATCCTGAATGGTGCTGCGCTGTCAAGGAACTCAGAACTGCACTTCAGAAAGCATCTGCACCTTGCACCATCTAGCCCACACTGTGCAGCAGAGTTTCTGGTTTTCTGTTGTTGGTATTTGGCTGTATTAGAAACAAAGGAATGTGAAAAGACATCGGTTGCAATTTTGACTTTACTATTAGCAGCTTTTGAGTGCGGGAACTACAGCTACTTATGTGGATGGGCAGTGCCTACTTGACAGAGACCTCACCTCAATTACAACATCATTTGAACATATCTTTCCTGGCTTTGCAAAAACCCAGCTGGAAATCTGACAAGAACATGCTTTCCTTGGAGTTTTCTGATCTCATCTTTCTGTCCTCATCCAGAAACAGGAAGTAGAAAAGAAACAAAAACATTTACCTGAACATTTCAGGCCTTTCCCATGATTTTATTCTTTTTTTTTAAAAAAAGAACAGTGCTCGTGATAACAGGTTTTCTGTTTCAGTTCATATTGCCTGCCAGTCCCTACCATCAGCTTTAATCATTCCAGGAGACCGTCTGGCTATGTGAATGGCAGTGCTTCCTCCACAAAGGGTATGCACTCCCAGCTTTTTATTGTGTCACGCTGGACAGCGAGGACTTTGGCAACTGCTGGTGACACAACGTGCGTGTCCCCTGCAGCAGGGTGACACGGAGCGGACAATGCAGACGATGGCTTGCTGTCAGCCCTGCTCTTCCAGCACTGCTGTAGTCAGTGCTCTGTTGGAAGGGAGTGAAGAGGGAGACAATAAGAAGTAGCCATGTCCTGAAAGTAATTCAAAGAGACAAGTTGCGCTGGCTGGTGCCAATGGCTTTCTAATAAGGAACTTCATGTAGTCACAAACTAGAACATCGTTACCCAGAAGGCAATCAGGACCGCCCTCCTGGGAAGCAGCCGCCGTTGCCAGTACGTGGAGTAGCAAGGGACTTGCCAGATTCCTCTCCACTTACCTCATGGTCATCTAACACTACATTGCAAAATTTTACTTCAGCTGTTTAATGAAGCCCTGCTCTCCAGTGAAAACCTAATCAAATTATTTTTAATTGGCAGATTGAATGATCCTGTACGTAGGTGGGGTGCTTAACCCTGTGACAGTCAGATGAGTCCAAGCTCTCTTTCCAAGTCTTGTTTGCCTCCAGTTTCTTGTGGAGTTTTCAGTCCCATTGCAGCAGTACCCTCTCCTACTGCTCCTTTTTCCTTTCTGAACACTATAATTTCCAGTTTTGCACTCAGATAAGATGGAGCAGATCATTCCCTTCAGCCTAAACATGCCAACAGTGCAATGCCAGATAGGCAGATGCCAGACTACTTAGAGTGGATTTTGCCATGCGTTACACATTTAATCCAAGTATGATCAACACAGATCTTGAGACTTGGAATTAATACGGGGTTTGGAATAAACAAAGACTGCAGTCAGTTTACTGGGTTTCGGCAAGACCTTCTTCCTAGAAACTAGTCTCTTAACAGGATGTCCAAAAGACATCCTTAGGCACAGATAGCAAAAAAATGAACTCTTGAGTAGGAAGAACATAGTTTAGTGTGCAAAAGGAGACAAAAATCCCATTCCTCACTGGGCTCCCAATCTGCTGTGCAACCTCAGACAAGTTACTTCACCCTTTGTCAGGTTTCTGTTATTTATTTAGACAGAAATCTCTACGAAAGCTTTTTTCAGAAATGTTTGTGCCAAGCCTAGCTGGGCCTCAAACTCAGTTGTCACTACTGGAGTATAAACAGACCTAAAGACCCTGAAGTGCCCTGTGGCAGAAACCTTCCCAGTGCAGAGAGCCCTCAAAGGGGCGGCCGTGTTACAGGCAGGAGGCTGCACAGATCCAGAGGATTTAAACATAAACCATGGAGTGAACTTCATACTGCCTGTAGTGTCCTCCATCCTACTAAAGCAGCACACTAGAAAACTAGCCTAACAGAAAACAGCAAGATACTTGAAAAGAAATATGGGTTGTATGATGTAATTTTGTACGAGCTGTATGAAACAGAAGGGAGGCAGATAATGTTGACAAGCCTTCCTTTCTGGGCATTCCTTTATAAACACACTGACTTACAGACAAGACAGTTGAAAAGTAGGAGGAAGTACTGATTGTACGTTCCAAGGAATCCCAAGATGTACACAGAGGGGGAAGAGGGAGTGATCCTACAGTCCTGGAGCTTTGAGCTCCAGACCAAGCCCTCCTTCAGCCTCCTTGCAAGATTCCTGAACTATAGTGAAATATGGGAGAGTTTAAAAGAAAAAAAATCCAGCAAACCCTCATAGGATGACCACCCCATTTCAGGAAATGAAAGTAATTTAGAAATAACCAACCATCTGTTACAAATACATGCGTAGAATCTAATTAAAGAAGGTTGTAGAATTAATAGCCTTTGTTTCATCCTGAGCACCTGAAGGTATCCTAACCAGTGGCCTGAAATGCACACGTGGCTTTCTGCACAATAGTTGCCCAGCAGGTATGAAGTTAAAATTACTCACGACAATATTGCAAAGGTGACCAGTGTGATCGTCAAGCAGAAGATGGACAGAGCGCAGCCAATGTAAGTGATGGAGGAGAGGGCCACCTGGTGTTCTCTTGTTAGCTGTACACAAAGAAAAAAAAACAAAACAACAAACCAACAAAATAAAACCTATTAACTCATTTATTGCACTACAGAACCACAGGTCAGCCCCCCTGCATGTACTGCTTCCTCCCCCATCCGCCCGTACGTAAGCCGATGTTCACAATCATTCCCTACATCTTTCTGTCATGGGAAACGAAGAGCCAGCTCCAAACTCAGTGGCACAACCAGGACATCCACATGGCCAGGACATTTTGATTCCCTCTTTTATTTAATGAATCGGTATTTCCTCAGAATAAATTTGTTCCTCTGCTGCCGTGGTGTCATCAAGCCTGAGATCAGAGCAGCTTATCGGGCTGCACAAACAATGTCAGCAGCGGGATCTTTCACAGCTCGCAGGGCACTTTGCTAATGCTCTCATGCTGCAATAATTTACATCATTGTGCAAATACCAGAAGTGCTTCACAGCAGTGAGAACTGACAAACCAAGATGACCCATAAATCACAGGCCATTTATAGCCCACTTGTTTTGGTTAATGTATCATGTTTTCGGTGCCTGTTGAAGGAGCTGGACTGACATCTACAGAATGGAAAACCACAGAAAAGACCCAGCATCAGCAGTCAGAGCGTAAGCCTCTCATCTAAGCCTCTGTTTTTATTTACAGGCATCTTTTGTTGGAGTAATTTTATTTTCATGAACATTTAATCTGTAATTCCACAGCACCCATCACCAGGACCTATGTTAAAACCTGGATAGATTCAGTGTGGGACGGACAGTGTGTTTTGATCATTCACCCTAAATTAATCAGAAAGTCTGCTTTAATTTCCTATGCTAGTAAGAGAATGACAAAAAAAGCCACACCCCACAAAGGGAACCAGGCAGTATTAATATATAATAAGTAGAACAGAGCTAGGCAGGAAAAGGTTTTCTCATCTCAGAAGAATTCTCAAACATTTTTCCTGACTTGAATTTGGATAGACTTGATATTTTCATGAACTGAACATTTGAAAAAAAAAATAAAAAAATAAAATATAGTCAATCAAAAAGTTTTAATTTTGATGCCTGAAATACTATGTTTTCATTTAAGTGTCTGTTTGCAATAAATTAAATTCCTAGCTGAAAACTCATTCAAAATACTTATTTATTCTGAAAAATACGGAAAGGATCAATTTCTCCCCTCCCCTTTTTTTTTTCATAGTAACTCTAATAAAAAAATAATCCTTTCTCACAGTTCAGGATTTTCTATTATTTTCCACACCCACAATAATAATTCCCTGCCAAACAAAGTACTTCATTAGAGATTATCAAACCCAACCCCTTCTACCAATAAACTTTCCATTAAAAATCCTTTTAAAGGAGAGAAATAACATGCCTTGTGGTTGTTAGGAAAAAAAAAAAAAAAAGTCTTTTGAAATACAGGCAAAACCAATGTGCTTTATATGTACATTTTTCTTGTAATTATCTGTGAACATTATCAGCTCACGTGTAGCAAAGTTTTACAGCAGAAGAGATTGTGGCTCGCTCAGCAATCTGAGAACTATTAAGTGATGCAGTAGCAGCACTGAAAGACAACTGTTGCTATGGTGTTACCGTTCCTAGGAAATATGATGCAGCTCTTTAGTGTTTTTCCTCTTTCAGCCAAAGACACATTTCTTTTCCCTGACTTGGATAGCATCAATTACAGAAACAAAAGGGTTCTGTGTGCTGGACCAGCTTGAAAGGTCCATATAATTCCTACAGAAGAACTCCTATTGTTCCTCATCCCCGAGAGAAGCCATGTATCGTGGTTCTTCACAGATTATTCCTGAAACAGGAATAACTTGTAGTAAATTGCGCAGTTGAGAAGTGATTTCCTCATCAGGGATATTCTTGTCCAAAATGCATGGACCCTATTTCCTGATTGCTCCAATACACATCCCTTTCTCTTGCTACAGGTGGCTTGCAGCTCCACAGAGGGAGGAGGGGAGCGGAGGAAGCTTTTCCAGCTTCAAGTCACTCTGCAATCAGTATTTCTCAGCAGTTCAAGGCTTTCTTTCACTCCTTTCACTCCCAACACCTGCAGCCAGAAAACGTTCCCTACAGAAGTCAAAGCTGCTCAGAGCTCATTTAGATTTACAGTGGTCTATCACAGCGTTTGCATTGGCAGAGGCGAGTAAGATCTGCAAAGGAAAGGTAATGTCTTACTATCACATAAAAGCACAGAAGATACAGGGGGTCCATCTAGTGGAAATGGCAAAAATCAAAGCCTTTGGTTTTTCTTCATAATGATCCTAGAGAAGATAATGATCACACAAACATCTTCTTCTAACTAATTTCTGTCATAACTGGCATGCCTCTAAGAAAGTCTTTCTCTGGGTTTTAGCTCAGAAACCCCTGCAGAGCAAGGCAAGGCATGAATCATGCTCTTCCATGTGGAGACTGCATCATTTAGAAACAAAAAAGGGGGAAAAAAATCTCTTAGCAACAAAGTCTAGAAGATTCTTTCAAATATAAAAAAACTTACACAGGTCCCCGCAACTATGAACTGGAAATTGCTCTTGCTCTGATAAATGCGACCCAAATCTGATGATGCTTTAAGAATGACGCTCTTAAATCACTCCCCATGTCAGTCTGGTAACAACTATTTCGAAAGTAACATTCACTGTGCTTGATTTTCTCGTCTTGCCTCATGTAAGGGACAGAAAGCCTGTAGGTAGTTTTGAACCATTATGTGTTTATTAAAGAAAAGGTGGAGCCTGCAATAACTGTTCTCAGACTGAACTGTTGGGTTGGAGGAGTGCAAGAGCGTGGTCCCTGTTCACAGCAGCTCCAGCTGGTGAGGCCAGCTCCTTTCTGTCAGTGATATGAATTGCAGGGGGGAGGATACAGCATGGAAAAAAAAAGGCCTGGAATAATTTCAAGGGTGTGGAGCCTCATTTCTAAATACAGATATATGGTGTGGGAGAGGAGAGAACCTGTATTTAAAATATCAAGTTTTTACTAACTTCTCAGAACCCAGCTGTTACAGTACAGCTGGATCTTGCGTATCCATGTTCACACTGTAAGGGATAACAGATCTGCAGTTTTTTAGAAATACCTGGATTACCGAAGCATCGTGCATCATCAATTAAGAAATAATTTCCTATAAATTTTAATGCTCTGATACAAGCTGATTTCATCTTACCTCAGCTTGTCTTTTTGCAAGTTTTCAGACTTCACACATGACGTGGAATATAAGACAGTAATTTGGGATGATCTCATAGTCAGCACAAAAATGCTAATCAGGCTGTAATGCTATTACTAAAGAAAATAGCATTAAAAGGTATCAAATAAAACATTGAGCAATCTGTGAAGTAGTCCCACGAGCCCAATTCTCATGCTTGTCCTGATCTGCATTAAATTATTCTTTTGTTCTAAAAGGTTTTGCTGCTTTGAGTTTATAGAGTCATTGTCTTACTCTGCAGCAAGCTGAAAAGCTCGGAAACGAGCTCACGCAGTCATGAGTGTTAGTAATCGTGAACACTAAAAGACAGATGTTTCTTAGTTTCAGCTTTGACAGTTAAATCAAAAATTCATACTCTATATAAAACTCCCACCCTTTTAGTGTAGACTGGAACACCCTTTACCTTACAAGTGTTGCTAACAGCATGGACAAGGATCTGATGGTTTCAGTGGTTACACCCATTTGCAATATTACAGTCTATTGTCTTACCCTTGATCTCCCTCATAAAAGAGGTGAGAACATTGCTCAACATTTTTATTCTGGAAACTCACAGGCAACCAGATGGCCTGACAAGTGATCATGGAAAGATACCAGTTCGGATTCCAGATATATTTATTTCCTTTATGATGTTGGATGGGGCTCTGGGCAACCTGGTCTAGTGGGAGGTGTCCCTCCCCATGGCAGAGGGGTTGGAACTCGATGATCTTTAAGGTCCCTTCCAACCCTGATGATTCTATGTTAACAACATCTAACTCCTCTGTTTAACTGCACAGGAAGATGAAAATGTATTATTATAATGGGATGGTACTTTTCATCTCTGGGGCTGAAAGACTTGTTCAGTATACGATACATGAAAAATTGTTTGATCGGTATCTAGAACAGAAAACCTACTTATTTATGTAACATCAATGAGCAACTGTATATACAGCACAGCACAACAACCCACCAAAAAGCTAGATGGGCTGCAGGAATACAAAATAGCAACTGGTCGGATCACAGCATCTGTCTGGGTAACACAGGGCTCTCTCTGCTCAGTGTCTCCTTCCAGCGGTCACCTTGTTTGGTGTGAAATTTGCACTCCTGTCCCTTTTTCTCATTATTCATCTCTCAGGTAGTTGCCTGCCTGTTTTCTGCTTTGCAAAAGGGGTACTTTTGGCTTTCTCCAGAGGAAGCAACATTTTAGGGGAGTACTAACCTAAAATGTTCTTCTATCGTACTGCAAAATATCCTTCCACATCTGCCTTTAGAGGCAGCATTTCAGACAAAGGGCTGATTTCAAATACTTAAACCGAGGCTTGCCATAGCTGATCCTGAAAGGGTTTGTCCGTCTACCAAATTACAACTTCACAATTTAGCCATCAAAAGCAGTAATTTCATTGTCCAAACTACTTTTGAAATCTCCTTTCTGAAAAGCAATTCATCTCCTTCTAAACAAAAGACATGTTCTTGAACCGAAATACGTTTTACAGCCTTAAAAAATGAGCACTGCAACCTAAGAACTACACCATACCTATCATTCGTATTTTAGCATTACTGGTAGAACACCAAATATGATATTTTTGCAATTGCTTATATAGTGTATACATTTTATGAACCCAAACTTACTTGCTTACTGGAAGTTCAAGATATGACAATTGTATTTTGCCCTAAGTCCAAACATAAGAGCAAGTCATATTTTAGTGTCCCCTGTGGTCAGCTTTCCATCTCAAAGAAGCATTCCTACCATGAAGTTACTTGCAATGACATATGGTTTTTATCCTGTTTATTGAACAGCCTGAGATCTTCTGTGAGATGACCAGCCACTGGCCTGGGCTGAAAACCACTCTCAAACCCTTCTGCAAAGGCTTGAAACAAGATCTTGTGAGACATTTCTTGGGGAGAGGGAAGGAAGGAGAGGTAGGGGTGAAAAATTAAAGCTCAGCCAACCCTATTGAAGCTGCACCTTTAAAATGCAATCTGAATCCAATTAAGCAAAGGATGAATAATTAACTTTGGCAGCCTGAGTGTTTCAGAGACATTAAAACATTGGCTTTGGCTGATGAAGCTAATGGTTTTAATTGCCTCCAGAAAGGCTGCTGAAATTCAATTTCAGTCCAATGAGGCCTTTATTTATATATTAAATAATAATAACAATACAAATCTCTGTTTTCCTTCAGCTTGCCAAGTACTTTGTTAGGTACATAACATTATGGGTTTTTCAAATTAACATTGGTGTTTACTTCAGGAGGCTCAGCCTACTCACTGAGACCACAAGAGCAATTTTAGCGGGGCCATACCTGATGCTACTTCTCACCAAAAAAACCCCAACTTGATTCAGAGGATTCAGATACTTTTTTTTTCTCAAGTCACAATGTATCAGAGACTGTGAGTTTAGAGCAAAAAGGCCTCCAACTGTTGTGCTTTTCAGCACCCTCATCTTTATCAGCCATCTTAAGCAGAACTGCTTTTGAATTTGCATTCTCTATTAACTCCACAGCTCCTGGTGATCAGCAATAAAGTGCTATGAAGGGGGCTTTTCAGGTTTAAAGGTATGTTTTCCTATAGCCAGCCCAGCCTGGTGGCTGCTTATTCAAAAACTGCATTGTGATGTGAAAAATTTAGAATTTCCCAAATATCTCTGCCAAGGTATTAATTAGTATTTTTAAAAGCCCATATCGTCTTTTAAAGTAGTTCTGGGCAAGATGTTATCAAACAGTAGGAAATCCGCTCATTACAAATCACACAGAGCCAGTTTTTAGTTCAAATGAAGCCTGAAGGAAGCATGGCAGGGAGAAAGGACTCAAGTTGTGAAGTGGTACCAAACTATAATAAAACTTGGGTATCAGAAAGGCAAATATTTGCAAGTTCTTCCTCATATCTCTTCATATAACACAAAGAAGTGTGTTTTTTTCTTGCAGTGTTTCTGAAGAAATGCTAAATGCTGTATTTACAGCAGATTAGCCTCTGTGAAACTGAAGGAGCTACTTTTGCTCATACACCTAAGACTTGTACATCTGTTCTCGACTTTCTGTTCCAGCAAGAGCAGATTCATCCTGTTCTCCAATTAACAGCAAACTGAAGTCCATCAGAGAGAACTAGGAGGAGAATAAAACCCAGTGTGGGTCCAGTAGGCTCTTGCAGGCAGAGAAATGATGGTCTCTCGCCAGACACCGAGTCTGAGATTTTTCAGAGCAGTTGAGGATAATTAAATACTCAGCTTCCAGTAGAATTCAACGAAAATTAGTATGTCTACCTCCCTTATGCCATGTCTGGGCTTTGATTCAGAAACATCCATTTCAATGCTGGACAGGGACTACCTGTGGCTTGCATCACAGCCAAGAGTCTCCAGGTACCCAGCACTGTATTTCCCTTCCATCACACTTTGGGGAGAAAGGGCATAAAAAGCCTAAACCAGGACACAGACTGAACTCAAGAGTACAGAATTAATTTGAAGATATTCAACAGAGAACAGTGATGGATAAAGGTGCAGTATCATAACATTTTTATACCGCATGGGAAAATGCTTTAGTCAGCAAGAAGACCTAGCTGCCAAATGGCTCAGTGCAGTCATTTTCACCATAGAAAGGAAGTCTGTTATTTTTTAAGCATTCTGATTAAAATAGAGTCCTGTTTCATGCTCCTCAAACAAAAGAGTTCTTTTGACCATTAAAGCACTCTTAAATATTTGTGTTTTTCCAAAATAAAAAGTCATGTTTTGTTCTCCTCCGATGAGTGAAATTCAGTAACTGCCAAACAATTCTCCAAGGAGTTTGAGGGTTTAGTAGACTGCCGATTAGTCCAAGTTTTTTCCATGTAATTCTATGGGATTAAGGACAGAACCAGAAAGTCTCCTATTTTCTCCCATGGAAATGACCAGAGCTGTAGTGTCATAGGAATGAAATAGCAAAAGAGTGAACAATAGCTCTGAGTTGAAAACCAAGACTAGTGCTCAATTTTCAGGAAAGATGAGCATGAGCAGAGCAAGGACAAAATAAATATGATGCACAATCATAACGTGAACATATCAGCGAGATGTGTTCCTCCATGGGGGCAACATTCACTGCAATAAAACGGAGGGGGAAGTAGAGGGAGTGAGAAAGAGCAAAGAAAGTTTACAAAGCCATGCTAGAATAAACACATAGGCTGATTTATCCTTGTTCATCTGATGGGTAAGGGCTGTCTAAACTGTCTGTAGAGATTTCTTCAGTTAAATAAACTGTCAATGGTAATAAACAAGGACCAAAAAAATTGCAATGCCTATCCAATTTTTAAATATGCAACACAAAAGAAAAATTACAGGACTAAGGCATTATTCTTTTTATGTTCCCAGCATTGAAAAGCATGCTGAGAAAAGTAATTATATTAAAATTACAAAACAGCAGAAATCAGAGAATACCACATTATTTCCATTTCATTGTCCTATTAGAGCATATAATCTGAACCTCAGCTGGCTGAAAAATTTAAGAAAAAAAAGATTACCATTTCAGACTGCTATTTTCACGCTCCCTGAGTGTAACGTTGGATTAATAACTGCAGTATTAGATTTAGGAAAGCAATGCTCCAAACTTACAAATTACACACCTATCCCTCATATTTTTAAAGCATTTCACAATATTAGAACATTTTCAAGACAGCATTCATAAACAGGAATACAGTGCTTTTTTCTTGGTCAGTCATACATTGTCAAAACTTGCTGTCAAACTCGGCTTTAACAGTGAAAAAAACCAAAACAACCCCCGCATCCCCCAAACCATACATATTGCCCAAAAGAAAAAAATCTGGGATGTCTTCCCTTTTGCAAAAAGAACCACACAGCCAAATTCCTAAGCCTGTTCAAAATCCCGGGCTCCCTAAAGATGCCATGGACATTTCTCTGTTTTCAAGCCCATTGATGGGCAGCTTGAACTATATTGATTGATACTCCCTTCTGAATTATGGAACATGAGCTACAAACAGGATGAAAACCAAAGTAATTTCTAGCTTTAGAAATGGAGAAAATATGTTTAAAAACTGGAACCATTTCTACCACAGATTGTACTGCATTATTACTTTGCTGGAAATGTCCAACCAACATGTGAACTATATAGTAGTAATTTTTATGCCCTCACAGCTGGAAAAGAAAGAAGGGGTGTGGGGGGAACACAGTTGAAGAGCACAGTCTAGGAGCCATAAATATTACAGTTGTGTACTGCATTGGTCACTTGGGGGAGGGAGACCCAAACCTCAAACTCTCTTTTGCTGTGGGAGACAATGATTTCCCCTTTAAACGGATTTTTGAACTCTGGGTCCCCAGGTGTCCACCACCCTTTTGCTGAAACGACATTTATGTGGCAGATGGTACAAATAGCCTGGCATGCTTTGTAGTTGTTGGATCACTATAAAAATAAAAACTGCCAGATGGCTGGCACGTTTCCTGGCAGGAGAACAGGGCCCCACTGACAGAGGAGAGGAAGTAAAGCTGCCCAAAATAAAATAATTTTCTTTAGAATGCTTTTGAAATACAGCTTATTCCATGTTGGGTTTGATTCCTGCTGTCTAGGAAGCACCTTGAGACATCTCTTTATCTGACTGTGCTGACGTCTCTCCTCCTGATTTCATCTGTCCCTCCCACCCCAGGAACGGGACCACTCCACCAGCCATTTCCCCTCCAGCGGGAGGTACCACAGTGTGCTGGGTGCAGGAGGAGGTGTTGCAGGTTGAGATCTTCCCAGGTTCTGTGCCAGCAGAGAATGCCTACTTGAGGGAACATTTCATCTCCCATCCTCTGCTGTTCCTATCCAGGTTCAAGCACGCGGCACAGTGGAAGACTGTCGTACTACAGTAGTACAAGAAAACCACCACAGGGAGCATATCACCCTGGGTACCCTCTACTTGGACGTTCTCCAGAAGAAGCAAACATAAACCAGTGTAAACACGTCAAACTAAATGGATTGTTTATTTTTCCTACCGCAGCTGTATTAATGCACCATTGTCTCCCTAACTATAACATCGTAGGGCAGCTGGCAGTACGGGTTTGTTCTGACAGCACCAGATGAAGCAAAAGCTGGAGCACTGTTCTGTGGATCAAGGAAGGAGGACAGACACGAACCTCCAGGAGTGCGGCTTTAGCAGTGATTTGCTGTGAGGGACTTTTTTACTCTACCTCAGTTTCCTTCATCAGGAAGAGAAGCTTGATCAGAGCACTGAGTTTCCCTGAGGAGGGGTACATATATTGGTTAGAGTCTGCATGACTGCTCTGAATATCCCTGAGGAGGGGTACATATATTGGTTAGAGTCTGCATGACTGCTCTGAATATCCCACTGACACATTTTGTTGGGGAGATGCAATTGTAAAATTCTCAATCTTTGTAACTTGATCAGAGCTGTGAAAAGACTTCTCAACTGAGTTTCCAAATTCTGCTCATGTGCTGACCTTAATTTCAACCATGCAACTTCAAGAAGGCAATTAACGGCTGAACATGTCCCTTCAGGAACATTCTGTTCATCTTTGGTTATATTTTACCTTCATTTAACTTTATTTATTCATTTACAACAGTTGATGATCGCTAATCTTCAAAACTTCAAATAAATTCTATTAAATCAACATGATAAATGAATCTCAGCAAGCAAGCATGAATTTGGGCCAGCCGTGATACAGACATAGCAGCAGTGTGATAAAGACACAAATAATTCCGGCATTCCACGTGGGCCAATTCATCAGCAGGCTAACAGGTCAGTGCCAGGCTGACATCTGAGCACCACATGGTTGTAAGATTTTCCAAGATGGTTATTTCATTCCTGAAATAAACTTGTAACTAGTGCTAATGCCCTGCATCACTGAAAGCAGCTAAACTGCACACATGGATCTCAAGCTAATCAGCAGCATTGTTCGTACTGTTCTTTCACAATCACTGTGACTTCAGTGAATTCAAGCTCTTGTTGAAACTAAAATCTGGAGTAGTGTTCAACTACACCTGTAAGCTGAGCTCAGTTTTAGCTAATTCACAGCATTCAACGTTCTTTTTCTTCACGTACTGCTGTATACAATACAGGTATCAGAGCAGAGGTTCATTTTGTCACATTTAAGTTAAAATTCCAAAATACAATTTTTATTTTTTTTTTTTCCTTTCTGACCTCACTCTTTCAATTTCTTTCTCTGAAATATTGGAATAAGAGTGCTTTTTCATCTCAGTAGATTTCAGTCTTTGGAGATTACTTCCAGCTGGCATACAGTAGAATAGTGAGTGAATTAATTTAACCTGTTTTGAGTCAAGATTAAGAAGTAAAATCAAGAACTCGCAGCTTGTTCCTAAGAACTTTCTAGCGTTTCTATGCTCCCTGGAAATCAGACCCACCTGACAGTCTGCGTCATAAATGTCTAACAATTTGTCAGCATTCCTCATCTCACAATACTTCAAATATTCAAGAGAAAGCACCATCAGATGCAAGACATCCTACAAGTTTGTTCCTGTGAATGTCTCACAAACAAAAATGAAAGCCATGTGAGTGATTGTAATTCTTTCCCAGGTGCATAAAGTAATAATATAGTTCTGTACCTTATAATAAAATATCAATGATAAAGAATCTTGAGAATACATAAAGGCATTTATGCCCACGAGAAAAGCACAAACTGAGTAAATATAGAATCATAGAATTGCTTTGATGGGAAGAGACGTTTAAGATCATCAAATCCAGCAGATGTACAGAGATCTGCTGGATATTGGCGAAGTTATGAAAATGAGCTAGACCAGTACAAGCAGGAAGGGAGGCACTGGTGTAGGTTCACAGTGCGTCAAAGCTGATGAGGTCTGGATCCTGCTGCTGTTCTGTAAGTGGAAGAGGCTGGACTTAACCATGTGAAGAAATAAAGAGATGGAGTTAAGCGAGGAGGTTCTTGCTTGAATTCAGCATAATTCAGAAGAAAAAGTCACCATCCCTGACAAACAGTTATCATACCAGCTCAGCTCTCTGGTCATTAGAAATGCTCACCAGAAGTATTTATGTGGCACATGACTTCTGAGGAAGGGCACTTAAGATTTCAAGTATTTGTTGCTTAGAGACACCTTGGCTTCTCCGAGAGCATGCCATACTCTCTAGCTGTGAACAGCAAACTCCTTAAAAAAACTGCAATGTCTCATTAATGGAAAGCTTATGCTTTCTTGGGGTTTTTTAAGCTAAAAGAAAATAAATCTCATGAAGAGGAGCTGAGAGAGTCAGAACACTTATTGCACTGAACTGGCGTCAAGAGCTCATGGATTTCCACATCAGCAGCATTCTCCCTAGGGACATTCTCCCAGGTCTGAAGCTGCTGCATGCATACTGGTCTGTATTATATCTCTTCAGAATGTTGATATCCCACTGTGTTTTGGGTTTTGTTTTTTTATTGTTTTCTGTCCATCTGCCTGTCTTTCTGCCAAAGCTGGTAGAACTATGGTTTTCCTGTTCTGCTAAGTGGTTCATGAGGTTAAAGGCTGTTACGGTGCCCTTGGAGAGGATATCTGCCTGGTTTTGCTACCCTGAGAGCTGCATTTATATGTACGATAGAGAGAAAGGGAACTGATAATTTTCATAGAATAGGAGTATAGTGCACCCAAAGTAGAGTTCCCATGAAGAATGAATTAACTTTTTTGTACCAAAATACAGCTTTTGATGAAAACCTCTCCACTTTTTTGGCAGTTTAACTCCAATAATTTATTTACACTTTTCATGAAAAGCAGACTTCTTTTTGCAAGAAACAAAAACTAGACAAAAAATAAACATTCAGTCAAAACCAGTCTTCATGTGGAACAACTCCATTCAGTACTATTTATACAGCCACAGCTATATAATAGCTATATAAATAGAACTGTTCAAATGTGGACAATTGCGTACTCCCACCTTCTCTTCTTCTTGTCTCATGTTATCTATTAACTCCATTTATGAAAGGAAAAATACAACAGTTTAAGATCAAATATAACATCATTGCAGCAATTTCATAAAGCATTGACAATCTAGTATTCCAAGGGGTGATTTATATGGGCCCTTTGAACTTTGGCTCATGAATTTCAGAACACGGTGAATAAACACGTATATGCATTTAAAACCCACAGCATTTTAACATTTACTTAACAGGGTTCCAAGGACGCCTGGGAGAAGTTTCCAACTGTCTAGTTGATTCAGTAGGCTCTATTGCTTAGACACGTGAAGCAAATACTTAGCAAATGTTTTAGGAATTTGTAACTGAGCATTGTCTGCTTGTATAGCTCAAAACCCAGGCAGTTGTCCTTGCTTGAATATTAACAATTACACAATGAAAACACCTACTTTTTTGTTCCCCACTGGTTATAAAAAAATCACTACTACAAGATAATGCCGAACAATCAATTGAAAGGGTTTATCTTGGTCAAAGATTTGAGATGAGATCTTCTGCTGAACTCAGACAGGGACTATATAATAGCCAAACGAGAGAAAACGGCATTAAAGCCAGTGAAGGGACGACATCCTTCATTGGCCTGTCAGCAGCAATATCACCAGAGTGCACACAGACCCAGACAGCTGGGTGGAACATCAGGCTTGTGCAGGTGATGGGAGGGCAGGGCACAGCAGCCCTGTTGAGGCATAGGTCAGGTTGAGTGCTCTGCAGACCAGTGAACACAAGTTTCTCCATGCTACACCGCAGTCAGAAATTCTGCCAATTGAGGCGCACACAAACATTGATTTCAGGTAAACTTTAAGAGGTTAGAAATGAGTGTACATTTTCTACCTAGCCTGCACAATCTTCCACTGAAAGCTGCAGCAAGCATTTTGAATTCTCATGGACTTGCACTAGGAACGTACGGACTCTATACTGGAAATATTCCTATCACCCTTCAGTATTTCACTTTTCCTGTCACAAATTCATACATTCCCTTCTTTTTTTTTTCTGTTCAGAAATGGTATTTTAGGTGTAAGGGGTCAAAATACAACAGAAAATTATGAGAATTATTTTTCTTTTTAAAAAACAACCATTTTATACAGACTTCTACAGTAGTGTCACACAGGGAAATTCTTAATGCATCGGAGCAACTAGGTTTGTGCATCTCACACATCCACATAACATCTCAGCAGCACTTTCATTTTATTTTCTAAATTATCATAAAGGTAAGAAAAGTAATGCAAAAACATGCCACAGACTACGACAGATGCAAATGCATTAGACCAAAAAGTTACGAAGGGAGAAAATACTGAAAATAGAACCATTAAATGACTGTGAGGAACTGGGCAGTCCATTCATGTCTAGCCTTCCCTAGCTACGCATTTCAGATCTCTTTAGGAAAGCTTGATTCCAAAGATTTGATATAAAATATCTTTGATCTCCAATTGCTAATATTGCATAATATTAGAACTTACTGCAGCATCTCATTACTCATCACAATCTTGAATCTGTTTATTTGGAAGTTAGATCTTTCAGAACTATTGCCCAGTGGGAAACTGACTAATTTTTCACTGGCTTTTAATTGGTGGTCACCCCGTTTAATTCTGGCTAACCCTCCGTATATTGCTTTTTAAAATAGTGCATTTCTCCCATTCTGCTTTTGCCTAACAAGATGGAAAGGTCTTCAGGGAAACCTGTATTTTATTATGAGTTTGAAGAGTTCCTAGAAAAACAATACTTGGAAATCAGTTGGGGTCATTAGGTGCTTTACAAGTAATAAAGATAATAATGGTTAGATAAAAACTGTGTGTCTGCTGTCCAAAAGAAGAGCAAACCCAGCATTCAAACCAATTAACAGGAGCCTGTAATGTGGCCATGTAGTCAATGTATCCACACCAACAGAGCTGACAAACCCCGTCTAGGCTCTACCACAGAGGACACCACATGTTTTAGTAGCACGCAGTGATAAATGGGACAGTAGCATTCCTACTGTCCTACCAAAGCTCTTCTTCAGTCTGTTAATTTATATTATTATGGTGTTGTCTGCAAAAAGCTGACAACATGCCAGAGAGTATAAATTTGACAGCTGATTAGTATACATTTCTTTAAATGTATGGTTTGTAAATGATTTCTATTATACATTCATTATTTATTAACCAAGGGCTGTCTGAGCAGGGCTTATCACTACCTCCATTGGACCCTCCCTGACAGCAGCATACCCAAATAAAGCAGTAAAAACATATTTCTCATGCTCATGACAGTGCCGTCGGTTTGTCTGCCAAGATCCACGATGAGGTTGACCTTGCCGGGTGCTGACTTTTGTAGAGGGAGTCCTTCAGCAGGCACAAACCAGCACTTCACCTGCCAGGAGCAGACACTCTGCTCCATCTCTAAGAATTCTCAAGGCATTGTAAGGTATCACAAAGCGAAGAATACGCCTGGTTAGGAGAGCAACGCGTTTGCCATCAAAACTTTACCTGAAACCAGTGATGAATACGAATAGCAAGCACAAGGTCCTGGGTAAACAGGGAAAGTGTCATATTCCATCTAAAAGGGGCTTGCTTGAAAAGTCTTTGGACGAAGGAACTGAACATAGAGAAAGTCCTATATAAGGGGTTCACTCTCAACAATAAAACCTTGTTTTCTTTCTTATACTCCTACTCAAGCCCCTGCTTGGCAATGATGCAGTGAGGAAAAAGCAGTGAGGAGGCACTTAGAAAGCTGGCAGAGACAATGGTAGGGGCCAGCTGGCAGCAGACCTTGCTTCACATGAAGTTCAAGATCAACTGTTCATATGCCACAAGTTTAGTTACCAAACCCCTTGAACAGCCACATCTCAGCTGTCCCTGTCTTGAAAACGAGCCATACAAGCCAGGATCACCTGTACAATGTCTTCTAGAGCTTTTCCTGCCTAGTACTTGAAGAAATAATGCCAAGAGGGCACGAATGAAGTAAAGAGAATTCCCACCTACCACAGATATGTTTCATTTAATGCTCCATTTCAGTTCCCAAAAGTTTTTTAAAAAATAAATACAGTTAAGAAGTACTAAAACATCATCCCAGAAAACAAGATGTGAAATAAATCTGAGTTGGGCAAAAATGAGCCCAGTACCAATCACTTACTGATGTGGTGTGAGGATGCCACTCATGTATTTATGCTTCATCTTTAACAGATGGATTTACTCTTTTGTTTAATCTCACCTTCAGAGGCACCACTTGCATCAGAATGGCGAAGTTAGTGAGGTGGTTGCAAAGACACACCGAGTAGTTGAGGTCCCCACTCTCACGCACACAACCTTCATTAGACCAAACACCGGTTCCATTGCTGCAAAGCACACAAAAAAATGGAACATAGTCTCTATCAAAATGCATTTTATCAGGTTAATTTGCCATGCATTGTGCTATGCAGGAGGAAAAAAGCCATTTGAAAGCCATCTCAGGCTGGAGCACCCACAAACACTGTTAGCGTCTTCTCAATTTCATCATGAAAATAGTTAAGAAAAATACTGACCAGAAGAGGGCCCAGATCAGACTTCCACATAAATGTCTCTGAAGATTTCTTCCTAGTTTTATAACCAATAATTACATTTTTTCTTTACATTGTGCAGTTCATTTATGGCGTTTCACCTAGACCCACATTTCTATATTCTGCGAACTATAATATCAGACAAGTGAAGAATCTTGCAAAGGTCAAAACAAGTTGGCATATCATATCCGCTGCCTCTCCCTTATCCACCGTCCCACTCATCCTGTCAAAGTACCTCATTCAGCCTGACTGAGCATCATTTCTGGTGACCCATCCATGTTACTCAGGTTTTGCCACGTCATCCTCAGGGGTAGCGGCAGGAGCTCCTGCAGTGACGTGGGGACACAGAAGCCACAGGCACATATCCTGGGGCTGCTCCATGGGCTCAGGCACCATCAGTCACCTACTCAAACTGCCTGCTTCTTAATCATGTGTTACTTCGGATATTATTCTGGGTCCTGAAGCTAGACTGAGTGATCTGTGTTTTTCTTGGTGCTTGATTTAAAAATAGGTATTACCTCTCCCTTCCTCTGTCCTTTGGGACCTCCTTGACTTCTCAGAGAGAGTCTCTTGTAGGTCAGAAATGAATTGCTTATTCTTTAACTGCCATGCACTAGGGAATAAGACCATCTTGACACAAATAAAACTCATTTGGAAGGACAGAGTTTATATTTCAGTTTCTATCCTCAGGCAAAGCCTCAAGGGCCCAAGCCCCAATGGAAAATAGTACAAGAACAATGTCCCAACCATATTAATTCACTTCAGTAAAATCTGCTCCTAATTTACGGTAATTTGTGAGTAACCATAACAACGAGTAACCGCTGACAGCTGGGACAGTTCAAAATACTTGAAACAAAACTTCAATAAAACAATTACAGTGACCTTCCCATGTGCATGCCGGGTAGGAGGGATCACAGCTTTGCGGGCCATTGCTACGTCAATTAGGCTTTATACCACTATAGCTCAAAAACCGTTAATCCCCATGAAATTCAAAATTCATTATTTGTAGTCTTTCTCAATTAATTCAGTAAGAACCACACATTTGGAAATAAAAAATAGAGGAAATATATTCAGAGTTAAAAAAAAAAATAGCTACTGCCTTTCCATAAGTCCTATTTTCTGAGTGAAATTTAAGGTGATATTTATTTCCCTTTTATTCTAATTTGCATTTAGGGTCTTAATATTACTCCATTCCATGCACTGGCCAAAATTCACAGCTCTGCAATACTGATCTCACATGATGTTGTGACACAGGCACAGATCCAGTGAAAACAATGGCTCTGCTGGAGATTTGCCATCTTAAAACATCGGAGCATCTGCCCAAGTGGACATACTCACAAACCAAGATAAGCACGATTTCTATCAGTCTGCAGTTGTGATTCCAAAATTTTTCAGTCTCTCAGTTACCCCCCTAACTCAGGGTCTGTGAATAGCAAACCTCCTATCTACTGTCAGAAGCCATCATTAGATGGTGGGGTTTGTAAACCAGTGGCTCCATTTCTTCAACTATTTCCATGGATAAAAAAGAACAAGAAGAATATAGGTAAAATACAGCATCACATACCAAGTTTAATTTAATTAAACAAAGTTAAAGAATTTGAAATTGTGTAACATACCTATAGTCCAGAAATGCACAGTAAAGATGAACCCTGTTACTCTTATTTAGCGCTTGAATGTATTGTCTGGGTGACTGCAAGAAAAAAAAAAAATATTAACCCTGAAGGAATGTTTGAAAAGCACTAAATCCCACTATTCAACTACTTAAAATTCTCATTGCTATAATAACTTCAATAGACTTATTTGAGATTAACACACCATAACTGAAAACAAATTTTGTCAGCTTTTATAGCTTTAATAGAAAGTCCAAACATGCAAAGGTTGGTATTCAGTCTTAATTTTACACACTGGGATTAAAGTCATGCCACTTTGAGTGAGAAATCTGTGTCCCATTTAAGTAAATAGCAAATCAGAATTACAATAAGTACAAATATATGAGATAATTTTTGCAGGATTGGGGTGTTATTCTTCCGCTCCGTTGAGGTTTGTTCTCCTTAGGTAATAAAAATCTCACATTTTAGTATTAATAACACTGAAACATGTGCATTACAATGACCAAATCACAGACATTTTCTTTCTACAGTAGTGATTATTTTAAAACATACAATCAAACTGAAAGAGCAATGTCATAAATCAAGATTTTATTTTAACACACCTTAGCATTACATGGACAGAATTTCTACCTTCCATAAACAGATTTAGCCACTAACTCAATCTCCTCCATTCAGGGAGCTTTGAGACCCCATTCTCCGCTTTGTTACACCAGTTTCCTGACAAAATAATTCAAATTATATTGGAGCGAAGTAATAGTTTGTTATAGACAAAATATGCAAACTAGAGGATTTCCAGGATCTGTTCAACCCTTTCTAATTCATAAATCCCCAAAGCACACATTCTGTTAGGCTGTACCTTAAGGCAGTTTGTTAATTACAAGAGTCTTCAGCCTAAACAAATCATGGATGAATTAACAGCCCTGGGATTATTGCAACATAGTTCTGCTGTCACGCCAAAAGATAACCAAGTATCACTTCGTTTCAGAGAAAGAAGGAAAAAAACCTCCACGCCTCAGCATCCTGAAACTCAGCCCAGTGCAAGAAGGCTCTGATGCAATTTTCCTTCTCCTCTCCCACAAACCCAGCGAGTGTCAGGCACAAGGTAGCACAGTTCCCTCCTTACTAGCAATAATAAAGCACTTCTGCCTAACCCAAGATATTGAGACATTCATAGTGGATTTCCACACACTTCAAGTAGTTATGCGTTAGATAAAGCCATTCACTTCCTCACTCGCATCTCTGGAAAATATAAACAGAATTCTCTTATCTGCTTGAGCAACATCCCTGGGCAAAATTTCTAGTTCCTTGCCTCACCATGTTTTCCCTAATCCTTCATCACAGAAACAGCTACAAATGCAGGGCAGGGACTCACAGAAGCTGAGAGACTGTCACTTAACTGCCAAGGGTCTCTGCTTTCCCCTTTGATACCCTGTAGCCTTTTTCCATAAGGGGAGCAAAGCAAACAGCAAAGCCTCACGCTCTCACAAGCGTGCCACACTGGGAAGGGGTAATGGGACAAGATTCACATCCCTCATCTCTAGGAAATACACTGATATGACCCCCAATCTGCCCATGCCACTTTCTTTCCAGCTGTGGTGAGACAGATGTCGTGAAATATGGAGTGTCTTTCAGAAACTGCTTCCTTCCCTTAATTCCACCTCTTGCTGCTCAGAGTACTCTTGAAGGGCACTAGTTCATAAACTGCAAAAGAGTAATCATCCGTAAGACATGGCTGGAAAACCGCTTTCTGCAGTTTTCCGTTAATTTAGTGTTTTGTTGGCCGAGTTCATTCTATTTTACCAGCAGCACGGGAAGGCAGCGTAATGTTTGCCCATTAGCCTGTATAATGTTGTGTCCATCATGTCTATAGCTTTCCTGAAGTAGGCAATTGAAAGAACACACAGTCAGTTTGTATTATTCAATACTTCTATGACTGACAAACAGAGGCAAAAAAAAAAACCACAAAACCCCACAAACAAAAGAAACCAAACAGAGAAAGATCTGCTGCAGTAAGAGATAAGACAGTACAATAACTGTCATCTCTAGTTTGTAAGATACCTCCAGATAAATATTGATTCTTAATACACTAAATGGAAAGGGTCAGGTTGGAAGAAGACATAGTACTTCAGTTGTATATCTTTTTACACAAATAAATCCCAGATGTATGTTTTACCCTCAATCAAGTATCTCTGGCAAGGGACAAATAGGTTTTCACCATCTTTAACTCTAAACACAGATGTCACTCATTAGACAAAGGACTACACCAAGTGAGGCTACACAGTCTCTGAGCTGTCCAGAATTGTGTGCGAACCCACATGGAAAAAGAATAAATAAATACGTGTATGCAAGAAGGGTCCATAGGAATTTACCTATTTACTTCTCTTAAGGAATATGCCCCATGTTTTAATACACATGATATAGACCTCACATGGCTTTTCAAAGCCATTCATGATAACTGCATAAAATTCTCTTCTTCTCAGACTTCATTGAAATTCTGCAACAAAACCATCTTAGCATAAAATGCCCTGCAACATGGAAGAAACTGGGGACAATGAGGAATAAACCGCCTCTGATCTTCAACAGCTCTACTTCAAAGTACTCTTTAATGTATGAAAAATGAACTGGCTGTACCTCAGTACTGCATTTCTTAAGTTAAACTGTGTGTCACAACTTATATGTGACTTGGATCCCATAGCACTGTGATATTGATTTAATGACATTGATAACAGAAAGCTTAAGACACAAGTAGGCTTTCACACTAAAAGATTAAGTGACTTGAGTGTTTATAAAAGCCTGTGAAGGGACAGTATACTCAGCTTTCAGTGGTGTGAAGGAAGAAAGCACCAGCATGCTAAGTAATCCACGATCTCTGCATCAGTTCTCCTTAATCTAGGACTTTTGTATAAATCCTTCTGCATGGAGAGCAGCACATGCAGCTTCTTCAAAAAAAAGAATTGCATTAAAAGAGGAAAGTAACCTCTTGTCACTGCAAAACAGCACAAACTTGTTGTCTGTGTGATGGAGCAGGTATCATGAGGAAGGACTGTGTCTGTTTATACCATGTCTGTTCAGCATCCCTTACACTCATCACCGACTCCCAGTAAATCAGTCAGACTTACAAGCAAACCACAGAAACCCATTGTAGGTGTCAAGTGCATACAGAGGATATGCATGGATGTGTGATGGGGACGTGGTTCTTACACTGCTGGGAACTAGGCACAAGGACACAGTTAGTGGGTGAAGGGGCCAAAAAAAGGGGGGTGGGAGCTGAAAGGACTGTTGGAAACCTTCAGGAAAACCTAGTTGCAGGAAATGTCGTGAACACAATTGCAGAAGAAAAACAGTCAGCCAGCTGCTGCTGGGAAGGCTTGCCAAGGAAGAGAAGCCAAGCAGAGGGTGGAGTGAACCTTTATGAGATTAATTCGTTTTTCGTCTCCTCCCCTGAATTTAAAAAGCAAATATTTAGCTGCATAGTGGTGGCCACCAAGGGAGGAGGGCGTGCACCTTCTAATTCAGTAGGTAATTTTTTCCAGTGTGAAGAAGGACAGATCTGTGTCAGATCTGCCATTGATCCAATGTGCTGGAGCTCGGACTTCGTCTTGCCCAAAGTTCAAGTTCAATTTGGAGTTCACTTGCCTCTGTTTACAAAATATGGCATTTTATCTAATTCACAGGTTTTGAAGCCTTGTCTTCTCAACCTCGAAAAATACCGTAGATTATTTTGAAGGTGGTTGGAAAAGGCACTAAGACAAACAAGCTTCTAGTCAGTATGCTTGTGTTTTTTGGGCAGTTCACAGCCCTGTTGAAATGTTCTTACAGGTGTATGAATCAAAAGCATCTTTGATTCTGGTTTATGCATTAGAGGCAAAAATGAAGCTTCTAATTTAAGGATTTCCTGTCCTTACCATCACATCCTGACTATTACCATGTCTTATCCAGACCATATCGTTTATTGACCTTCCACCTTATACCATCTACTTCTCCTAATTACCTACCAAATTAAAAATTTGAGGTACATTCACCTACTCAGTTCACTGGGAAAGACAGAGAGAAAAAGAATGCAAGAATAATCACCTACTTCTATAGCAGCTATACTGACTGTTTTCTTCCAAGCTGTGAGAAAACGGCATTGCAACAGACTTTGGGCTTAGATCACCCAGCAACTTTAATTTAGAGTCTGTTTGACTGATTCACCCTAAGATGTAACTAGTATTTGTAATGAAAAAAATGTTACAAATGGTACAAAAATGAATTTATCTTATGAACAAGGAATTATAGTGTGCTATGCGTAAAAGCCAGACCTTTAGCTGTTTCAATGTTTTCAGCAGAGCTATGCTGACACACACTTACTGAAGCAATGAGCAAAACACTGTAGGCTCCCAGGGTCAACATGAAAGCTTGCTGAATGTATTTCTTAATGGTACAATCATACAGTTAAAAAAAAAAAAAAAATCCCACAATATCACAACAGGTAGAAGTCTGTGACAGACAACAATATAAAGGAAAAAAAAAAGTGAAATATCAGAGGCTATAAAGGCATCTGAAATTAGAAAAAGGTTGCCACATGTAATTGAATATGGATTGGATTTGATCCTTCCTTTGCCTGAGGTTAAAAATAGTCGACATATCAATTTCCTGTGAAAATATTGTTAATCAAGTGCTACACCAATAGCCTTCCACAGTTCTCAGAGTTCTCCATTTAACAGCTGCTGTATTGGGCAAGCAGTGTGAGAACAAAAAAGTAATGAAAAAAACCCATGAGCAACAGACTGAAAAATATCTTGGCTGTTCTACTGGATAGCATTTTTATAGAGAGAAAGAAAAGGAGGAGGGAAGGGATGAGGAAATCATCTGCGAGTATTTTTTTTTTAATTATTGTATATAGCAAAAAAAAATGTGATCACTTCTGAATGTGTACAGCATCAGAAGATCTTGCTATTTGTCTTAGCAAGTTCACATCCTTTAAAGTAAGAATATCATCCTCTTAACAGGATCCCATCTTTCTTACAAGACTGAACAAGGGGCTTGATCCAACAGCTGCAAAGACAAATCCGACCACTTGTGGATCTCGGTGTGGGCTGTCAGGCACCGTGCATCTGTTAGTCACTTGCTTATGATCTACAGAAATGGAAACTATTACTTTGTGTTCATCTTACTTCACCTTGTCTCTTCGATTCACTTCCAGTCACATGTTTATAGCAGTAGCAATATATAGGTAGGCTTCATGGTACCTAGAAATGCTGAATGGACTCTAGGTGCAAAATCACGACAGCATTAACAGCGTAATACCTCTTCTCTCTGGTTTTGGGTGCTAAATAGCACAAAAGCCAAGTTTTTTTCCAAACTGCCTGAGGAAAGCTTCAAATCTGGCAATGGAAGCTGACTGCAGCCTTTGAGTTAAAATTATAATCTCCCTAAACACATATGCACAGCTCTCAAATGGCTTTTCTTCAATTTTACAGCTAAAAAATTCCCACCCTAACACAGAATTTACATTCACACAGATCTCTCAGGCAGTTAACACAACATAGCATCCGTGTGTCAGCACTGAGGCCTGGAGGCAGGAATTTCTGAGCACAAAGTACCTCGCTCAGCCTCACTAAGCCACGTATCCTTTACAGACTGTACTTTCATACAGTCCTTTGTTTCAAAGATCTCAAATGCATAACAACATATTTCTTTCCTTTTTCTTTCTCTTTGGCCTGGGTATATATGGGCACGATGAGTGTTTTGTATGTGTTTGTAAACACCTGGCAATGACAAGTAGTTGCATGCCAAATTCTTCCTGTCTGGAAGCCAAAGCTATTTAAGATGCAGCACTGCAGTGTAAAGCCACGCCAAACTCCCATTGACTGCAATCTGGATTAATAATGCTCACAGTATTGTTGTAAATCATGGTAATAAATGGGAAGCACAGAAAGGCTGAAAAATAGCCACAGAAAGAAGGTGGTTCATTTTCTTTAGAGATGCATGGAGCTGACTTCAATGGAAGGCATGCACCAACAGAAACTGCAGGATAAGGACCTCTGAAATTCAATTTGGCAGCAATCAAGTTACATCAGTAAATATTTGATGTTCAAAAATTTTAAATGCCAGCCAGTGAGAAACAGAGCTCAGCATGGCAGCCTTTCCTTGTGTGAGCACCAATAAACCCAGGATTGAATTGATGATCCATATGAAAACCAGCCATGATTCGTAAGTGAAAGAAATGATTTCTCACGTCCATAAAGCACAGCTCTGTTCCAAAGAATGATGAAGTGAAAATATTTCTACTCTCTCTCTAGAAATAGTCTCATTTAAGTAATTAGCAGTATAAGAGTCAGATGGTTTTGATCTGTCCTTACAGTTAAACAGTTATATCCATATGTAAGAAAAAGATTCATATGTATACAGCCCTCTAAACGTGCACATGATTTAGACAACTAAGGCTGGACTAAGGAGTGCAAAGTTAAGTCACTGATACTGAAACACGTGGGACGTTTTCTCACCTCTATTAGCAAGTCAATTCAAATGAGAGAGCAAGTGAGAGCTGCTTTCTTTTTCGTGTGTTATTAATACATTTGTTTATGCAGAGCCAGAGTCAAACTTGTTGGGACACTCCATGTTGCTTCCAACTGACTCAGGGCATAACCTCCACCTAGATACCACTTCTCCAAAATTAATGAACGCAGTCTGGCTCCAAAGAGATCTAATTTAAATCAGGCAATTTAAAATGCAAGTTATTTCACTCAAGGTACCCGTGTTGAAGCAGTTACTCATTGATTAAAAGATCTTACTTCTTTTTAGTGTAATACAAAGCCCTGCAGAGCAGCTTTTCTGTTTGCCATCTCTCTTCCCAACCAGCAGACACTCAGAGCTACTAGAACATCGGACAGAAGAAAGCCAACTTGATTGTCAGGGCTCAAGAAGAGTCTGCCAGACTGGTAGATAAATAAATAAAAGCAAATCTATTATTGATGTCATTAGCAGATCTATCTGGAGATTGCTGAGAGGCCATAAACACCAACTCCCATGGAGTCCTTCTCCCTTAACCAAGATCTTGTTTATGCCAATCGTCCTCTGGTCTGTTTTAACACACCTGAGTTAGATGGGCTATGCTGAAAGTAATCTTTGAGCATGGATGGAGCAAAGCTAAAAGTACAAACCCACCCTAAACCTGTTCCTTTGGCCTGGCTCTTCCAGGAAGCAATTTTGTCAGCTACTACTTGCCAAGCCTGGCTATTAAGGCAACTGGTTGTTGTGTTCATTCCTCCGGTCCAAGACTGTGTTGTTTTACAATGCTTTTTTTAATACAAACAAAATCAAATACTTACAAAGTTTTCTGCTGAAACCATCTACTAGCCTTGCAAAATTCTAGTCGCATATACTGCTAGAAGATTACAAGCCTTTTTGGACAGATGAATGAAATATTGTTTCAGCTTTACCCCACCCTCCTCACAATCAGCATAATAAAGTAAATTCTGTGGTCACACCACACAATACAAGTTCACGATAACTTTCCAAAACTGCTTAGTGAATTAGATGACAGCGCCTTTTTTTAAGATTTTTTGCTTCCTTTTGCTGTGCCTTTTTCCGCTACTCTGCATTATTATATTAAAAATGTATTGCTTTTCTAAAACAACAAGCAGATGTTCTTCCTACATACCCTTTCTTCATCTCCTCTGTTTTCCTTAACTGATGTGAAAGTACTACTAAAGGAAAACAACTGGTCTGACTGATATTGAAAAGGCTATTTAAAAATGGACACATTTTCTAATCCATAATGAAAGATGTAAGTTGTTTTTTTTTCCTCCATTCACCTGAAGTATTTTGACACAGGCAGACACATTTCCCTTTGCCGTACAACTACCCAGACCCAATGCAGAGCTCTGCAACAGGAAACAATGTCTAGGTAATGACAAGAGCTGTGACAGGGACCAGAAGGCAGGCATACAGCATAATCCCTTAAAGGGATGCACAGAGTAGAATCAGTTTTAAGAATACTTTTCCTATTAGGTAATATATCCACAATTCTTAGTTTCCAAAACAGTGCTTGGACTTTTCCTCCTAATGGCTTTTTTTTTTTTTTCATTTTAAGAAGAGAAACATTTGCATCAGATGAGAACCATTCAAGACACTCGGATTTAGCATTTAAACCGCAGTTGTGATTCGCAATTCCCATGTTACCGAGGCAGAGAGAACTTAAATGAGAAACAAGTGGGACAACTCAGCCCCAGCTGGACAGGAGTTGGGCACTTGGCCCGCTGTGCTGCACTGCCCATGGAGGGCAGCAGGACAGACAGGCAGCCAGCACCTGAAAGTGTGTGCTCCAACTTCCACAGTACAGTCATTCATACCCCAGAGAAGACATGCCTGAGTTTTTGATAACGAGATTTCACAACGCTCAGCTGAAACTGAAAGACTGTAACACAGAGGTTCAGTACCTACAAATATCAAGCAACAGCAGGACGTTGCACCAAATTCAAAAACAAACACGGAGCTACAAAACCTTGTGGTTTTTAGACAGCTATGGCAAGTCTCACTGGCACTTTTGGGCTTTGGTTTTATGTAATTCTTTGTCAATATAGCAAATGAAGTCTGAATTAGCAAACAGCTCCGTTTCCCACATGACTGAAAATCATTGAATATTGATTGATTCTTCTTATAACTCTCACATTTATTATGGAAGCAGCTTTACACAAGGAGCATGTTAGCTCAAGATAAATTTCCAAGTGAAGAATCAGTGTGTATTACCTTTTCTAAGTAGCCAAAACTAAAAAACACAAAGATGTCCTAATTTTCCTACCCAAAGACCAAACAAAGTCTGCATCCTTAGTTTTGAAGAGCACAAGGACTTCAACAGCCTGGAGCAGTGAAACATTAAAATTTAATGTACTCTGCACGATAATAACAGGAATAATGGATTGTTTATGGAATAATTGGGAATAATGCATTTAACTTCTTGAAAAAGACATCAGTGCCCTGGACTCCACCTCCAAGGGCAAAACTGGTTTCTGAGAATACAAGAGGTCTGATATGGCCAAAAAACTACCCATGAAGCACAACAAAGACGGATGGCACCACGGGAAGAGGAATATGGCACAGGGGCCTGGGCTTCTGGTCCTGGGGAAGGTGCCCTTAGCTTCCTTTGGACACCCAGCTAAGTCAGTGAGGCTTTATCCAGATCTCCAGCTGAAGCAGTCCTGTCTCCACGTACACCCCTCCATAAACAAGGACTTTAGCAGCCCTTGGTGAGAAGGGATAGAGGTGAGAGGAGAGTAGCAAAAGCTAAGTAAGCATCCAAGGAGCGAGGTCTTCATGATGCAGGCACAAAAATCCTTCTGTTTTGTGTGTGCACAGCAAGTAACTTAGCATATCTATATCATAGAACAGAATCCTATTAATACAAATAAAATTGTACTCCTGAAGGAAGATACCAGCTCCTTCAGATGTCAGAAGCCCCTTTGTCAGCTTTAGTAACAGTTCGATCAGGTCTGCATTACACGCTTTGAAGAAACCAAGATTTTGTAAGATATTCAGCCAGTTCATCATCATACATGTGTCATCTCCACCAACATTTCTCTCTAAACAAAGGGTCGTGTTTTAAAGGGTCTTTTGAAGCCATGATTTAACGAAAGCTTTAGGAGGAGCTTTGATAGTTCATGTCAGAAACAGACTACCAGGCTTAATGGCAAAAATATTTACCACTCAGTACCTTTGTTGCTAATATTTTTTTTCTAGGACTGGATTTATATGTTAGCATTTTCCATTCTCATTAAAATCCCGGCTATGCGAATGTTGCCTCTGAAAAGCAGTGCCTCACATTCTTTGTGAATTATATGTGGCGGGCTTTGTTTTATATTGACCCTTTCAGCTCTTACATCCCTTGGCTAGCTGCTAAACATTTATCTTTCCCCGACTCTGCTAATCTCCAGGGAGCGGGTGGGATAGGCAGTCAATGGAAGTGCTGGAGTATAAATAATGACAGAGTACAATAAACATTCCAGTTGCAATGCCACATCTCATGACAAAGACTTTCAGAAAGATACAGTGTCCAGTCCTACAATAAGACTGTCCTAACTAGACTGGAAAACATTACGAGAAACTTAACGCTTGCTTAAGGCCAAGATATTCGGGCTTACTAGGTGAGATAAAGGAATGTTTGTTCTATGTAATCACTTAGTATTCAGAACACGGTTTTATTCCCAAATTCACTTTCCCCATGTGACTTTTCACAGGTTCTTTCTTGTCTCTATGCGTTTCGTTTCACATTCGTTACTCTACCTATTTAGTCTGTAATGTCTCAGACCAAAATATGACACCTATACCTTGTTATGCTTTGCACAGTGGGAATCCAGCTAAAGTATGTAGAGACCAGTGTAGAAGCCTGTGTTCACACACAGCTAATACTGTGGCATTTTCTGATGACAGCCATGGATCATCTGAACACCTCCTTAAGTACCCAGTGAACCCCAGGCCTTTCTACCCTGACTTCTCTCTCGACAAACTGGATGGAGATACATGCCCACTGCTTCACTAGATCCAGGTCTAGCAAACATATGGCCACAGAGTGAAAAGCGTCTGGAAAAAAAAAGAAAATTAACCCCAACAAAAAATGAAAGTTTTCTATCACATTAAGAAGCTATAACTGCTTCTGTAAGCAGTACAATCAATAAATGAGACAAGGAACCCATGGCAAGGGAGACAAGGACAGGAGTAGGACTGCTCTGTTCAGATAAAACTCCAATCTGCACACAGTTGGGTCTAAAGCTAATCTTGAGACAAAGATACTCTTCTGTAATGCTCCCTGAGCAGCAGAGAGATGTAATACCCCCTTTTGCAAGACTCTCTATTCCTTAACATCCCATTAAGATATTATACTCTCCCAGCTAGAGCTTTCTAGGATTAAGCTCACGGGTTTCCATTGATGCCTTTTTAATTTTTTCATTTTGTTGAGGAAAAATCCTCTCTCAAGAACATTTACATGTTTCTTCTTCGATTTTAATCTTTTCTTCCATTCCTGCACAGTTGCCAAACGTGAGTTGTCTTTTAGTCTGTTGCATGAATGGGGATGAAATTCACACAACTATTTAGTTTAGTGTCATTTTTCATTCACAGAAAGCATCAGGGTGCCAGAACTATTTGATTTGTGCATCAGCTGCATCCAGTGAATTGAGAACCAGTCTGGAATTAGGCCTGGTCCATTAACTCCAGCTACAAAGTTGAGTAACACGAGACTAAGTCATTGAGTTCGTTTTTCAGATGAGAAAATGGAAGTCAGCGGAGCTTCGTCTACATCTCCAGACATAATGCAGATAGAGATATTGTTGCTGATACAACAGCAACAGAAAAATAGCCAACCGTAAATGAAAGCAGTGCCCCTGGCTCTGCTACGACCACAGTGCTGTGCAAGGACAGCGTCGAGAGACTGCAGCACTGGCAGAGCCAGCTGCCCTCCTCCAGCCCTTCACAGAGCCCTGGGAAACCTGGGCTGGGGTAGAGGGGTTGGAGAGCCCGGGCACTGCTCTGCCAGCCAGCCCTCAGGGCTGCAGAAACAATAGAAATGCAACTTCACCGCTGGGTTTTCAGAAGCAGGATGAAGCGCAGTACTCCTGAGAAGCTAGAGCTCTGAATTTTCTGTATATGGGGTTTTCTCTCAGGATAAACAGTGGAAGTTTTAAAGTAGTGGCATATTCAACCTTTAGACTGTGGCCACTTTGCAAATAACACCAGATTTTCCTCTTTTTCCTCAGCTAGAAGTATACACAAACATTTGACCGAAAGAGTTGTGTGCTGCTGTGCAAAAGAACAGACAGAGCAAATTCAGTAAGCTCAGGAAGAGGAACAAGCAGCCCAAGGAGGTATTACTGCCTGCCAGCTGATTCTTCTGGACATCTTATAGAGGGCCACACAAAGGCATCTTCTGCCATAAATTTGAATACCTCCATAATTACTCAGCTCCCAGTTTGCGCTGTTTGTCTAGAGCTCAGTTTTTCCAAGTAAATCCTGAAATCAGCACTGGGTCCCTCTGGAAACTGATCTAATGGTTTGAAGAATGCAGCCATGGTCATTAGAGCTTTACAAAACCTCCAAACTCACTTGTCGATTACTTAATATAACAATTTTAAATGGGCCAAGAATGAGAAGTCTTAGGTTCTCCCTCCAATAGAAATGCTGCTAATGCCACGGGGTAGTAACCTGGATTTTTAAGCATCTTAACAAGATGTGGTGGCCAGTAATTAAGCAACATACCAGAGTGCCACATTCCAGTGAGCTCCTGACACAGGCACCCTATAAATCAGTTGGCACCTTTTCTAGGTTTTTTTAAAGTAAAATATATTACATACATAGGGAAAATGCTTTTCGATCTCATAAAACTATAATCACACTCAGACAGAAATGACTGCACAATTTAGTTTACTAGGATAATTCCACAGAACTTCTGAAAAATTACAAACCATAAAACAAAAGGCTTCTGCAAACTGCTGCATGAGAGTATCTTCAGAGGGCTCAGAGGCACCCGTTCTGTTCCCACTGAACCTAGCAGGGAAACTCCCAGTAACTTCAGTAGGTACAAGGCACTATATTCGTGTTCCACTGTGATTAAGAGTTATTAAAAAGAAAGACAGTCCAGTTTCAGGAACACTGCGTCTCAGAACATTACAGCAACTATTTCAGTGTCATCTGAATGCTAGTTCAGGATTCTTTATGCCATGGAGCACGGAGATTTCTGTCTTTTGCTAAACACGTTATTTTTGGAAACGTTCTTGTTTGTGTCCATGGGAGTATTTCCAATAGGGCAACACTTCCAATTAAAACCTTCTTTTTAAAGTTTATAAATAATTTAATAAGTGGCTGACAGCCATAAAAATAAGTGCATTTTTTAATAAATGGATGATGGTTAACGTGTCACAGAGTGGCACACAGTCCAAATAAGTCAAGAGATTCCTTTCAAACATTACTTATAACTTCAGAACTTTTAGTATTCTCATAACCAAAGATGACACGTTATGCATATCTATCCCATGTCTTTATCACCTACTGCTTATTTAGGAGTACTTTAAAAGCGGTTCATTAAAAAACCACAAAGTCATTTCTCACATAGATGAGAGGCTCTTTCACATACTCTTGTGCTAAGTAATTCAAACCCAAGTATTTCTAAACTTGGAGAACAGGAGAAAGAGGAAAAACAGACTTCCCTGGAGATGTATTTAGATTCAGCGCAGTAAGTTTTTGGAGCATCAATTCTATCGCTGGGATTCGTGGACTGCCCTGCACACAAAAGGTTTTGCTGGGGTTAACGGGACCATCGCACAAGCACTCTCACAAAACTGTACCATCAGGCTACAATTTACCTAGTGGGGACCATGATCACCGCAGGGGACGGGCCAGGATCTTCCCGCTAATAAATCACAAGTTTAAAGCACCCGAGTGAAATAGCCTGGAGCCTCGATACAAAGAAAAGGAATATAATTCAAACGCAGTCATCTAGTTTATGGCCAGCCTTTCATTATGGTCTCCTTGTGCTACAGAGGATTAAAAAGCAGAAGAGCCTGGGAAAGGGAATGGAAAAATGGGAAGAGGGAAGGGAAAACACACCCCTTTCTTCATCTTGGTCTCAGCTATGCATATGATGAGTTCAAGGGTACTTCACATGAAGGAAAATTTAAAAGTAGCAAAACCACATCTGAAACATGATTTACCAACAGGATTATCACTGACGCCTCTTTAAAGCATGCTGCACAACAGTCAGCTACCTCTGGCACTACCCAGTACGTCAGGCACATTTTAAGTCAGATGGAGCCAGTGCACACAATGGAAGGCAAAGAATAGCTCAGGGAATCTGCTGCACTTGCAACAGGACCTCAGTAACACAGTCAGGCCTCTTATTTCTTTTTTACACAGTAATGATTCATTTCTGCTTATTTCCCACCAGTAAAATATTGATCCAATCAAACTTTTTTTTGAGTTTTGTTCCTACTTCTCATTGTTCGCCTTGGCAAACTCTCCTAGTTCTTTTCACATTCAGCCTCAGTAGAGCAGGAAGAGCAACAAAATCAAAAGGCCATATCCAGTGTCTCAGGTGAGTCAGTATGTTTCAGGAATTTCTAGCCTTTAATGTCTATTACCTGTAAAAGCAAGTAGTAGACATTTTACCTATCTGGTCATTAAGGATGTTCAGTATGACTTTTTAATGCAAGGAGTTTCAATGCGATTTTATAAATGCACCTGTCATCATCATGCTTAGTCTCTTCATGTTGCACTGGACCTATAAGGAGCTTCAAGGTAAGCACTGCTGCAACTGAGACTGAGCTGTAACATAAATCAACAAGTATCTGTACATCCACCCCAGTCTGCTTACAAAATGAGCATCATTACAGAGTTCATGGCTTGATCCCAAGCCCATTTAAGCCAATTACAGTCCTTCTTCAGATTTAAAGGAGTTTTGGATCATTGCCTCCATTATAGGGCCAGCAAAATTCCTCATTAAGACCCTCAGAGATTTCAGATTCCACCAGATTTCATTACTGGAAAGTGCTGCCAGCCCAACAAGAACTTTCCAGCATGAGAGCCCTTTACAGCACAAAGGTGGGGCCCACTTCAAAAGGTACATTTTATTTCTTTCTTTGTTTTTCCAGGCTACACCATTTTCTAGTATTTAGGTTTTAATTGACTCAGATACAGGTTGCCCTAATGCTTACAATTGTGAACTGCTGTAGTCAAAGGAGCAACTCGTGTAAGGAAATGTTCAGGACAGAAAAGCAACTCCTGTAGGCAATGGCCTTTTCTACTCTTTAATCTATTCCACTGGTTCCAGCTGCATCCTCTTCTCAACAGTACAGTCTACTTTCCTGCGAAGAGGAATTCGCAGCTTTGCTGGAGAACATTTCAATCACCTGCACTAACCTTAAGCATTGCACATCAAGCAAAAGAAATCTAGGGTCTGATCCCGCATCACAAAGACATGAGCATCATTCCCACTCAAGTCTCCCAAAGAAAGGAAGGGGCTACTCAGGCATCAAGATAATGCATGTCCTTTGGCCTGCACCACTGTGACGATCCTTTTGTTTGATGTTAGTAGACATACTTAACGGGATGCAACATAACTATCACAAAAACTTGCATGAGAGAAAACACACGAATCAAGGCTATTAAAATACTCTTTCTCCCCAAATCCACATGCCACTTGTTCTGCTTTTAGCTCCTCTTTCTTCCCTGCCCTCAAGGACTGAAATGATAACAACAATCACATAATTTTTTAATTTAATAGAAGGAACAATGACACTAATTCCAGCCTTGGGCAGTCCAGACAGCAGTAATCTGCTCTCATCCTTGACGTATTGTATATAAATGAGATCACAGCCAGATTGCATCTTTTTAGCAACCACACGCTGTAGAACAGAAACGCGGGGCTCCTTTCTGTTCTTGTCACTGGGTGCCTAACAATCCCTCAGCCTCAGTGGTAACATGGTAAAATATTGAAAAATCTAAAGATAAATTAAAGCATACAGCCCACGTAATAGAAATCGCGTAGATGGCTACAGACGTTGTGCAAATTGCAGCATAGACTGATGTGGTACACAGATATTACAGAGTATAGCACGCGCTAGACTTGGATCCATCGACTTCAGCTGACAAAAAATGACATCCCAAATACCTACTTTTGCCTACTTCTTCCTAGTAATTAACACAAGCAGCCTTTAATGTATATTCCACCAGGGGACTGCTATCCAACCGTTAATAATGCACACGGGCCAACAAACGTAGCAATCATGAGACTGTGACATGGCAGCCTCCAGCTCCCCAGCATCAATTACTAACACAGCTCCTCTGACACAAGCTATATAAAGCAGTTTGCTGGCATGCCGAGGGCTGAGGCAAAGTTTAAAATATCCTCAGAAAATGAATGTGTGCAGATTTTCCACAAATAAAAGCAAATTTTTTTGTCTCTGCATTTTGATTGTAACATTTACAAATTTCTTTCCTTTAAAAAAAAAGCCTCTTATCTTATTGGTCAGCTGTAGGTTTTAAACATACTTTTCTTAGAGGGCTATTTGATGAACATAAAAGAAAATTACTGTTTCCTCACACTTTTCAAGGTCACAAAAATTTGAGAGAATACTTCCATGTTAGGCTGAAACAGGGTGGATATTGTTCAAGCAGAACTGCTGGCATCTAATTCTAACTTCATATATCTATAGCATGTCTTCTTACTCTGCTCTTAAGCTGAAACACATAACGTGTTTGGGCACAGCACACAACTACAAAGTAAAATACATTCCCTGGACGATGCCAGCAGTATTTAGACTGTGGTTGGAAATCACGCAAACATGTGGATGAAGAAGGAGAGTCTCTGAAAATACATTCTGTTCACGGAACAAACTCTCTCCAAATAGATTAAATTAGTCTCCAGTTTATCTGATAATAAAAAGGATCACATCCAAAAAAGCCTCAGCTACAAATGTTGAGTGCACAGGCTGTGCTCAGCCTGGGCAGAAGCCTGACGAAACATAAAGTATTGAGGAGATTTCGATACCTTTCTCGTACACGTACAACAGAGATGAAGAAAAGCACATGTATGTCTGTCCATGATACTGTTTTGTGGTGTGAAATTACCCACTTGCAAGTTCATCCATCGGACAGAAGACTCATTGAGCATTCCTGAAAAAAACTATTTCTTCCTTTTCCTGAAATTTTACGTGAAAAAAAACATTCCTCTCTACATTTTATTTCAATCTTTAACTCCAAGGACAACTTCAAGGCCAAACTGTGACACCTAAAATACAGGATTTCTAAAATGCTGACAGCCTATGAACTATAAAAGTTATGAAGAAGCCTGTAATAATAATATCTTTCATTTATATCCAGTGCTTTTTTTCCCCAAACATCTCAAACTATAAGTCAAAGAATCTCATTTGTGGCAGTAAAAAGGACTAAAGCAAAAGTAAACTTTCGGAATGGAGAGTTCATTTGCTGGCCAGGACTTCCTTTCCAGTAAAATGGGGTTAAACTAAAGAAATTAATTTGGGCAGCTCACCTGGTTACTAATGCCTTCCCTGTGAACTGTTCTGAATGTCAAGAATGAGAGGAGCCTGCAGTAAGACGAAATGTCCAGAGATTCACTTGATGAAGAAAAAAAATTTCCCCTAGGGCTTCAAGATGCAAGCAGCCTGTGAGTCCCAGACCACAGCACATGGCTGATAACATTGGAACTCCAGTCCTGGAGATTTCCCTCCAGAGAGTTCAGGAAGGAACAAGTCACTGCTATAAAAATATACGGGCTCTTTATCTGGGTAAATACTAGTTGAGAAAAAGAAGATAAATTTTTCCAGCAGTAACTAGTATGAATGCAACAGCTTTCCCAGTTTCAGTTAAATCTTTCTGTTGAGATGGTGACTTCAAAGAAGAATAAATTTCCTCCTGAAGTTTCTCCAAGGGACCAAAGTTATAATAAATAATAATAATAAAGTAGAGCATCTGTGAATCCTATATAAATCACAGAAACTAAACACAGAGCCACCTGAGGAAAACTGAGGTTGCTTCTTTGATGTATGCTACTTCCTATCACATTACATAGTATAAAAGAGGTCTAGCAAAACACATGAAATCATTAAAAAAATAATTTTAGACAGACCTTAGTGATTTATTTTGCATAAGTTTCTTCTCCAATGATCTTACTAGTAACCTGAATAATAAATGTCAGATCAAATTTATGATGAGAAATGGACACAAACCAAATAGTAAAATATTTGTGGCATATGGGAACCAGCAACTATGTGAGCTGCCCAAGTTGTTTTCAGTTAGCTTTGCTTGCTTTTATTGAAAATATAATATCTATGCATAAATAGCCAACTCCTGGTCTCTTTGAAGTTAGTGGGAACTTCACCATTGACTTCAGCAGGATCAGAAAGTGGCTTCCTGAGATCTTATTTGGAATAAATATCATAAATTATCCACCAATTAATTTCAATCAGTGATACAGCAGCAATATATCCTAAAATCTCTGTTCCAAGTCTTTATTTGTGTTAAGTGCCAATATGCCAAGGTCTGAATGCACACACAGTTTCAGCTCTGAAGAGCCAAATATTTAAATAGAAAAGAATGATTAAGAATGAAAAAACTTCAAAGATCATTATGTCCATTTCACAGATGGGAAAACTGAGGCATTGAATTATTATGGAGTAACTCAAGGAGGGAAATGTATTATGCTTCCTCTTATCTTTAGTTTGCTCGAAGATACAGAAGCAGGTTATGCCAGAGTCAGAAATGGATTTTAAGTATCAAATGCCTGGTCAGTGCAAAACTATCTTTTCACTCTCTTTTTGTGATTAAAATTATTCACTTTATACAACTGCAGTTCCCTAGTGTAATGATCAAGGGTATCACAACAGCCTTAATCGAGAGACCATATATAAGGATTTTAAAGGCACTAAAAGAATGGAGTAAATATATGAAAATAAGCTTCTTATGCAAATAGATTCATCTTAATCTTGTCTCCAGGAGTTAGAACAAACCAAAAAGACTGTGAGAAGTTATGTGCTTAGCTGGAAAAATATGAAGCATCTGAATTTCCCTCACAGAACCAGAACCTCCAGGCATCAGGTTTTGTATCACAGGCAGACCTCTAATGGCTGCTTAGGATGGAGATATTTTCTGATAGCTCAGCTTGATCCTCCTATCTTACAAGGCCTAGTTAAAATTGGAGTGGGCATATCACAGAAAAGCGAAAATAATGAACAGCAGTGCATTGGCAGACAGATGAACCCTACCAAAACCAGATCGTTTCCAGTCTTTTTTCTTATTTTAACTTTAGAAAGCTCAGAAATCTGGGACACTGCTCCAAAACTGCACAGTTTACTTATAGCATATCTGAAACTCAGCCCACAAACTGCATCTCTTTCAAATTCGTGGGAATGACAGTTGCATGAGATTTGCTGTAGTGCCTGGTTAGCCACGAACCAGAAATGCCACATGAAAAGCTATTTTCATAGCATTTATGTCCAGTTCAAACACAAATAAAGAAGTGCATAGTGTTAACGTTGTATTTTTAAATCAACAATATCTTTTTGAATCTTAGGTACTGTTCGGTTCAGAGTCTGAGCAATGGTTTATGTAGTTTTCATTTTTATTAATTTTATTCAGTTTTCCTATGTTCAGTCAGTCCTTCAGCACTGAAGAAATTGCCTTCAAAACCTTCAAGGTTTTCTGGAACAGCTGGGTTTAAACTTCACCCTTGTAATTTAACTTACTGGCCAAATCTTTTGTTTGCTTTAGGTTTTCCTCCACATAGCTTTTTTTGTACCTTTCCTAGCTTTTTATAAGACAACCATTTGCATGCCAGCTTTTTTCCCCACTTTCACTGTTCTGGATCACTACAATATGATGATTTTCTCAAATTAAATACTTTAAATACAAATGTAATAAAAATCAGGATTTAACAGAAAGTTAAAGGATAGATTAATAATAATAAAAAAATACTAAAAAAGAGCCAAATCTTACAAAGGCATAAATACCCAGACCCTTGTCTAGTCATTTTAATATGTGCAAGGCCAGTTTCAAATGCTACCACACTAGAACAGAATTGTATCAGTGCTCATAGTACTGAGCTACACACCAGGCAACAGAAAAGAAGGTCCAATTTACTGTAAGAAAGTATAAGAAAGCCAAGTTCTTTTGAATTCAGTATATTTTATAGCAGTTTACACTCATTTTGAACCTTGACCCCAGGGTAATTAATCTTGTAAAATACTGCAGACCCTTCTTGCTTTGGGGTTTTCCCCAAATGCTTCTATGAATTACCAGTCAGTGTAGGAATAAAGGGATTTGGTTAAGGGAATTTATGACTACCAGGAAATGAAAGCGGCAGCCTGATGTGGTCACTTTGAGCAATTCACCTTGTCTCTAGGTTTCTGCATACAATAATTCAATACAGTTTGAAATAGTCAAAGACAAGACAAATTTCATTGTAAATAAAACCACACAGACTATGATTAATTTAGACATCTGCACTTCTAACACTCCCTAGTATAAGCTTAAAGCTATGTGCCAAATCCTTTTTTTGTCAGAAGCTATTTCAGATTAGCTGAATGACATTACATTATTAATAAATTTATATGAACGTGGAATGTGAAATGATTATCTATTATTTTCTAAAATAGAAGGATCTCCATTTTTTAAACCAACCTAGAGCATTCAATCTACTTGAAAGTGCAAATTACAGCTCAATTGTAGGCCAGTTATTCTGGTGGAGATCACTTGAATAGCTATAAATGTATTCATTCATGGGCAGTATTTGTTATTTGAACACTGATGTTATTTAATTAAAGGATGAAAAACATCTCAAGTACTTTAAAAAAACTCATTGAAATGAGTGTTCTTCTATGTATATGCTGCTGTATTTTTCTGGAACTGGTCTTCTGGCCTTTCAGGTCCGAGTCTCAGGCCTCAAAATAGTTTTGCTGATGTTCATGGAGCTACACACAGGGAAAAGCACAGATCTGAGCCAAGGTCGTGGCCGATTTTCTTTCACTGATGTCAGGATGCCAGTGCAACAGCTTGTAACAGCAAGCCCATAGCCACACAGAAAGGTGATATCCTTTGGAAAGAACAACCATCAGGTCCTGCAGGTTGAAGCAGTTCAGTAGAGCACAAGTAATTCCTCGATGCACTCATCTGCAGGGGTTGTATTTCACTCATACCAAACGGCTCTTAAAAAAGACTTCGTCACAAACTCCGCATTGGCCCGCGCTGTTTAGTGCATCAATCACTCTGCTATTACAGACTCCATCGCAATAAGAAAAACCACCTGAGTGGAGAGTTTATTCTGACCAATAAATTCCCTCTCCCCAGAAAAGTTATATCTAAGGAACAGTAATGCAGAAGTCATTACCAAGAGCTGATTATGAAGACTAGGAACCATGCTCTGGGTTATTATAATCTGATTAGTATAATAATCTAATTTATCCAGCTCCATGACAGTTCAGTACAGATTATCCTGAATACTTCAGCTGGTTGTACTAACTCACTGCAAATTTCTTCCAATTGCACTGGCTAGTATGAACTTAAAATGCAAGTGCTTACTGTGTTAAAAACAACCCTTTCAGCATTTAGAAAAAAAAATATAAACCCTTTATCTGTATTTATCTTTTCATTCTTCACATTTTGAGTCATGTCTCAAGATCAGCTAAAGAAGGCCTTATTGTGGTTCCAGTGATATAAATCCTTGGACTTTATGCCAATACTTTTATTTGTCATATTTATTGGAACTGACATTTTTCTGGACTCCATTCACACTATGACTTACGAGTTTAATTGGGTTTCATTTGTTTTGCTGTTTAAAATAAATTAAGACCAGAGTGTGGAGGATTTATTCTCCCTCATCATCTTTATTTTCTAATATTGTGCAATGAGAATTCAGCGTTCTAGTACCTATTGAACGATGCCATCTTATTAGAAAAGACCTTACCTAGCTATTAGAAAGATCCTCTTCATTTCAAAACTTTTTCATTTAATCCCTATAACATAAACCACAGATCTAATCTAGTAATACACATGCTAGGGATGAGGAGGTGAAGCAATAAGACTAAGATTAAATTAGCAGCTGTGCCCAGGAGAGCTGTGCAAGGGACAGAAGTTCAGTCTCGCGATGGGTCATACGTCTTCTTAAAATAAGCACTTCTGTGTTCAGTGCAGGTACTGAAAAGCTGAACCCTCCTGAGTATAACCCACTCCATTTCTTCTTTGGAATCAAGATGCTTCCATCTCTGCCATGCACCAAACACCTCTGAAGCTATGTCCAGTCTACATCATAAGGTATTGTATTAAATAAAAGAATAAGGTCATACAAAATATTTAAGCTATTACAGTTAAATCCTGCACTACTTTTTCATATTAATAAGTTGCATGGTTTTGCCTGACTGAAACCCAGAAGGCTTGTCCTACATAAGATTTTATGCAAAATCCATTGATGTCCCATTGAGTTCTTGCATCAGGGAAAATACTGTCTCCAAGGAGTGAGCCACTACACCAGAACTGAAGGCAGACTTAGAGCATGTGTATTGGAGATAGAGAGAAAAGAAAGACTTGCCTAATCTGAAATGCTGGGAGCAGGAAAGTCTTTTAATTCTTGATTCCCAAGGCTCTTCATTGTTTCTTGGAGCACTGTTTGGATAGCTTACTTTGAGGTCAGCACATTTCAGAATCTAGTCATGTAGGGTTTTCAAAACACCCTAACAAGGGCCACTACCTAGTTCTCACCAAACTTGCTCAGTGGAGCCAGGGGTAAGCATAACAGCAAAGCACAAGACTCCATTCTATCAGCAAAGTACAGATTCAAGAATCTCTTGCAGGGTATGCAACATTTTCCCCTCAGGAAACCCCCAGCCTAAGAACAAAAAAAACCCCAAACTCTGAAAGGTCCTCAAAACCTGAATATTGTAAGCATAGGTTAAATGCTCTTGTTGTGTTTAGGTCTAAAAATAGCTCACCAATAAACCAGATATTTGGTCGATGGGGCTCACCAAAAGATCTCTGATGACTTTTGGTAACTCAGGGGTTATAAAGCAGAACAACAGAAAACTTGCTTGGCAATCATGGCTACATTATAATTATACAACTGCTAAATTTGTGCTAAAGTCTTGGAGAAAGTGGAAAGGAGCAAGAAAGGATGATAATTAAAAAGGTTAGTTTGGTTATCTCCTTTATGTGGATAAATACAGCTGATGATCATCCAGAGAGATCATGACCTCAATTAAATGAACTACTATTAACTAGATAAATTGTTATGGGACAGTAGTGATAGCTGGTGCTCTGTTAACAACACCCAGGTCAGACACTCCTTGTAGATATGAATTACAGTCTCAAGAAAAGGAATTGAATCAAAGTTAAAATCTCTTGATGATCGCCTGCAAAATAACAGCTGACAGGACTAACTTCTGATGAAACAGAAGTTGATGACTCTAAGGAAATGTTGTTTAAAAAAAATATAATGTTACACTAGTGAAGCAAAGTTGGCTATTAATTGAAATATTCATAAGAGAAGACACAAAGCAATTCTGCTGGAGGAATAGCAGGGAACCTCAGGGATAGATGATGCAGCCAGAAAAGGAAAAGGTTGATGGGTCCCAGAATATTCTCAGTGACTGCTCTTTGCTCTTCTTTTAAATCGTGTTTCAAAGCAGTTTATGAATCCATCTCCAACAAGCTACAGAGAATGAGATAACTAACCTCAGGATAATACTTCAAAAGAAACTGGATTTAGCCCTAGGAAGAAACAGGCCCTTTGTATCTTTCCTATGAGATTTCTCATCAGCTCTTCATTTCTAAAGTAGCCTTCGAAGGGCATGCTCCACACACCTTTACCTGATCTAGCGGGTCACCTTCTACAATAGCCTGCTGTTCTGTACTTCTTATGTAGTGACTAGTTTCTTCCCAGCTTTCAACCTGTCTGGTTTATCAGCAGCCAGTTCTTTTCATTAAGTCCTAAATTATTTTACTCCTCATATAGTCACTTAATCTTCACCCTTTTCTTTATGCATTTGGCAAATTGAAAATTTTTAAGCTTTACCTTTGGAGTTTTAAAACACCTTAGATCTGCTTGTCAGTGCAGGGATATTAAATATCCCATTTGCCTCTAATGGAAGACATACGTACAGGTTTCAGCCTATTTAAGAGGGTACAGAAAGGTGAATATATTTGAAGTTGAGGACACCCGCAAACTCAGACAGAAATATGAGCACTGATTGGTGGAAATATATTCAACTGCTGGCCTCTCCATACATTTCTCTTTATTACATATCTTCTCACAAAGTTTTGGCCTTGTACAGTTGCTGCACCTTACTGGGTTTTGTTTTCAATTCTATTATTCCTTCAATCCTAAACATCTTGTAATTTTACACAGATCGCATTGAAAAGGTTGATCCAGCTCTTCGTTAATTAACCTAGTCCTTTCTTGACAGCAGGGATTGATGACAACACTCCCCTTTTCTCCTGAATTATCTTGCTTACTTAAATGTTCCCAAAGAATTCTCCTACAACAAAATTGCTCCTTTATCCCTCTGACTGTATCAGTCTGCTACGTCCAGGAAGGACTATAAGACAATAAATGCTCATAGTTTGTGTTCCAGGTGTGGAATCTCTTCTTGCTGCTATGAAATCAGGTGTCAAATGAATGCGTCAGACAACAGAGGGTTAAGTATTGTTCTGAGCAAACATTCTAGTAAGATAAACAACTCAAACTGTAGATTTGGTGTATATCCTACACAGAGTTATGAACAGACTTTCAGTATTTATCTTCCCACTATTTACCTATATAGATACTGTAGCTACATTCTGCCTCCAAGAATCATGTTATACATTTGCCATTATTGACACAGACCAGATCCTGATATGCAGTACAGAAAATAAAGGTTGATTTTCAGAGACCTATTAAGAAAATCAGAAACCATTGATTTTATATAGCAAGTAGCAAGAAAGAGAATACAAACAGACTGATTTTGTCTTTTTAAATATATATACACTAAACTTCATGAACATATTGTCTCAGGGTTGACAAGAAATGACAGTGAATAAAAAAAGCTTTGGAAACACTTTACTAAACTGTTTCAGTATAGCTTTCAGTTAAATCCATCATAATTCCCAGAAAGTGGAAGGAAAAAAAAAAGATACAAAATGTTAGAGATCCACAAAGAATACTCAAAACTAATCTAAAAAGATGTTTACTACATTTCATCTTTATAAAGCTGGATACCACAACACAAAACACACCCTGAATATTTTGCCCTTCAGGGAGGTTTGCCTGCGTTTGCTTTTTAAAGACAGCACATGCTATTTGGTTGTTGCTCACGGAACAAGAAACAGAAAAGGAGTAGAAATTCCTAAAGAGTAGTAGGAGGTAGCTGAGGAGTCTGGTTATAGTGACCAAAGTAGCAAACAGTGCAGGGAGTTGTAGTGAGATATTACAGATTGTCAAAACCTAAGTAAGGGATCTTAGTTCAGCCTCAGCAGAAACGGAGAAATACAATTCTAGGAGATTTCTTTCATTTTTTTCCCCAACACACTGACACCAGAAGAACTTTCTAGTAGATAGAGATATCATTTGTACCAGTAAAAAAAAAATGTTTGTCAGTCAAGGAAACCCAGGTCCCTGAGTTACACAGACTGCTTTGCATTGCCACAGACAGGCAGGCTCACCTGCACAAGTATTACTGGTTGGAGTAAAGAGCAAACAATGCTCGAGTGCTGCTGGCCAAAACATTTCTGAGAACCAAGCACATCTTTTCCTGTACTCTAGAATTTATTGGAAATGGTCCGTGATTCAGCTCATTTCACACTTTAGTCAGAGCTGGACTTTGACCAGGATCACTAACATTTTTGGATAATCATTAAGGAAGCATTAAAGCGCAATCCAATTTCTTAGAAAAGAATCGGTCCATGTGAATTAATGACACACATTTATTTTGCTGACTTGCCGTACAGCTTGTACTAAAAAACTGTGGCCTCAGAAGCAAGAAAGTATAAAGGGAACGCACCTCTCTCCCCTATAACAATCCTGCCCACTAACCCTGCATTCCTGAGGGTAAGGCAGCACAGAGACAGAAGAACTGGTTACCTGGACCCAGTGACCACTCTCAGATACTTCTCCAGCTTACTTTTTCCAAAGGGAGGAGTGGAAGAAGAAAGCTCACATTATCTGGGACACAAACATGGTCTAAATTCTCTACCTTGCACCAAAAAGGGAGATTTTCTATATTCGTCAGCACAGACCAAATACTGAGAGGAGTCAGACCAATCTAGAACATTTCTTTGAAGTCTTACTCTATATGCCATTGTTTACACCTGCAAAAACGAGAACATTTACACAAACCAAGGTGCTATGTTTAACAACCCTCCCTTCCATATGTAAATGACTCCTGCAGACAGTAGTGAATTGGGTATTTGGGATTTTTTTTTGTCCTTGATTACGACTATGTCTCAGCAGGACAACATGGAAAACAGAAGTAAAAAACAGCCAAGTTGTTAGCACACTGAGGTAAAACTCATGAAAGACAAAATATATCAACAATCTCCTTCAAAATTGTGATACAGAGGGTTTTACGGAAACAATAACTTTCAACAGCATATACATATTCTGGACACAGCAAATTACTTTAGCATGAGCAAACAACCCATTTATCTAAAGAAATATCCTGAAGTTTTTTATCATTCGTAATCACAGAAATCACCCCCCCCCCAAATGTTTTAGTGCATGGAGAGATGTAACGAAGCAAGTATACTTTGTAAATGACAGGCTATGGCTTTTCTGAGTAATTTCTGGTCTTTTTGTTTGAAGTGTATCTGCTGTTGTGCTCTAAACAGCAGGTGCAGATGTAATTGAAATTGGCTGGTTGTGTCAAACAAGAAAGATTTCATGAGAAACCTTAAAGAGCTAACCTATACTTCACTTACGAGAGCTGAATACACTGATCCACAGGAGGAAAGTCATAGGCAGACTGCAAAACAAGAGCGCCCGTTTGGCCTTCCTCCACCACTCCTGATGAAATCATGCAATCCGGGGGCCAGTAGAGCTCCACAGATGTGCTCTGCCTCATAAACAATTGAGTGAGGTGCCTTGGGAACAGGCACTTTAATGTACGAAACAGACTGCATTCTGTTCTGCCACAAGCAAATTAGATGACTGAGTGAACAACTGACATCTTTGTTTGCAAATATTCCCAATTCTTTCCTTGTACTCAGTCCCTAACACCCTCATCGCAAACCCGGTTTCTCCAGTTCTTGGAGTTTGGTCCCACAGCCTCCATGACAGCACATTTCCAGGAGATGTGGACGGGACCTCCTCAGCTAAATACCTCATCTAACCTAAATGGAAACAGGGACTGATATTTTGTGAATTTCCACTAGTTAGTTTTAAAGATTTTGGCCTGAATTAAGAGGAAAGATGATGGATGTCCTCCCATCTGCAGGTGAACCAGAGTGGTGTGGATGTGTCTGTATATTACACAAAACTGTCAGTTCTTTGGCACCTGGATTAAAAAAAAACAACCCAAGCAGTAAAAGAAGAGCTTGAAGCAGGGCCAGTGGCAATTTTACAGAAGGTGAAGTGCTGCCTGAGCGTCAAACACCACAGTTACTGCCACTCAGGGTGCCTTTTTGTGACATGCCAGAGTCATACTATTTAGGATTTCCTTCTCATGAAAAGGTGAGTCTTGCTCATTGCAAAGACTGCAAAAGGCAGAACGTGACCACACTGAGAAGACCTGCCCGCATTGTTTTTTTCTTCCTAACCTGAAAGATGAACAATACAGATAATAAAGCAGCAACAGGTGTTTTAGTGTCCATTTGGAAAGTCAAGAGATTCATATACTCTAAGAGACTAAATAAGAACTGCAGTATGTGTGACTAATGCTTCCACAGCGTCATCCAGGCTGCATGCTCCCTTTTATTTTTAAAGTTTTGTATTTGAGTACTCACCTCCCTTGTCCTCATTCAACCAATTAAAAGCACAAAACAAAACCAAAAAAAACCGTGCCATTTTTGTTGCCATCCTACATTCAACCAAGAGTCTCCTGAGACTCAGCATACTGGAAACATCCTGCAATGTCTGAATCACTGGAAATCTTAAAATCTTGAGATGATCTCTCATTATAGCTCAAATGGGTGGAAAAACAAAGAACAATAACGAATGGATAATTATTTAAAATTCAATAATTATCAAGGGGGCTTTTTTTTTTTCCAGATGTTTTAGCCCAATCTGACTTCAGTTTCAATCCATTGTTCTAAGAATCTAACTCTCCAGCTACCGTGGGTGGTCCAAGAAACCTGTAAAAAAAGGCAGGATTATATCACAGTGAAAAGTACTTTGTTTTATAGATTGATTCCAAGCAACCGGGTACCCTTTCAGGATGTTTTCTCTAAACTGGGCCATTTTTAGAGCAGCTAAAATAAGAAAAGGATCGGTGAAGCCCTCAGTTTCCTAATACACTGTAGCAAAACTGGCAAATATCAAACAACGGCTGAGGTATTTCCTAAGTGCCACCACGACTGCCTGCCTCCACCTCTAGCTGGAGGGAGCACAGATTCAGACCATCAGATTCAGGGTGACTCACCAGTCCGTGTTTACACCTCCTGCTCCAAGAACGTATTTTGACAGCATGCAGTGTATGCTACCACCCGTCACAAAGACAGAACATTCCTGGAAGGGAGTTTCTCTCTCTCTCTTTTGCAACTGATATAACTTTAAAGGTATTCTTCTTGTTTAGCATCTGCATTTTATTTCTTTTTTTCTAAGACTGACTTAACAAGGCTGTTGTTTCTTCACAAGCAACAGATGTCAGGTTTGATGGTAAGAGGCTCTGCGTTTTGCAGAACACGGCTACAGAACAAAGACCTTAGGCCAATGTTTTGGCCATGCACAACCAGAGAAAAATCTTCCCCTACTTTGCACAAGAATTTAAAAGATTAAGATCCATTTGGTTTCTCATGCAGTTCTACTGTTAACATGGTTCACTCTGAAATGGTCTCTATACATTTGTCCTAAAAGTGGGCTGAAAATACCCACACTCCAACCTCAGCCAAACTTTCAGCCCAATTTCCACCTCTGCTGTACTTTCCATCCACAATTGTTAGATACAGTACTCCCAGCTTCCAGACATTTTTGACATGTTTAAGTATATTCCTATAACTGTTCCTTTTGGGATATTCATTGCTTTTAAAAAAGCATCTTGTTTCTGTCCACACTGTATTTGAGGCAAGGCACTTCTTTCAGAAGATCTGGTTTTAATTCACATTTGAGCGAGTGCTGCTGCACAATGGCCATTCACGATGAATATGTTCAACAAACTCAACAGCCTTATGATGTGTTGTTCCCTGAGATTAGTTCCATTCTTAGCGTCTGTAGAAAACTACATGGATTTTAGACAACAAAAGCAAATAAAAAAGAAAAGAAATTTAATGCCAGTAGTGCTGGAAAATAAATACTTAGTTAGAAATCAAGTTTTTGTCTGCTTTGTCAAGTTTTTCATCACTTAGAAATTCCAACATAATGGGTTGCTAGGAATGTTAGATCTATCAATGAAAATAAAATCATTCCAGAGCTGTACTCCTCAACCCATTTCTGCCCTTAACTTGAATTAAGCAAGCATGCTAATCGGTGTCTGATAGCAATTACGTTATGTAGATACTTTTTCTGACAAAAATCCAAACAAACTACCAACTTAGATATTGTCCGCATAAAGAATTATGTATCTTTAAACAAATGATGTAAAAATGATGCTATTTCTGTTTCAAATTCAACCTCATGTATATCCATCTTCTAAAAATCATGAGTAAGTAAAAGTTTACACAGAGTTTAATTAAAACCAAAGCACAGTATATTTCAAGATTTTTTAGGAGGACACCCTGGTGTTTTCAAACGCCATTAATGAAGAGGAGCCTTTATCCTACTAAGGAGATCTGTGTAATCTGTAATTATGTTATGAGGAATTGATATAGTAACAACTGTATAGTAACAACTAGCTGCATTACTTGAGTATTGGTCTACTCAATTGACACTGCAAAAGCCCCTTCTCAATTCCATGATCTTTAGTATATTTTATATACAGATAGTGGTGGATCTTATTTCCATTAATTTTAAAAACTGTGTATCCATAACAGCTTAAATCAAAGCCTCTGAAGTCAATCACAGCTCACTCACCATTAAATCCAGCAGAAGGAATGAAGCTATTGTTTGGATCTTGGAATTAAGACCATAATTCTTTAAGGTACTAGTTTTCTAGAGAAATTAAATATAGGTAGTTGTAAGGCTTTCAGACTAAAAATTGTTACTTATATTGCAATTTTTAATTGTCGGAATAAGCCCATCTATTATTACAATAATATTGTAATTGTTTATTTTTCAGGTAGAAAAGACAGGAAATCATTTAGCAGAATGTTAGAAAAAAAAGCTTACAAATACCTTAGAAATATCATAAAAACGAGAGTATAAGATCAAATTTCAAAGGAGTGACTGACTGAAATCTTGAGAGCATAAATTCCTGTGCCTCTATACCCTTCCTGAAGGAAACCAAGTTTTCACAGATAGTTTTTACTCTGTTACACTAGGAAACAAAAAGGATTTAAAAAGAGACTTTCTACTCATAAGAAAACCAGAAATCAAACAGGATACTAAGAATTTTGCCGTGTCAATATCTTATCCTGAAGGTGATTATTACTAGTTGATCCACCCAGAACTAGAACAGTTAAGTAGGTGGGATATTTGAGATGTGTTTGGTTTATTCGACACACGTCTCCAGAGAGAACATTTTCAGGAGAAAAATCATCTCCATTGCCCGATGCTCTCCAAGCGCATTCCTTCCCAAGCCTGGCCTGGCACCACCAGGCACAGCCGTGTTGGAAGGCCCTGCCTCATTGCTAACATTTTCTTAAAGTCTGGGCTTTTTGTAGCTGGCATGAGCAGAACAGAATGAACCCTGGAAAATACTTACACAGATTATACTAAAGGAATGTAGGGCAAGGATTAAATTATAAACTAAAGTGATTTTAAATGAAATAACACAGCAGACTGTGATGGCCATTTGATAGGGTCATTTAGCATCTGACGCCCAAAATACAACAGGAGTAGGGGGTAGATGTAAGAGGAAGGGACTCCCGGCTTTCCCGAAGTCTTGTAAGATATCCCAGGAAGGGTCTGCATTCCTCCTTCTCCTCCCATCTCTCCAAACTACTTCTCTGACTTGGTGCCTAGAAAATCTGGTCACCTTAATATATAGCTGGCAACATATCAATGTAAAAGTCCACACAGACATCTGAAAATGATCATTTTACTGCCCACACTGGAGGAATGTTTCCCCACAGGAATAAGGAATTTTATGAGTGTTATAAAAAGTTATTGGCACTACAACGTATTATCACTGTGGCATAAATTACTGATCTGCATGTCAGCCACAGGCCAGCTAGGATGGCAGCCAGAACCACCTCTCTGCTCTGAGAGCTCCATGGGCAACTGCCCCCATTTGAGGACGAAGGCCGTAGTGTCACCTGGTGTATTCCTCCTCAAGAGGGATGGATCCAAACCAGGAGGCAGAGAGAGGCAGAGCGGAAAGCTCTTGCATCACATACTGATCATAATACCACTGCAGCAGTAAGCAAGGTTTTGATCCCATTTTTTGGAGGGTTTTTTGCTGCCAATAAGCGTTAACAATGTAACACGTTTCTTCATCAATAGATAACAAAGCTCAAATTTATTTTGCCAGCTTGTAGTATGTTAAATAAAGTATATTTCAATTAGTTAAGTATAGTTAGTTCTTAAAATATAAGATACTTAGATTCTCATCAGGCCGTATGTTTCAGCTGCATAACTGTTTTTGAGTGCTCTGAAGTTTACCTTTATTTTTAGCCTGTGTTCTCCTGAAGTTGTCAGCTGTTTTGTGACAGAAAGAGATGTTGTGTATACCATGCAACACATTGATTGATATCTACACTGTCCCCTCATATTCCTAAACCAAATGTGCTTGAGTCATTTCCCAAGCAAGCTGTCACAAATCAGCAGCAGCAGCAGGAGGTGGCACCTTGCATGGGGCAGTTTCTTCCCCCGCTGCAGAGCGCCGAGGGCCACGGGCAGGCATATACTGTGTGCAGTCAAGTGAACACAAATGTGACCTGCACCAACCCAGAGTCACTACTGCACAAGGGGAACCCAGCTGGCAGTGTAGGCTCAGTCTGGCTCCTACCTGGTCTTTTACTTTGGGGTGAAAAAAAAGCAGCATCCCAGCCCTGATCTATTCACCAGGAGTTACGTAACTGAAGTAATACTGAATTGTGGATCCTGTAATTTAACGCAAACTACAGCTAGATGATACATCTTTACCTCCTGTTCGAAACCCAGTGTTATGAGGCAATGTCATATTAAGAATACTCTCAGACAAAGGAGAGAGATTACAGCTCAGACTGAAACGATTAATCTGTATGCAGGGGTTGTCATCATTTCCCATTAGTTTGGAAGCTCCAGTCTTGTCAGCGATCCATCAGTGGTTCCAAGACACATTTTTATTTTCAGGGCTCTATAGCTCTGGGCTGAAGTGTCACATTTGTAGTGTCATCAAAACTCACAAAATCTGGTTCAGTCATGCAAGACAGAATATGAGGCAAAATAAAAGACTTTCATAGTCTTGGTACCTTTCCCTTTTAATATTTTTTTCTCTCTCTCTTTCCAAATGCATTCATTAGGCTTAAATATTGCACACTACAGAAAACCCCAATGGGACAAGTTTTTCTCAGCAAGCAATCCAAATTTCAATCATTACAAATATAAATCTCCGTATCTCATCTGTACAGGCTTTACATTGAGCACAAATAGTACATCTAATTCCTTAATATAACTCTATTGCTCCCTTCACCATACTGCCCACAGCAGGGAACTTCCCTGTGAGTGCTGATCTGCAGAACTTTGCAGTGAAGCAAGACACAGGGTGGGGATTAGCTGAGCAAACCTAGGTGTTTATCACTCCATGTTCCCTTCCTATCAGTGGAGACAATGTAATTAAGCCAATATATTTTGAACAAATACTTTGGCATGAGATGGATCATGTCCTGGAAGAACTAACATCTCTTCTTGGTTGCACAGATAGTCTCTTGAATAAACATGGAGAGGTCAGTTGCACAGGATGTTAAAACACAAAAGTGCTACTCAAATACACCCTGACCCCAGGTCTTCAAATGCAAACAGGGTGCAGGTATCACAAGCTTCATTCAAGTAGAGGGTAACTGGATAGCCAAATACTTTTAGGGATTTGGTCCTTTGCATTTCCTGAATTGCTATAGGCACCCACTGGAATAGCAGTCAGTGAAACTCCATGTCCCAGTCATTGAACTGTTCTTCCTATCTCCTGATCCCTGGAAGGCCCAGTAAGAGTTTTGTCTGCTCTTCATCTAGTGAGAAAGGCAGCAAATACACTTCTAACATTTTGACTTAATATTCTACAATTCAGAAGGTAACTAACTCTTTGCAAGCATTAAGATGCACACGACAAAAGTCAACACAAAAAGCTGTGGCATGAAAGCAAAACTCCTCGATGATCTGAAAGAAAAATACGATGAGAAAGACAAAGAACCTTAGACAGCAAGTAATAAAATTACCTTCTATAGGATGTGCACACCAGCAGAGGTAGGGATGAAATGTGCACAGCAAGAAAGTACTGTTGCCTTTATACAACTGATGGCTGTATTAAATCCAGTGAATGTTGGGGGGAAGGGGGGGAGGGGGTTGACATGCCATTAGTGAAGACAGAGTCAGGCAAATATGTATAAATCATCAAGAAATAGTAGATACCTCAGAAAAGTCACAACCTGCAAGAAATGCAAAATTCAGCATTTCTGCTTACTCTCTAACTTGAAGATGAGACATCCAATTTCGATAAATGTGTCTACCACAAAAGTTGCCCCTCTGTGACACATTTTACCTCTGCTTTAAAAAATACTTATGCATTAGGTAAGATCATTATTATATAAGAGAAAATCTCATAGGTCTTCTCAGATAGGATAAGGAGTCTTCATGGACTCTGTTCCCTCTAAGACAGGGGATGGCTGGCCATGTGAAGTCCAAACAGCATAAGAGAATCGTGCTTGGTGAGCCACCACCTTTGATCTGAAGGCATAATAAAAGAACCAATTTGGGATGTTTCATAGACTTTCAAAGAAGCAATAACTAAGCTTCCTAGTAACTCCTCCTTTTTCTATTCTGGATTTGGCTGAGTTTTCTGGGGTTTTTGACTGTATGGGTTTTCCAAATATACATCTATTCTGAGTACTTCAACAACATGTAAAATTCAAGACACCAGCACCTTTGATGATCCCCAAAGTCCTGGATTATTCTTTCTTTCCTCGTTGAAGCAGCAAAATTTTAAGTTAAGAGTTACAGTTAAAAATCTGGCTTTTTGAAGTGTGCCTTCCAGGAACAGTCTTCAGTAACCACTTAAAATTTGCTGCTCTGCTAAATATTCTTGCCAGTACATTTACTTTCTGCTGGTTAGTTGATAGATGCAGGAAGTAAACTTTATTTTTTTTTTTTCTTAAGTGGAAGAGTATTTATGGCTTTTTAAAAAAAATAGTATTTACTGAGCTCTAACTTTCCTCAAGAGAAAGCCAAAGAATCAGTTAAAATATGTAAATCTAGTTCTGGGATACACAAAATAGTCAAGTTGAGGAAGTAAAACGCTAATCAGAAGTCTGCACACTATGCCAGAACAGCAGCAATAAACAATACAGAAATATGCTATATACTGAAGCTGTGCTTTTGTTCCCTAGGGCACAGACATTATCACAATAAAGCAGTAAGTCTCTGCAATTATTTTTATAAATTTTACTGGAAATATCTCTATCATCCCATCAGGTTTAATATTCACAAGATACACCTGAGTTTGATGTTTGTGGGGTTAGCTAAGAAATACACAATTTAGAGTGACATCATGTACTCTGGGGTCATTAGATAAGTGTGAGGTTACACATTTCTGAAAATAAAAATATCAGGCTTAACACAAGTGTTATTATTCATACTTTATAACAATTATAAGGAGCTTGTTCCCCTCCATGCTGCCTTTGAGGGATTGTGCTGAATGACTTGCACACAGCATCCCATTTCACCCCTCCCAACCGGTCATTCCCATGCTGCTCGTTCATTTCTGTACAGTTTAACGCTAAAGAGAATTCTACAAATGAAAACAAGGCAGAAGATTCTCTGCTAGACAAATTATGTACCTCCAGTACCTCAGGCTGCACTGAGAAGCATCCACTCACAGTGGTGTACGAATGCCCCCTGTACAGGTACGCACCTCCACTGCTCGTGCCAGTTTGGCAATGACTGCAGTAATAAAAGGGCCTCCAGAATCTAACTGAACCTCACTTAGTAAAAGCTTTCACCCAAAGATTAAAAGTTAACCTGACCTCATCACACACCAAGCTCTGAAGTGAATGAGTTGACAGAACTCTGGCATTTTGCAAGAGAACTCAGTCCCTCAGAGGATGCTGAATTTACGCCGATTTGTCGCATGTCGGTAACTGTTCCCAAGAGCAAGTAATGCTTCTCTGAAACAGAAATGGTGCTGTATTTTCTTCTGCTATATTAAATTATTCCCTGGGTGACTTTCTTCCTTCGCCCACACTCCTTTTACCCCCACTAACACTTTGTTCTAACTCTTGGCAGATTTTCAATGTAAATATTTCTGCTTCTTGAAGAAATTTACTGTTTTGCAAAGGAGAAATGCATGAAGCTGTCACAGCTCCTTGGTGACACTTTAGGAGGACTCAACACTGCATTCACACAACCAAGAACAGGAACATTTTTGACCTCCTAAGTGTTCTCTGCCTTTCATCAAAAAAACTGCCTTCTATTGAAGTTGAAGTCTCACAGCTTTTCTACATCTGTATGAAAGAATGGTCTGAAACACATTTTTACTGGCAGTGTTCAATAGGTTTGCAATAGTCATGTTTTTGCAAATTTTTTCAGTTTTTGGAAGTATGGTGGCTGTAAAATAACGCTCTGGGTGCCACCGAGGCTGCAGTTGAGAATGTCTTTACTGGAGGAGATGCTCTCAGTACAAACTGGCATCATTTTAGTAACTTCTGTGAACTCCTGGTGATTGACTCCGTATTAGAACCTAGTTCAACTAAAAGTTTAGCGGGTTTCTACAATCATGCTTTCTCTCTAGTTTAAGCAAGAAAAAATAAGGCTGTTGGACTAGAAAATAGGTCATTCACATCACAACAGTTTCATGTACTGAGATAAAGGGAAATCAGGACTTTAACAGTGATGTAAATCTAGGGCAGAAGTTGTGTGAATCACAACAAAACCATTACATAGAAAGTGAAACTGAGAAAACAGATTAGAATAAAATTCAATATTGTTCTAGTTTAATTAGTTGGCGTGCATAATTAACGGCAGTGCGTTGCAACACTGACTTTCTTGACAAAGAAAAATCAGTCCAGTTCTGAGATCCTTTAAGTAATACCACTAAAAGCAGAATCATCATTTGTCTGTCATATGCAAAAATCAAGAAAGTTTATTTTTAGGTTGAGGGGGAACACCAACCTATGCTCTCACCCCTACAAAAAAAACCCAAAAAAAACCAAAACACAAACACCCAAACTTTCTCCCAAATTTGAACTTCCACAACTTGTTGAAGGCAGAATTGTCATTGCTAATAACAAGTGGGAATCTGTAAGATTTCATCAGTGTAGCTGAATAATAAGAAACAGCTCAGAAAAACCAAATTCCCCGGTGTGTCTGGTACTTCCTCCAAATTTTCTTCTTTTGCTAGCTATTCAAGTTGCATTTGATATCAATTATCAAAGCAGACAGAAATAAGGAATGAAAAATACAGACAGCAGTGCTTCTGAAGTTACCACTATTGAAATTATTTAAAACATCTTTAGGCTAATAAAAAGTCTATTGAAAAAGTTGTTGCCATAGAGCACATGGAACTTCAGACACCCAACTTTTGTTTTCTGGAAGTTAATTGTATTATTTTCTATTTATTTTTTTTTTTTGTCCAGGAGATTTGTCTATGTATGATGTTCACATCTTCATTCTCACCTTGTTTAGCACTATCTAATACTCAACTTCAGCAGAGGACTTCACAATGTGCTTGATCCAAATCACGAGGAATCCCTGCAAAACATGTTGCTACATTCTTTGCTCTCTCTGCTAAACCGTGATGCTCTGGTTGTCATATGAAAGTGTTATCATATAAGCCCTGCCTTCGTCTAGAGTGCACTTTTGCCTTCAAAGCATATGTTAGTCATTAAATGATAGCTTGAACAGATCAAGATTTCTGAAATTTATTGTGAGTCACTGCAGAGGAGGAAGGTATGCAGAGCTAGTTTCACAGTGACTCACTGAAAAGCAGTTCCTCTTGGCTGGCCCTGTCCCGATAGGAATCTTCTTGCTGACCCAGCTTGTGCTAGCCTCTTAAAATGGGAAGGACTATTTTTTTTTTTTTAAAAAAAAAGTAAGGGAAAATCCCTCCTTAGCAGCTGCACATTTCCTGCTACAAAAACAACTCCAAGTTTCTATTACTAGCTGTTAATATCATTACCTAGCAGCTCTGCTGCAAAGCAGAAGGAGGCGAGTTAAAATGCCTGGTGTAACCAGCGGTGGGGAGGCAAACAAGCAAAACCAGACATTTACCAGCCCCAGATTTCTCTAAAGTATGACTCCCCTGCCATTTCTGAGCTAAAATTAACACTATTTTCTAAGCCAAGGTTTTTATTTCTGCTGTGTGAACTAAATACAAGCCTTGTTTTAGATTGGTGATGTTACTGTAACACAGCCTGTACTTAGCCATAACGCTGCCTTGTAATAAGTACGGTCACAGCCACAGCGCAGCATCAGGTGACTTCAGCTTTGCTTTAGAAGAAATGCCACCGTGAAAAGGCGAAGGCAAATCACACTCCCCACTGCTGAGCAGGTGCCTTGTTTTTCTATTGCTGGTTAAATGGAATTGCTCAGGAGCACAATTCATTTAAAAAATCTGTGCCATTATTTCGGTGCTACTGCCACTGATCACCAGCAACACAGCAATAATCCTTGCCTCTGTTAGGCTGGATAACTGGTATCTTGCCCTCAACTTTCCCCATTTTTCTATTATGATTGAGAGGACTCCACTCTGAATGGGGATCATATTCTGGTTTTCCCAATCAGTCGTCCAAGGCAATATTTACAGTATTTTCACGCAGAAATTGTGACTATTTAAAGAGGAAACACTTTTTTTTAAAGCATCGATTTGCATTCAATGGACTTGTAGAGTTTTAAAATCCTCCTCTCGCTGACTATAAATACATTCCTCTTGGAAGCTGCCCACTACTTTATCACTAGAACAAAGTTGAAGACAACTTTTCAACCCTTGTCATCACAAACTAAGCTTTTTCAGTTCCACAAAACCATTGAACTCACTTGCATTCACCATTAGTGTCTAAATCATAGAATCATTAAGGTCAGAAGAGACCTCTAAAAATCATCAAATCCAACCATCAATCCAGCACTACCATGAACTATAAACCATCCAGGACTGGGAAGTCCTTTCTCTTTTTGCTTTTACATGAGCTATTCAAGATATAATTAATGGAGATATAGCAATGTATTAGCATTAGATTTCTACTCACTAAAAACCACTGGCTGCCAGTACAATCAACAGACAAACTCTGCAACTCTTTGGACTTGTTTTCTCTTCAAATTGTTATAAATTATGAAGAATTGAGTTGTACCAGTCTGAAAGCAACATTAGATCACCACTAGAGCAAAAGCTGAAAGCTTGCTCCCATGGGTGCCAGCAGTTGTACCACGGATTGTAAAGAAATGAGTATTTTACCCTTTATATGTAACACATCTCTACAAAAGAATTTTGAAAACATACTCTCTGAGTGTCTGACTACAGTGAATTTGAAATCAGCAAAACTATTTCTAACATTATTTTAATAAAAATAAATTATAATTTGAGCATCTTGAACCTAAATCCAGCTTTTTGCTATTTCAAATGCTACAGTTTATTTCTGCCACTTCAAAACAGTTTGATCTTATCAAGAGAGATTTTACAGGATCCATGCTCACAGTGGGGTTTAGGGCTTGGTGATAAGATATTGTTATTTTTCCATTTATAATTTTAAACAAAGTTATTAACTTATGAATGTCGGCCACTTCACCCCTGCAGTAACTTTTCTTCCTAACATTTAAATACGTATATAACTGTATTAACATTGTGCAAAGGTGTACAATGTCTTATAGCAGAAACCCTGACAGTTCATTAAATGTCGCACAACTAGCTAGAACTCCTCAATAAGCCATCACCACACGCAAGGATGCTTTGAGGACGTAGTCACTGATGAGGAACTTAAACAAAGGAACTAAATTGAATTTAAAAACTGTGTGCATGGCTGGGACACAATTCTGCATCACTGGACCAGATCTGATCATGTCAAATATAAACCCCGTAATTTTCTCTTCTCCTCCTGTGACAAACGTTCACTCAAAGGCAGAGTAAAGTAGCACAAGATACCACAGTTCTGTAAAATAGGATAACTGTGGAATTCGGTTCTGGGTTTATAAGTCAGCAAGATTTTTCCAACTTTATTGCTTGGTATTGACTGACCTCCAACTGCTGATCCGTTGTCACTTGCAAGCAGAAATTTGAAAGAGAAAAAGCAGATGCTTCTTGCTGTAAAGATTGATAACACTTGGTTCCAGTCACCAGCAGTTATTTTCTTTAGGCAAGAGGTAATTTTATATATACACTAAGTGGAAGCTGGCATATAAAATTACCCACATTACCCAAAGAATAAGAGTCAGCAACTAAACTTAAAATTGAAAGCAAACTTTACTTGCACACTTCCAAAAACATTCAAGCACTTCATGATGCCCTCGCTCCTGTTGTAATATCCACCTCACAGGCAAATGATTCATTTACAAAGAGATACTGAGGACTTGTTTCATGATAAGTGAGTGATAAGACAGAGGAAATATTGTGTCTGCAAAGGCTTGAGTCCGTACTGACATTGAAATGAAACCTTCTATGAATTGCAGCTTATTACAATGGAATTCCAATTCTTACAACAGGCAATCTCCAATCTGCTTAATGAAAATCTATATTTTTTGTTACAGCACCTTTCTAAGCTTTTAGAATGGATTACTACAAGGAAACAATCCTGGGATGTTTCTGTTAATAACATTAACAATACAGAACAACTGTGGTATTGTTACTAGATGCTGTATATCATCATAATGACTACTGGTATTTTAAGGTTGCCCAGGAGCAAGAAAACCAGCTGCAACTATGTTCATTTTTCATTTGAACTCAATGGATTTCACTTGCATAACAAAATACTGAACTTCATTGATTTTTAAATCAGAAGCGTTATTATTTTTCTTTTTGTTTAACTGCGGTACACTCTAAGAATTACGGTTTTAATTGTATTTTATTCAAGTTTGTCCAGCAAAGTCCATCCAGGGGAAAAAAAAAAAATATACCTCTGTTCTGCAGATGTGGGCAAAAGTCATTGTTTTTTCTCAATCAATATATAAATTAGTCAACACTTAACTTGCCATAAAAATAAATTGGCTCCACATTGATTTGTGTCTCTCATGGTAGCACTAATATTTGTGTACAAATGGGAATTGGTTCTTCTCTCATTTTATCTTCCTGTCAGTGATGATGTTAAACAAACCTCAGGATACAGTACACTGCTGGCCAAGCAAGAGACAACACAGAGAAGGTACCTTTTCGGTTCACAAACCATTTAGAGGCAAAAGTCCCATTGCATCAATAAAAGCTCAGTGAAAATGTTTAACCTTGTCTCTATCTCCCTGAACAGCAGGAGGACAACCAACACTGTTTCATAATGAGAAGACAATTAAGGGAAGAAGAGGTCTGTCTTTTCCCTGCACTTGACCATCTTCAAAGCAGTACCCCAAGAGAGCACTTCCCAGACATGCAGACTGCACTTACAATAATGAATGGTGATGTTCTCATACAATTTCTAGTTCTGGAGATCTAACAAAGTCATGTAGCAGAATGAGATGAGATTAACAGGAAAAGCTGATTAAACATTGACACAGTGCTGTAGCGAGGAGCACAGAAGAAGCAAGTCACTGTAGTGTTCTGATGGGAACATTCATTGCAGGAAGTGAAAGAGCAGAAGCAGAGAAATGATAGAGAGGAGCTGGTCAAAAAATGAGGAGAGAAGCAGCTGTTTGAATGATTCAGCGTAATAATATGGTATGAAATATTAACAATTCATGGTCAAGCAGACAGCTCCAAGTACTACGCTTGTTAAAATGAACCATATGGAGCAAAGGAATGAAACTGAACGATGCTAAATTAGTCCTAACTTGGTACTATCTTAGTAAAGCACTCTCCCCACCCCACCCCCCCCAGAATCAAGCTAATATAGCTAAAACCAGCTATATTAAGAATTTCCAGTTTGCACCTAATCTTCATGTGAGGCTCCCTCACAAAGGGTGTAACAGTCAGTTTATAATTCCCCAAAACTGCAGCTGCACATGTTCCCCTTCCACAAAAAGGGAAAATAAAGCCCCAGAGAAAACCACAGAAGCACTTGACAGTAATGCACAAAAAGTTTTCTTCTAGCCCTAAGGCAATATTGTCCATGGTGCTGGTCAACAGCAAGGGATCAACAAAGCAAGGAGCACAGTGTGCTCTGGTGCATCATGCAGGGTACGAATGCTCCCCGTCTCATCACCTTAGTCAGTCCTCTACCTTCTCTGCACCAAATACACCTGCATTTCCATCAAGATGGTATTTCTAAGTGCTGAAAGATGACAGTTGCCTTGTCGGGAAAGACAAGAATTTACAGCTATTTTGTTCCCAAGACACTGTCAAAAAGTGAGTTCAGTGTGGAGAAAGATCAAGGTCTGTGTCACACAGCCATATGAACTTCACAAAATCTTGGTGCGGTTTTACAGCGTTTCTCCCTCTGTTGCCTCTTCTGACACTTGCCAGAGCGTGTTATGTATACATTTCAGCCTTGACATTCATCTCTTCTAAATTTCTACCCTGTGCTGTAATTTCTTGGATCATATAAGTGAAATGTTAGTTCTCTAGTTGCTCCTGCTATGAAAAACAGCTTGCTAGAAACAGATTTTTATTTTTTTTTTTAGGATAATTTTACAAAATGTACTGTTGCTTCATTACAAAACATCTGGACAGATCGAGATTAAGTCTTCTTCAGCTGCAAACTACCATCAGTCCTCACATCATGCCTCACACAATGAAGGTGTTAGTTGATTTCTGTTATCTTTTTTTTTTCTGCTGGAGACAGTAGTTTATCCAAGTTGCTGAGGAGTAAAGCATCATCATTTTTAAAGTCAGCCAAAACATGTCTCTCACTGAAATGTTCCTGAATAACAACTGACTATTGTAACTTAGTGTGTCAACTTTTGTCTCCTACAGGGCTCAGTTTAGACAAAATTTTGCTGATAAAGAGAAATGTTTAAATACTGCAAGCTATTGTAAAGAAATACTATTTTAATGTATTTTTAATGTAACTTGACATCTTTACAGTCATGAAGAATGTCTGTCTGAACACATTGCATGTCAACCTTCTGTGACCAAGATGTTGGGAATATAATCTATATATTTTTGATAGAAATCCTAGATATTTTGCAAAGTTCAACACCTCAATACAAGCTCATATTCAAGTCCATGACCATTCAATACTACAGCCAAAATGATACATCTCGGAGTAGTTCCACTAAGGAGCTTAGATCTAGCTTAACTGTATATTTAATGTTTTGATCTTTGAACTTGCTATTAAAATTACTAGTGCATGTGTCAAGCTGTAACACTGAGTTAGATGTGAGTAGGTATCAAGTAGGGACAGAGCCTGTTCTTTTGGTTCAAGTTCATCGAGGGCTCCTGTAAGTACCACACAGTCGCCTTTTCAGCCATAATACGCAGTGGGTAGAGAGAGCAACAGCTATCACTGTTGATCCTCTTACTCCTCTGATCCTCCTTGATGGGCTGGAAGTGTTTCAATCTCTAGAACAGAGACTACCACATATTACACCCTGAGCCCATCAACAGGTATATCAAGGGAGCTGGTAAGTTTAGAGGAAAACGTGTGTTCACATTGAATACACTGCAAATTATAGGCTATACTAGTTGTCAATTAACATAATTTTCTTGCATTATAGCCTTTGATAGTTTTTCACATGAGCTATGGAAAGAAAACAAACATACACCGAGCAAGCTCTTCCCATTCTTTACACAGTTGTACGCTGACGAGCAAGACTGTATTATGACAAACATTGAATCAACAGTATAAAATATTTAAGGAGATTTTAAATCCCCCTATTAACAGAACAGCTGAACAGAGTGAAACAAATAGATCTGAGTCTATAGTTTCACAAAGCATTACTGGTGTTCCCTCATCATCATCTTGTACCCTAAGTAGTGGGAAGGAAGGGATAGTCATTAAGATGACACATGAATGTAACTCTTCAATATGTAAAAAGTCTCAAGCAAAAAAGGCCCTCAATGATTGCCAAATATCACAGAGAAGGAAGCTTTTTGCCCCCAGCTATATCATTATGCTATGAAAGTGCAGACTGTGGATAGGAAGAGCGGATAAGCATTTCTCAGAATGGCAGAAGGAATAAAGGACTTAATCACTTCATGTTCTTATGCAAAGAAGTTACTTTTAAATCCTTGATGAAGTATTCTTGAGAAAGTCTTTCTGAAGCTATTAATATTTTCATAAAATAAGAAAAGAAAGAGTAACAGAAAAAGAACATTTCAGGGATTGTAAAACAAAATAAACACTGTTGCTAGAACGGTGACAATTAAAACAAAAACTATACTATAAGTAGTACAATGTACATGTGTTTCCTACCCACAGGGAGTCTTTACTTCATAAGAAGAATTAAGTAATATTTTTATCCTGTGAAAAAAATTGGGATGACTTATTCATCCTGATTCATGAGAATTTCTATTTTAAGTCAGAAAACCATTTTCCACTAATGGAAGCTTGATCAGAAAATTTTCTGCCTGCTCTCTTGGTGGAAAGAACGTCAACCAACAATATTGGTCCCACGAGAATCCAGCTGCAAGCCTCAAGCCCTAGTGGCTATAATTACTGATACCTTCTTCTTATGCCCTCCCTTACAGAGGTGAGTCTGTAGTCTAGTCTCCCTAGTCCTTGCACCCATAAAATTAGCAGTGCATGTATTAACTATGAGGTGATTTCTCATCTCCTGTGCTCCACAGCACTAGTTTAGCCTCCAGCCAGTCCCCTAGGCTGGGCAATCACCTCTGCGCACCCTACCCTGTCCACTGTCCCATGGTGCTCTCTAGAAAAGGAAGCATTAACATGTCATTCATAAATCTTTCCTGCATTCTTACCTAATCGATTAGATACTAGTATCAGTTTGCATTGCCTCATGTTTAACCAGCTCACGTAAAAAAGGCAGATGACTTCAGAGAAAAATCAGAAAATCCTTGCTTAAGGGAAGACTTAACTAACAGTGAGTTAGGCTGTGGAATGATAAGTGCTCTGTGAAGTTTTGATTCGAGAGGTGATATTCAGTTCACAGGCACTCTCCTTGTAACTATTTCCTAAAATAGACTTTTTTATTTTACTCCCTTTTGTTTTCTGTTGCTCAATGATTGGCATTTTTCCTATACACAGTAGAAGAAAAAGAATTTCAACTTTACTAAGCTAGGCCAAGCACCACTACAATCAGCACAAGAAACCATATTCTCATTTCACTCCTCACATTTTTATACTCGTGAAATTCAGTAGACTCCACTGAAACAGCTATAACTAAATCAGATCAATTGAAAAAAAACCAAAACACAAAACAGACTCAAATTTTAAAAGACAAAAACTATTTGCTTGGATTCATTATTTTTCACTTTTTGCTTATTACACTCCCTTCTTAAATTTGAGAGCATTATGTGGAACAAACAGGCAACTATATGAATGAGATTGGTATCCACTTTAAATGTTTCTCCCATTATTACAAGCAGTATTTTAATGGATGAAACAGGTTTCTGAGCTAGATTTTATATCTTTGGTTTAATCATTATAATCATAAACTTACATAAATACCTTGACCATTACTCTTTAAAGTATGTACTTTAACACAGTGATCTTGCAGTCAGAGTTTCTTTTACATTTTCAATTTTACTTTTATTTCGAGAGTGATCATACAGAGCCAAATGAAACCACTTCAGAGTGAAATCAGAGTGAAATATGCAGAATGATAGAAAGGACCTGTGCTTCTACCCTCTGATAGCTTTCAGAGACATTCTGTCATTTCCTGACCTGCTTAAGTAAATTCACTTGAATTTACTTCTGTAAATTTGCTTAAGTAATTTACTTAAGTAAATTCGCAAGTACATTGTCTAAATTTATATTGTTTAAAATTATTCCATGGAATTCATTAGAAACACAGCAGTGTAAAAGAGAACAGATTTGGCCCACTGATGCCGTACTTAATGCATAACTGGAAAGTATAATATATTCATCCATTCCTCACTATTAAACGGACCCGCTAATTAAAAGACAGAAGAGAAATTATATTCCCAAAGCCACAGGTGTCAGAGGTAAGCAGTCTCCCTACCAAATTCACTGTATATACCACATATCAGAGCTGCACACATTCTACTCAACTCCTTACTACACGTCTTCCCCACAGACAAATATTCGGTGTATTTCTACCTACACTATATCTTTGTTTCTAGAATTTGGAAACAATATCATCCTGTTTTGGCTGGGATAGAGTTAATTTTCTTCCTAGTAGCCAGTACAGTGTTGTGTTTTGGATTTAGTATGACAATAATGTTGATAACACAACCATGTTTTCAGTTGTTGCTAAGTAGTGTTTATACCAAGTCAAGGACTTTTCAGCTTCCCGTGCCCTGCCAGCAAGAAGGCTGGAGAGGAACAAGAAGTTGGGAGGGGACACAACCAGAGGAGTTGACCCCAGCTGACGACAGGAGTAGTCTGCACCATATGACATCATGTCAGGTATATAAAACTGGGGGGAAGGTTGACGGGGGGTGCTGCTTGGCGTCTGACTGAGCATTGAATGGAGAGTGGTGAGCCACTGCATTGTGCATCACTTTTTTGTATACTAGAATTCTTTTATTTTTTTATTATTACAATTATTATTATTTTCTTCTTTTTCTGTCCTATTAAACTGTCTTTATCTCAACCCATGAGTAATACCTTTTTTCCCCCCAATTCTTTTCCCCCTCCCACTGGGGCAGGAGGGAAGCGAGTGAGGGGCTGTGTGATACCGAGTTACCAGCTGAGGTTAAAGTGTGGCACATAAAAGATACCCAGAGGCATTTGGGTTGGTTCTGTCATTCACTGATTAATAGCTTTTTTTAGCAAATTCACACCAACAGCAGAAAAAAAGTAAAAAAAAAATTCAGAGCAAATAAGTAGATATATTCCCATTGCCCAGATCTCATACCATAGCTTTATTAATACTTGTTACAAACTTCTATGCCTAGTTCTCCTTTTAAACACTTATTCTGATGCTAGATTACACTCTTCCACTGGGAAAACAATATAAATTAAGTATGGCAAACAACAAATTAAATAAAATATTCTACTATGTCAAAACAGATTTTCTGTTTCAACACATTTGATGATTTCAGAATGTTTTGGCATTCAAAAGTTTTTAGCATTTGGATTCTTTACATCTGATTTGGAATTTTAAAAGCTATTTTAGAAACAAAGCTAGGAGATATACACAAAGTGCTTCACCATCAGATAACACTGAAATTAGGTTCTGGAACAAGCATAGGAAATCTCATACAGCTGCATTTAGTTTGGATTAGGAAAACACTGGAGAAATGAATATTTAGGCCGGCGTGGGACCAGTTTCTAATTCAAGTCCACAGATTGTTCAGGGATAAAAAAAGCAATGAGATTATGAATTTTCTAACCGTATTTGTAGAGCAAAACTTTATTGCATCTCTTAAACTTCTCATTAAAGTAAGAGGATGGTACCAGTTAACATGAAACTCAGCAGCAGATAATTACTGGAGGGAGTAAGTAAGTGGGTGAAGATTTCCCTGTCTTTCAGAGGGGCGCACCTTTGGTGCTTTATCCCTATCCTTCTAGGGTTGTATGCCTAAGAGCAAAATCTAGCACAGCTATTATCCCAGCACAGTTTATTGAACAGAGATTAAAGTCATGCTCAGTTCACATTTAGAAATACTTCCCCTTTTATAATTAAAATTCTTAGAACTTTAAATACAAATGTATTGACAGGTATATATGGGCTGATTTCAAAGAGTACTAAGCTACTGTACAAACCTGTTAAACTGGGGTAAGTTTCCTCATTTCCTTTGAGGACTTTAAAAAAAAATACAAAAAACCCAGCAAAACACACATAAAAAAACCCTCAAACCAACCAAATAAAAATAAAATCCTCACGCAAAAAACCCACCACCACAAACCAAACCCAAGTCCTGAGTCACACATGAACAGGTGTTATAGCATGATTACTAAGACCTGAACATTCCCCAAAATGTAAGTAGCTGTCAAAATATTCTGGCAGATAATAGCTGGCTAGCTGTGAATGCATTGCCAATTAGCAACAAGAGCTCTGTGAGAGAAAACATCCACTCCCCTGATGAACAATATAAAGCACACACTGTTCTAGGCAGAGTGTGAAACTCCCAATCACCTGTATTTATTATACACAGACTATGTTAGACAGACATGTTCATCCACATTCTCCTGGATTCTGCTGACTAAAACAGAGGGAGGATAAATGTAAGATTTCTACCTGTATACCAAGATCCCAGTGATCTTCACAGTGGAAGTCAATAGGTAGAAAGAAAAAATAAATATGGGTTTGTTTAACAGCCTGGTAGTAAATCATCATACTAAAGTAAGAGAAAGTACCTGAATAAATAAAGTAAAGTACATTTTATAAATGATCTACACAAAATAGAGAGTCTTCACTTCACATGTGCCTGCCTCTAAGAGGCCACTAGGGACGTTCAGGAGAGTCCTTAGTTTGAAAAACTGTCAGCAAAGCAACACTTTTCATTTCTATGCCTTAGGGCTTTTTCATATATTTGTTTTCAGTAGCCTACTCCATCTTTATCAGAAGTCCAACGGGAAGACGACAAACGGGCTTGAAAACAGCCATTGAAAGAAAATTATAAAATATTCAGGAGAACATCTAAGAGGTGTTTTCTAGAAAACATTTAAAAATTGAAATATTTATTTTCCATTTTCATTCAACACTGTAAGTAGGTCATAGATGCTCCATGCCTCACACCAGCACCTCACAGTAAGAACTCAACTATTCTCTCCACTCCACTGACAGGATGAAGAGACATCTTTTTTCCAAGAGCGAACAAAAGCTATTTTTTCAGTTTCTTGCTGGAATACACTAATTTGTTGAAATTGAAGTATTTTACCAAAATGGATCAGTTCAAACAAAACTTGTCTCCAAATTTTCTCACATTCTCGTATTTATTGTCTCTTGTTCCTCAGATTCGGAATGCTCTGCTCTCTAGAAAGGGCAGTTCACACTAGAACAGAGATTTGAATCTGCTTCACTCTTATTCCTGGAGATGCTCTGCCCATCATACTTTTATCTGCCCTCGGAAACTTTCCTTCTCCGAGTTTATTTATGAGAACATTCAAAGCACCACAGTTATCTCAGTGTGGATTAAGACAAAAAGCAAAAACCATAAGTGAATTCTTGGTTTTGACAGCTCTAATGAGAAAGCAGTAATGCTTTTGCAGCCTGCACAAACACCTCCATGGAACAATACAGACAGAAAAGCCTAAAGCTATACTTGTCACTTCACCTTCATTTTCAACATGTGCACTAATCAGCCTCTTGCATTGATAGAAACAGAAGTCGCTGAAGTGTAATGGTTGGGAAAACATTATATTGTAGTCACAAATGCAATCTGAATTGCTACTGAAAATGCCCACAAAATTACAAGAGAAATACAAAGACGTTATCACAAGCGCCAAAGTTTTGAACAGCCTAACCTGGTAGTTTCCATTTCACTTACCAATTTGTGGGCCAGCTGAATGGTAATAAGAGGAGATCCTGACAGATTGTGGGACAACTTGGGTAGAGGTTCCACTTTGACTGAGATAAGGTAACTGGCTGCTGAGATCATATAACTTTTGTAGGCAGCAGCTTCAGCAATCCTTGGAAAGAAAGCAGCATATTAAAGGCTGTAGAATAACAGATATTTTTTAGTTCATCCACACCACCAGGTACACAGAACATCCTTTTGCCATTCAAGTCAAATTTCTATAGGGGAGCAAGATCTGACCCCAGAAGATCCTACAGGACTAGAAGCAACAATATTAGGAGACTTCATATCATGTTCCTTCATTCTGTTCCTCTTTGGCAAAGGTTTACAAGCCTCGCTGAAAGCGCTTTAGATAATTAGAGAGAACCCTATGAAGTAAAGGATCTAACATTAACCTAGCTAAGAAAAGCAACCTAAGTGAGGAGAAAAGTTTGGGGTTTTAGGCTAACTAAACATACATATTAGTGTGTAAGACACATATACTTACATTATATATAAAGCATCTAAACAGATATGTAGGAATATATTTAGAAGTAATTTACAGCTTTACTTTGAAAAACTGATTATTTCTAGTTAGGTTTGTCAGAAAATACATCAGGTCACAATACAAACAGCTGAACCTGACTAAGCATCTGGTTAGTCCAGGTAATACTTTTTTCTAGGCTGAAGTAATTTTGCAGTATGTAAGAACTCTTTTATTTTTGCTTTTAGCTAAAAATTATAAATTTAGCATTTTTGCACATTCAAGAGTAACTAAGATCCATGTAACCGTAGAGCAAAATTTTTTACACTATCAGTAGCAAACTGCACCCGAGTGAAATGGGCTCTGTTATCTACCTCTTCATTTTAAAATGAATGGTATTTTCTACGAGAAATGTGAGCCATGGCAAATTAACCATCAGTGTGGGATTCCAAACATAGCACACCTCTGGAAACAGCCAGTTTGCAAAGCACATTTAAAAACACCTTATTTACATTTTCCACTTGTTTGCAATGGTTTCTTATTTTTCTTTCAGAAAAAAATAAAAATAAAACAGAGCCATGTCAGACATTAAAATAACTTTATTCAGTTCCTCAGTAAGATCAAATAAAATGGTACTCGTTTAGCACAACTCCAAGCACCACGTGTTAGTTCCGATAACAATGAAAAAAATCATTATCAGATATTATTTCTGCTCCTAGTAACTGTATATGAATTGAATTTTTTCATCTGAGGGTAGAATTTGCTAGTCTGATATTAAAAGTTTAAGTTTAAAGACGGACTTGTGATGTTAAGACCATTATCTGATATTTTGGGATTTATCCTACACAGACTCAGAAGATGAACGTTTTTCTCCACGCTCATTATCTGCTGTTTTAGAGAGCTAGATGAATTTTGAAGAGTGAAAAAAATATCAGCACAAGCAGGAAACGGTGCTGCTGCACTTCATGCTTGAATACACAGCCTTTCTTCACCATGGCCTGGACATTAGATGGCACTGAGTTTGTCATTCAATTAACTTCTGTGGGATTACTACAAATTAACACAATCTGAACAGGAGCAGGAGCAGAACTGGGCTGAAAACAATTTCTTGTTTTCTCTCTTTTTTTCTCCAAACAGACCCTAAACTGACATCCCTTAGAAACTGCTATTTATGTAGTCTGAAAATAGAAGTCATCTGTACAGCACAAAAGCTCCAAGAGTTTTGGTTTTAGCTTTCCACCACAAAAGAGAAAGAAACAAAATTGCCCTTAGGAAGAAAGTTGGCAGGCTTCAAGCTACAGGTGCTCAAATAGTTCAGTGCTAGAAGGAACATCAAGTCTTTACAACTAACTACTCTGGGAAAACATAGTTATTCTACTGAAATGTAAGCAGAAAAAAAAAAAAGTCAGTGCAGCACAAAAAAGAAAACCAAGCAGAGAAGTGCATACTACTTTTTAAAACATTTTTTTAATACCTGGGGTTTGATTCCATAGAGGAAAATCTCTAAGGTAGCATTCTCTGTATTATAAAGACTTTAGACACTGTTTTAGAATTTGAGAGATGCGATTCTCTAACGCATTACACACTGCCAACAGTTCAAGCAGTCTGGATTAATTACAGAAATCTAGATTTATTTTTTTTCTCCAGTATCTTTGTGTTTCTCTTTAACAATGGAGCAGGGTGAGATGCTTTCTTCTCAAAAGTGAGTGCTAAAAAATACACACAACTCAGCAAAACAGGAATGGATGTCCAGGTTGTCCTATTGCACAAAATTCAGAGAATGTACATGGAAATGACATTACTGTTTTATTTTGCTCTATCAGAGCCCCAGGAGCTGTAAACTCTATGACAATACACTAGAATACAGCTTCTTGAATCTTACTATGTTAGATAAAATTTAGCAAAGTCAAGACCGTATCAATCCTCTTTTTCTCTTTGAGAAAATATAATTATATTTTATTTTAATAAATTGCATCAATCCTCCTGTTTGAAAAATATAGGCTGTCATAAATTACGGACTCTCTTTCTTCATGTCAGTAAGAAATATTGCACACTAATGACATGGTTCCTTCACGGCCACCTGCTAAGTGCCCTGTTTTTGAGAGAGCAAGGAAAGCAACAGTACAGCTTGCTACTTGGTTTAAAAGTGCTGCTTAGTAATAGCTATGTGATTATCTCAGTATGATCAACCTTGTCATAAGCCAGGATTCTTTACCCTGAAGTTCACAAACGAGTTTCCATGACCATGACCTTCCATGTAATGATATGTAAAGAAAGAAAGGCAGTCTCTGACATTCGTGACAGCTAAGATGCTGCATCTTCCCTTCTGATGTCATAAACCACACAACAAAGAGTCACAGATTGGAAAAGACAGAGAATCTGTAAACTAACCACCATATTCCAGTGAAGATTAAATAAAGTCCTATTAGCTTAAAAGGAAAGTGTAATGATTTACATGAATGGCCTTGCAAAATCCCCCGGGGGACTGTATTGCCAAGAGGTACACGGCTTTGCATTTACTTTATCTTATCTGCTAATGATTTCATTGATGCAGCATATAAAACAAAGTCTTTAAAGCATTGCCTGGTCTCCTGTTATAAAATTACCTTACAGGTTTCTAGGATTAGGATTCAGATTTTATCTAAAGAGAGGTGGTTATGGTTTCTTACTTGTTTCATATAAGTGCAAGCTTTATCTTTATATGTGTCAGGAGAAAAGATGTAATTTCCTTTTATGAGACAGATTAAAATTATGAAATTCTAATACCAGACCTGATGACTAGAAGGAGAAGACAAAGACAGACATAGTAAAATAGATTCCCACAGGGACACAACATAAAATAAAACATCTAATGTGAGCTTTAATCTCTCTCTAGTTAATGACTACATGTCCTCAATATTGCAGAATCAGGATTATGGCTCGTAATTTATTTACAGTTGATAATGACACGACTGTTATAAAGGTATATCACTAAGGTAATAAACAAGCTGTTACAGCATGAGAGGTCCGAGATACTTACTTGGTATCCATAGGGTTGATATTATGAAAGAAATAATGCATATTGTGGTAAAGCAGGCCGACAATGGTAATGCAAGCTGTGAAAAGGGAGGAGAGGTTATTCCTCAGAGCAACAGTTGTAAGCAAGAGACACTACACTTCTAGACGTGAAACTCTGTATTACTTAAGAGCCTTGAGTTCTGTAGACTTCCATATTTTTGCTTTAGCAGATCTCTGGTTATTCTTTTAGGTGAAAAATTACGAAAATTTTGCAGTACAGCCCAGGAGACAGCTATCAAAAGTAAAATAGAAGGATGCCTGCCCTGCACAACTATACTTCCAAAGTAATCTGTGAATCAGTTGTCAATTACAAATCCCCCACATGGCACTAGAAAGGGCTGCATGACATAGAGTCAACTTCTCAATGGTAGCTACAGAAATCTCAAGGCTACTTCACCACTACCTACATTATCTGGCAGTTTATGAAACTCGAGCATAGGCAAACTATTTCCACTTTGGTTGTCTGTTTGCTGCCTGCATTCCAAGTATTTATGGGTTCTCTAGCATATAAGTGCAGAGACAGATGCATATTTTCTAAGTGTCAGCCACACAGATCTCTTTTACTATCCCTGTGGCTGGGGTTCCAAGTATTTACAGTGTTAACTGCTTAAGGTGGAATAACACATTTTTAGGTCAGTTCATTTGGGCAATGTATAAGTGTGGCCTGAAGGTTGAAGTTACTCAGAAGCGAGCTTTACCTGGAAAAAGAGTTAAACATTTAATGGGCTGGATCATTTCAGGATAATAAGCACGATAACATTTTGAAGAAAAATAAAAAAAAATCCACATGGTGAGAGATTTTATAAGTGGGAAAGGAAGAAAAGAAGTCCTCTCACATGCTTTTTTTGACATTACAAGTTGGTTTGCAGTTATAGTTATTCAAGTCTCAGAGCATTTGCAGTAAAGTCTCCAGCCAGAGCCCCCTGCCAAGTGCAAAGAAATAAAGCTGTCATCACAAATCAGGTAGACAGTTCACTAATTATTAGAGTATTTCTCACTGCATGTTATCTGCAGCTAACTTTGCACTTTATGAATAGGCACCTATCTCCCTTCAGCAGAGGTGGCTGTGGGGAGGTCTCTGGGTGTGTTAAATTCTGTAGGTTTGAATTTAGGGCATGCAGCTCAGATTTTCAAAGATTTGAGGATGCAGGTAGATGTTTTTGTGAGTAGACTCCTTCAATCTCTGATTAAAACATAGATAATTAACTTCAAACATTTTTCATTTAGAGTCTTGACTAAAGCTTCAAATTTTTGCAATGCTTTGCTTTTGAGATTGTTAGGATTTTAGCCTAGGTGTGGATTTCTGAGCTCTGCCCTTTCGCCTTGACTGGAGTTCACATCTTCATTCTGTTTCTCTAGTTGCTGTTGCTTAAACCTGTCATTTTATAGTTTAATTTCCTACAACACTTTAAGAGTAATTTTGCATGAGGGGATAAGCAATAATTTATCTGACATCCTGGTATTTCTTAAAAATAACCAGTTCAGAAGATTAAAAATAATTTATGAGATAATGGCTTCTCTGATGTAAAAAGATGTCAAAATTAAATGGTTCAGACTCTGTGGCCCAACTGTATTATTCAAGATTAATTCCAGTAATATGAAAATTCTACTACATTAATCATTCATTAGTATGACAGGACAACTGCTGCTTCTTTAGAGCCAGTATAATCAACAGTGATCAGATCAAGTTACTCGGAAAAATAAAGCGAACCAAAACCTGTTTTCAAGTAAAATCATTTCTTGATAACCTATTTACATTACTCTGTTCCTCCCTTTAAAGTTTTCCTTACCTTTTTCATGAAAAGCTTCACTGGGAATGGAAACATAATTCTGTCCCTGAGATGGAAATCGATAGTGGGACAAATTCAGAGTCTGAGGATGCATTTTGACCAAGGTGTAATCTGTGTGATAACGCAAACAAAAATATGATGAAATCAATAGCCTCTACAACCTACTTGACTATTTAACTAGACTCCCCTAACAGCTATTACAAGTCTTGAATTTAAAATACCAGATGTTTGCAGAAAACATGGTAAATTCCTTGAGTATAAAACTGCCTTTTATATCTGACCCCCTTATGACACAAAAGGTGGTACACGCACTGTTAATATACCATGGATCACTTCACCCATGCTCAAATACTGAGTTTACCAGGGCAAGCAAACCAGATTGATAACGCATCTTCCATCGACATTTGAAAGCATTATTGCAGAGCTCCACTGCTCCATTTGAGAATGCCAGCATCCAGGAGGGTACATGCAGTGATTAATTGCGCTGGTGACTGCTCAGGTTATTTGCCCCCTCATACAAGTCTCAACGAAGCAGAGCGGAATGCCAGAACAGATAAATTACCTTTGCTACCTGTAATATCCAAAGACACAGATGAAATTAAGGTGCTAGGATGCTAAAAAGCAGTAAAATAAAATTCTCCTAAAAGGTCAAAACTATTTTATTTTTTGCAAATCTTGTGGAAATAAGGTTTTGCAGCATCCAGACGACTTCAAAGTGCTGCACAAGAGCGCCAGGCCCTTTAACTACCTAGTAGTATAGTATTACTAGATTGATTTCACAGAATTCATATTCTAAACTCTTCCCCAAATAACCTCAAGAAAGTTCAAGTACAGTCAGAGCTGATTGCCTCTGGACTAACTGCACAGACATCTTTCTAAAACTGAAACGCTGTTTTGTATTCAAAAGAGAGGATTAGCTGTTTTGATTTTCTCCTTTCTGTTGGCAAAGGAAGGGCTGTAAGCACAGAAGCGTTTAGGACACCCAGACAGCTCAGAAAGAACATTTCTGCTGCATCCTACCTGCCAGAGATGACGCGCCATCAACAGTTAAGGGTAACAAGGTTTCGTCCAGATTGTGTGCCATATGAGCCATCACACTGTCAATAGTTTGAATTAAACTTCCAAATACACGAGCGGTCTGAGGGAAGAAGAAAGAGAAGGCTCTACAACAAAAGAAATGGCAGTTCACAGCACAAAATGCAAAGGTGTCATGTTAAAATCCTGTGACTCATCGTGCAACCATCCAAAGTCAAATGTGACTTTCTACACAACCTTTTCCACATATAGTGGATAAAATGTTACACAAATTGATGTCACCCAGAGCTTCACCTTATGAAATACTAATGTTTTATAGAACATTCCCAAATGACACCCTGCTCCCACCAGCATCTGAGAGCTGCTTGTACTCAGGATTCAGCAGAATGAGGCCAAGAACTGAGCAGATTATTTTGACATACTAAGACTTGTACCAGATATTTCTTGGAACATAAGTTGAGACACTATAGTTTGGTCTTTCTTTCCTCTTTATTAAGATGGTCCCCAGTGTAAAGCTACTTTCAAAGGATTTATATATCCCCTGAAAAACAACCCTCCAAGTTGAAACTTGGTCTATGAAATCTCTGCATGTTTCAATGAAAAAGAAATTTGTTTTATCTGAAACCTATTTACATCAAAAATGATCAAGGATTTTAGGCTAAGAATTTACATTTAAATCAATTAGACATTGTTTTGTTCAAAAAGCATTTTATGCTTCAGTGAGACCTTGATTCAGCCTCTCCTCCCAGTTTAAAAGCTCTCTGGGTCTGAAGTCTGTGCTCTCCTAAGATTCTGACAAAAATCTCAGGAAATTCCTCTTACAAGTATTTCTCTGCACTCTAAAACGTAGACTAGAAGAAAAAAAAAGAAAAAATCACATTGATATGAGTTACTTTTCCTTATAATAGGTTTAATCTCTCTCAAAGCTTCAGTTCACTAAACAGGTAAGCTCTACTGCATATTTCACACGCACTGTAAAACATTAATCTACAAAACAAAGAGTTTTCAGTTTCAAAGTTCAGTGCTGAATAACACAATTTTGTTTTGTTCATCCTGAAATACGTGGAAACAGCAGCAGGTAAAGTTGCCTTATTTTAACCCTCAAAACACATTATAAAAGAAAATGACATAATTGGTTTTGCTGTAAATATGAAAATGATATATGAGAAAACAAGTCAGTCATACTGTCAAAAAGTACTAACAAGAAGAGTAGTAGAGGCAACCAGTTTCATTGTGGCAATGAACAAAAACATCCACGTGAAATTACGAAATCAAAGTAACCTACCAGTCTAAGCCCATTTGTCTTACCTCTGGTGCATCATGCCAGTTGGGCAGTAACAGAAAGTCTTCAATAGCTTTCAAAAATGCCTAAAAGATAAATAAAGGTGAATTATTTTATTATAATAGTTTATTTATTCAAAGTAACACCACTGTGAAACTCCCAAAGTGCATTACTGAGGTGACAACACTGGAACTAAGACTAAAGTGAACTTGTTCTCCCATTTTATCTAAATTCATATGACATTAATACCTCTTTTAGTCTTGGATGCCTAGACATTTCAACAGTACTAGATAAATATCTGGGATCCCATCACTTGTGCAACCTATTATCTGCTTAAATTTTGCACTTAAAGGTTAGTTTTGAGGTCAAGATCTGTCCTGGTGAGCACTGTTCAAGTGCTCAACATGATACAGTCCCTATCCTAGGGAGTTTTGCTGATAAAAGACAAATAGGAAGAGGACACAAGGAAACACAGAAAATTAATAGAAGAAACCCACCACAAAACAAGAAAAATCACATTTTCTTTTCAAGCTTCTCTGTTAAAATATCTTAAAAGTATCAACTGAACATAGAAAAGTTCCACTGAGAAATGTAGAAGAAAGTTGCAAGTAGTTTCTGAGTGTAATTTTACATGCCAGAAAGCTTAGGGCAGTGCCAGAGCTTTGCTGTACAAGCTTACTTTTGGGCAGCACAAACCTTGCAGTCCCTCTCAAACATTTAGTGGGGAATTCTATCTGGCATGCGCAGAGGTTATCCAAAACCCCCAAACAACCCAGAACATTCAGTGAGTGTATCTTTTCAGGTCACAGCATCACTCCAGAATTACTCCAAAAAGGACGTTAACCACTAGAAAGGGAGTGAAACCAGGAGTACTGGAGCTGCCGAGCAGAGCAGCATTATAATAGAAGACACAAGTTAGATTTGTGAGAAGCAATGCATAATAAATGTGTGTCAGTAATCAGAAAGCTTATTGCATATCACTGAAATCAAATTTTCTTGTGCTGCTAGGCACATGACAATCAGGACAGAGAGAACTTTAAAGAAAATCGCATGCATGCTCGGTGCCTGCCTTTCAGGGAATTAGCTGGAGACAATACAAAGCCAAACCATCAATCAGACAAATGACAGACTCTGTATGTATGACCAGGGCTCTCTTGTGTTTACTTCCCAAAATAGCTTTGCGAAAGATAATCATGTCCCACATTTCTGTCTGCAAATCACTGTCATGGCACACAAAGCCGCATCAGATAGTGTGAATGAGCAACCAGATGGCAACTGAAATGATGTGGGAAACAGGTATGATATCTGACAGGATGATGTTCCATTTTCAACTTAGAGCCCCCACAAAACTTTCAGCAAAACAAAGGAAACAATGTATTAGAGCTTTTTAGAAGGGTTTTTGCTACATATTAAACTGTGATCCATGAAATCCAAGCTTTACGGCATGCAAATGCTAAGCTTTTAACACCAACTCTCAGTTGCTGTCCATGTAGTTTTCAGAAGCATTTATTTGTATTGTTTGTCTGAGTAAATAATCCTTGTCACCCTGGTATTACCCACAGGCTTAAAGGAACAATCACTAGCGAAGCCAGAGCTGATTACTGTAATAATAGCTTTGTAGCCTGCTGAAATCAGGGAATTAGATTCCCATCATTTTACAGAAGGCTAACTTTATGTTACCAGAACATGACTCCTGGTCCTCAGCTCAGACTGCAGAAAACACCTCTTTTTGTTTTTTTTTTTTAATTTTACTTTGTGGGTTAGCTTAAACAAAAAGAAATGACTCGGTTATGGTTTGGATCTGATGTTTCCATGAACCAGTTTCAACAGAGATCTGTGATACGTCTGCACAGGAGTCCTGGCTGTGATTGGAGCCCAGTGCAAGATAAAGCTATTAACTCAGAAAACCTAAGGACACCAACATCACAAACAGGTCCTCTCCCACAGCTTTCCACCACCAACGCAGAGCTGGCAGAGCAGAGTGTGTGCCTCTGCCATTGCAAGAATAATGCATGACTTTGCTTACTACAGGAGCAATAAATACTCAAAAAGACAGATGCTTGGGCAGAGAACAGTAACTAATAACTTTTAACCTTCTAGTGCAGGTGTAAATCCCAAAGATAAATTATTAAGCTTACACATGGGCAGCTACCAAGGGCCAGACAGATACAGCCACAACCAGAATGCTCCCTTTGTCCAAGTTAGTTTGCTATTAGCTCACGCATGCCTTCACTTTGCTGCTGTCACTACTCTGATTACAGTGTCTTTGGTGTCCTGCACCTGACAGACAACTGTCACTCTCCTACATTTTGGATCAGCTAGGCCATGCAGAGAAATGCTGAATTTTTTGTCAGAATTATATATTCTTCATTGAATACACTTGCAGCTGAAAAAAAACCTAACAAATTATTTTCTCCTCCTCTGTTTCCTGCTTAGCTAAGTAATTACTTTTGATGGGTGCTCATGGTTCCAGGTATTTATATTTTATGCATTAAATAATATCCCCAAGAACTAATGATACCTTTAAATTACTTTCTCTGGTTGAAGCTCACCTTCTGCTACTCCCTGAAATAGCTACTGCTTTTTTCATATGTATTTTTTGCAATCAGCAAAAGCTTTCAAAGCTGCATTCGATATTCAAGCTTCTGGAGAGATTTCAGGGTCATCTGGCTCCACACAGAGATGTGAAAGACTCTTACCTCGGTCAGACTTAGAGCAGTGTTTTCTGACAAGGATTTGTTGGGCAAGCTGAAGGACACATTCTCCAGGTAGCCCAGCATAGCGCTGGGGGAGCGGAAGTTCCCCCTCTCCTCGGTCAGATTAGTTATGATAGGATGATAGGCATTTGTAGGGAGCTACAGGACACAGATACAACTAGTCAGAAATTATTTCACATAGTAGTTATTCATTGGTTTAGCCCCAAAGGTAGTCTGAGGCATAGCAGACTGCTGGGGTTACACACAGGAGGCTACATAAGCCAAGGGAAAAGCAAAACACAGAGATAGGGAGATAGATAGACAGGATAAACAGAATATAAAGACAGTTTTGTTTTTTCCTTAGCACTCCAGGTCCTATCTGCCATGGTTGCCTGAAAGCCTTTGTGAACAAGAAAGCTAATAGAACTTTGACACTGCAGAGAACAAGAAAGTGAAAAACACACTGCAACGGCTAATTGCACTTCGGCCGATGACAGCTAATTGTATATATTCTGCATATGAAAAATTACATTTTATTTTAATCTTTTCCATTATTCATTTACTAAACAGATGAAAACCAGTATTGTTATTGTGGTGGGATTTTTTTTCTTATTTGAAGGAAACAATAGGGAAAAAAAAAAATCAGCAAAATGTTTTTGAATGTCTTTGTCTTCAAAGCTCATTGACATACTTCAGTAGCTTCTACATTTTTTTCCCTTTTTTAATATAGAAGATATTTTTATTTAACAATCAATTCCCTTTATCTGTGCTGCATTAAGGATTCTGTAGTACTCCTTTCCCCCAGTGACTAAAAGTTATCTCTATGCATAACTGAAAGTGTTTATAATTAGGTTACTAGCCAAAGTGCCATTAATGAAAATTGTAAAGTGAGGGGGATCTGTAGCTGACATATACACTTTCTGACACTAGAGAAGAGAATTATGAAGACCGGCCTACCACAGGTTTTGTAGTGGTCGTCATCACAGACCATGGAAGTGTTGAAGAAAGCAAAACCTGCACACCTGTGGAAAACACATAGACAATGAGTGTTAAAAAAGATATTTCCACTGCAGGTTAAATCAGTTTTAATCATAAGTAACATGTTTGTTGGTTTGTGCATCTTATTTATGGTACTGTAACTACACAGGCTTCTTTAAAGTATTTCATTTACTGAGTCTCTCTTCAATTTTGCCACCTTTACATAGATAAGCCTTACTGTCATCCATCTTCCTTCTGTAATTCTTCCCCTAACATTCATGAAAATTTAGGGAAAATTTAAAAAAATAATCCTGTGTCTTATCAGAAATAAATAAAAACTGTAGGCACTTCTGGCAATTTTATACACAACCTTGCTGTATTTCCATATATGTGATAAACTGGGCCTGGGAACATACAGACGCTAGAAGAAATAAGACTCAGGTTTCAGCTACGATACGCAAATGTTAATATTTACTTATATCTTGAGCCTAAATTGCTTAAGTGCCAAATAAAAAAAATCACATCCATGAAGGCAAGTTCAGAAAGACTTACCCACACTGAAAAAAGTAAAATAAAATCTGTAAGAAATATTCGAAGCCAATGGAAATACTTTTGTTGCTTGGAGCAGAACTAAGGCATCCTCATAAAAGAACGCTGGTAGAAATGGCAGTACACTAAAGTTTTTGGAGCAAGCCAGTTTTTTGTAAAACAAATAATGGGCCAAGGAGTTAAAACACAGCTTTAGTAGTTTGAGATTATTACAGATAAAGTCTGTTAGGGTGGCTTTAAGTTGATTTTAAGCAGTAGCGATGTTGCTCTTAATCAGACAGGTTTTATTAATAACTGCCACCTACTAGCACTATATCCATTGAAAATTACCATATGAACGTGCCATAAATGTCTTGGTGAGACAGAAAGAATAAACTCTATTTTGAATGCTTTCCAGTTGCTCCATCTTAAAAGTATTGATTCTTTTTGTGCAAAGGGATTTATTGGTCATTGTGATAGAGAAATAAGATTTTCTTCTAATCTGCATTTTGTCAAGAATTTGTATTTGCCAGGAACGTGGTATTTCAGCAAAATCAAACAATGGTTGCATATATAGGACACATTTTTCTCTCAGATCCAGAAAGAACACGATTATTAGTTCTATTAAAAAACAGACTGTCCTGTGAAGTTTCTTATGTCAAACCACATTAGACTAGCTTCAACACTGCTTTAAGTCCTCCAAAGTCAAAAAACAGATGACATCAATAACTTGTTTACTCTGTTGTTTAGCATTGTAATATTCACTGCTTTCTCCAAGCGTGTTCTAACTTCATCCATCAAATTGGAAACTTCACAAAATCTAATCAGTCCACTATTTTGAAGGAAAAGGCAAAAAATTCAATACTCCACATTTCTCAAAAGCTCTAGATCACCTGAGTACTTTAAAATAACATTGGCTTGAAATTCTTCACACTTAAAGAGGTATATGTACCTGGCATCCTTTTACATTTTAATTCCTAAGCCCCTAGAACACACAAAATTTACTTTCCATTACAAGGCTAGAAATTTATTTTTCCACAGCAAACCAATAGTTCCAGACAACCATGAAAACCTATTAACTAGGGTTTAAGAAAAAAAAAACAACCAAAACAAAGCCAAACACCTAATACCATACAAACTGCAGTGAACTCACAAAAGCTCACAGCATGAACATCTCAATGTATAAATCAGGAAGTTTGCCATACAGTAAAAATCTTTCCAGACCGAAGTACAGAGGAATGGAGTAGAAAGTTAAGTCTTGAACAAGATTTGCATTCAGGGAACTTGTTCTCCATGATGCCTTGATTATTTGTTAGAGAAAAGATGGGAGGGCAGAGAGCTTCAGAGGATGGTTGCTGTGAGTTCACAAGAATTCAAGGGGTTAAAAAAAAGAGTTCCCTCTTTGGATTTATATAAGTCATACTTCTCTGGCAGTGAAGTAGGCTACACATAGATGGATCAAGTCAATTCAAAAATCTACTGCTCTTGAGTTTAGTAACCTTGCATTCTTGAGTTACACTAAATCAAAGAATGTGATTTATGGTAACTTTGAGTTGGACAGTGTTATAGTAAACCTAGAGTGCTGTGAAAGATACAATAGCCAAATACAAAAGGACTTCTTTCCACATGACCAGAACATTACAAAGTTAATAAAACCTTAAGATTTTCAAACTTTCCCGTATCAAATGAATACTCCTCCCAATCAGAATTTTTAAAGACTTTCATAGGAATAATTTTTAAAAATAAAAACATTTTAAAATACAACACTTGAACACAGCTGCTATTATTTGTGGCAAAGCAAATAGATTGCGTCATTATAGTAGGAGATGAAGGGTTTTCTTCTTCAGTGACTTCAATTCTACATGAACTAATTTACAGGACTTTTTGACAAAATATATTCTGTATATGTTGGATCGCTATAATCAAACCTGGAAGTCAAACACATATATTCTGATACATGTCTGGAAATGAGAAGTTCTACGTTATTCAAAGAGTTTCCATTGTGCAAATGGTTCCTACGTGTTTAAAAGCACAAGAGTTATGGGTGTAACTGCTTTAGCTCTCAGTAACCTAGTGAGAATAAATGAAAACAGGGAAATGGCCAGCAAAGTCAAATGTTCCAGATACCCCATATTCCCAAGATGGATGTTTTATAATTGCTACTCTCACACAAGCACTTAACAACAATAGCTTTTCTTGTAGTGAAAAGTTTATTCTAAAGATCCATAGCGCAAGGCTTACTGGCGAGTTTTGTCTCTGTTCTAATCTTGATTCTTTGCCTTTTTATCGCATTTCAGCTGATATCTTTCTTTTTTGTTCACAAGCATGAGTTAATAAGTCTTTATCATTCCAGGAACTGTAGAGATAACCATTATCGTGCACATCTGCTGGAGTACACTGAGTGACTTGGCTCTAAGTTAGGCAACAACCAGAGCGCAAATTAGAAATCTGGAGTCAGTCTTTCCTAACACTGTTCTGCCTTAAGTCTAATTAGTACTCCTCTTCTCTTGATCCCAGGATCTAACAGTGACTGCATACTTCAGGCCTCGGCAATTTTTATGCCAATTTTTAAGGAGCTAGAACCCAGGATGAGAACACTGCACATCCAAAGACAGCTGAGTGTTTCAGTGACCTTCATACTTGACTTTTTCTGCCTCTAAAATTTCCATTCAACAGTTGAAAGATGTAAAATGAACACAAATCCTACACACTAAACATTTTTAAGTCAGCATCTTTACAGAGGATGAATGATGACAACAGTGCCCATACTCACCAACAGCAGCTGTAAAGTACTGCTCAATTTCATTGGGGGTGAGTGCCCTTTCCCAGATAATGAATTCATCAAAAGCCCCATTCACATAGCGCTTAGTTTGATCCCCCTCTGTCCCAGTCAGAAGATTTGCACTGGGGTCTCCATAATCATAGAAAACTTTCCCATCTGGATCAGTTGTGTTTAGAGTTCCATTGACGTAGACTTTCAGTCCTTCTCTTGATTTCCAAGTAAAGAGAATATGAGTCCAGTAAGGACCTGCAAAACATTAAAAGTCGCAGCAAAATCCATGAATCAATTCCATTTAGAGTCTTTCCTCTTCAGTATGTTTTCACTGGCTTGTGCAATGCTATAGAGCTGTATAGGAAGTGCTAAGAGTGAATTATGGAATGCAGATGTCATGTATATTAATCTTTATACCCAAGGGGAAGCCCATACTTTGGCAGAGTGCCTGTTAGCTTTTGTCTGAACTCTTACTTGGGCTCATTGCAGTTTCATAAATTATGCTTGCTAAGTATCACTGGCTAAGTTTTGAAGTCTCTTAATATTGTCTCTAAATTCAGCTCAGCAAGAACAGCATAAAAACTGCAAGATCTGGTGAAGAAGCAAATGGACTAATTAAAAAGTTGCCACAGTATTTTGTTATACTTGAGAGGCTGAAAACATAACATCACATTTCACTTGGATTGGATAACCCACAAATGTGTGAATTATTCTTACCACTTATCTGCTTTTCTCTTAAAATAAGATTTCTAAACTGATTTATTAAGCTTTATAAACCTCTGCTACTACAAGATGAGAAAGTCCCATTTTACCAAGGTCCAGGTAGTCAAATTAGGTCAAGAAAAGATTTCATGATTGTCACTGGCATTACTAGAAGAGCAGAATTTGTTCCAGTGACAGTAATACTCTCTCAACAAAACACAGTTTAGGTAGAAGAAGCAAGACACGTGATATACTAAAATGTTTATTTGTACTATATATGCCATGGCAAACTAAACTTGTCAATCAACAGATAGTAAAATGACCAAAGCATTAAACACTCAGTTAGAAAGTCTCCAAATAAAGTCTTGATTTAAGAGGCAGTATCCCATTTTAGAATACACTGAGAACAGCCAGTGATTACCTACATTCTTTCTCATGTTTCCACCTAAGCATTCATTAATCTACTAATGTCAGTAAGAATTCCACTTCGGAAACAACTGGAAGTTGGGTCCGAGGACTGTTACTGAATTGCAAAAGTTCCGTAACACAACATTACTTGTTTTCAGTTCACACTTTGTCTCTCCCCACATCAATAGAATTCTTAAGTACAGAGCTCTGTAGCTATTCTTGTATATCCACTTCTATTTCCTGAAGTTGTGCTCTTACCACTACATCTCTCTGCAAGAATACAGTAAAATATAATAAAGAAATGAATAGCAATATAAATTATCAACTTTACCTGGTGGACTAAAGCTTGCTTTCCACTTCATCATTGCATTCCCACGGGTGTAAAATTCCACTGAGCCTTCACCTTCGTTTGAACAGATTTTGAAACCACTGGAAATTACTTGTCCACCAGAGGCAGGGAGAAGCTTAGCCTGCTGGTCTTGCGTCTTCCAGAAAAAGGAAAATGTTACTCCTGATGAAAGCAAGAGAGAGGAGATTTTAATGAAAAAAAAAGTGATTACAAATTTCCAATACTGTAGAATACAGAGAGGGAATGCTTTTGAGGACAGATCATCTGTTAGCATAAACACGGACAGTGTTTTTTAAAACAACAATGTTCTAGTAGTTTAAACCAAATAAACATCTCTTTGGTTTCACATGACATGTGCATACCCAGGACACAGTAGTAACCACTCCTTCTTGAGTAGCTTCTATCATTTTAAACTGAAGTTCTTGGAGCACCAAAAGTAAGCATTTTTTTCTTAGAGATTTGCTTCCATTCCCTTTGCCTTATCTCTCCAATCGTACCCTTCTCACCCTCCTGTGATGATCCCCCTTTCCTTCTGTGATCTTTGCTTATTGCAAAATACAACTTACATTCACATCTCCATATCCTCCCAGCAGCATCTACATCTTTTTTTCTGATGTTCACCAAATGTCAGCAGAGCCAGAAAGAGTACATGGACTGCTTCCAAGCTACCAATGTGCTGGCTGCCAGCATGCCCATGCTTATTGAGTAGCATCTATTGTTAATTACACTTTAATTCTTCTAAGCATGTTATTACCTGCTTTTTCACACTCCAGTGCTCCAATGATCTCCGAAAGCAATGAACCAATGTATAAGAAAGGGATAGCAACATATGCAGAGCCAAAGACAAAATTGTGAGGTCTCCACCCATACAAAAACCAAATTCTTCCCAAAATGAACTGCAATCCTGTAAGCGCACGCGTGATTAACTCTGACCACAAGTAATCCTATTCAATTCACAGCAAGTTTTACTACTATACTGTAAAAACCAGAGTTCTTCATATTGCAGATTAGTGTAGAAATATGATCCCTGTGAGATGGCTTGTTTCCTTAATAAAGGTTACCTCAAAAGGCTTGACTGAAACAAGTAGCAAATCAAACCTTCTCACTTCAAAAGTTCATAGTGGCTCTGCTGTAGAGGTTCTGCAGTCAAATGTAATTACAAAGAAAATGGCTCAACTAAACAGCTCCTAAAAATGTTAATCTCAGAATTTATAGTATAGTATGAAGTGCTAACAATAAAATCTGAGTTCAGAGCAGGTTGAGAAAAAGTTCACGAACTACAGAAGTGGAAGAGGTTTTGCCACAAAGAATTGTAATGAATTAAGTTGGAAATGACCCTGAACATCCCATAGTCTAAACCACCCACTCAAAGCAGGGCCGATTTCAGAGCTAGATGTGTGGTTAGCTGAAACTTTGATGTCACCATGGATGCAGATTGCACAGTCCTTCTGTGTAAACCATCCTGATGCTTGGCCACCCACACTGCAAAGGAACTTTCTTCCTTAGATCTAATCAGCATTTCCTGTGCTACAAGATGCCTGTGTTGCCTGCCACATTTTCGTTGTGCATCTGCAAGATTGTTTAGCTCCATCTGCTTCGATAACTACCCAATAGGTATTTGAAGACAGCCCTTAGCATTCTCTTTTCTTCATGGTGCAAGGAAAAGCCTCAGCCTCCATTCCCATCTCATATTGTTCATCTGCTGGACTCACTCAGGCTTGTCAGCATCTCTTTTGTATCGTGAAACAAAAATGGGACATAGGACTTCAGATATGCTCACATGAGCATCAAACAGAGGAGAATAATCACTTCTCTTAACCTGCTGACTATGCTTGTTTGACACCTAGTCAAAATATCTGTCTGGATGATTTTATAGTTAGCAGTTCTGCAGACCCCCCAGGCAGTACAAACTTCACCAAATTGCTACCAGATAGCAGAGCACAAGTTAATGAAGCCCTCAAACTATTGTGCACATTTCTTGTTAAAACCATAGCTTTTTTAGTGTCTTTCATAATTTTATAATTAAAGCAGCAAAAGCTCACTATAATCACCAGAAATATTTCCCCCTTACTAGCCTCTGGAACATTTTTTCATATATATATCTCATTCTTTTTGTCACATTAACTTAGCAGAAAAGTTAAAAAACTATATTCTTGGAGAACAAATACTTTAACTATGTAGTATCTTGCTGTCTAACTGATCTTTCTGTTTATCCTCATGACAGCACCCATCAATTTAGATGATCTACATACCCAAATGCTTTATACATGATAAAATAACCACCATGGAAATGCTAATCAATTGTCATTAGCCTCCTAGAAATCAACAAGTATATGAACATCATCAATCTCAGTTTGTTACCTCTTGGCGGATAGAGGCTTAAATGCTACGAACTCCCAGCTGAAGAATTTGAGATCTATTGTGAGAAAATTGCAATACCTTCATCAGCAGATAAGGCTGAGTTCATATTTCAGCTTCAGTAAAAGGTTGAAGCATTGATCCGGCCCTCTTTCCAGAAAACCATATCTTTCCAGAAAGCCAAAGCGTTTCCCTTGTATCTGCACACCATCTTCCACCACCCTAGTGAAAGGGCTACCAAGACTGACCACATTAATCTGTCTCTACTATTAATGCGATTCCTTTTCAAAGCATCTCACAATCTTTTTCTAGTGCTTCACCACATTTCTGAAAGGTATGGAAGTGCTGTTATTCCTTCTTTACAGGCTGAGAGATGAACTTCAAACAATGGAGAAAAAGGCTGTTATGCAGCATGTCTGCAGTGGAGCTTGTTTCCCCCGTCTTTTAACTGTCCATCCCATTGGACTATCCTGTAGCTACCAGTCATCCTGCAGCCACCAGAAAACTGTGGATCTAAATTCTTAGTCGGCTACATTCAACTTCTCCTACTGTGTTCATACCAATGATTAAGAAAATATTCTCTTGCATCTTTCATAAATGTTTCTTTTGACTGAAAAATGCCACTTCAATGAGTCCAAAACTGCTTACAGAAAACTATTGTTTAAAAATTACTTGGGAAAGGAGGAAGGCAGGGAAAGAATGTTTCAGTGCTTGGAAAAAAAAAAAAAAAAAAGAATTTGTTTTCAAGTCGAAATAACAGTTCTGAAACGTTATTAAATTTAGCCTAGGAAAAAATACTGGGGTTTGTGTTTCATAGGATGTAGTATTTCATCTGAAAAGGTTCCAAGATCATTACAGAAAGCATTCCCTGCTTAAGTGTACTTAACACCAGTTTCACAAAGTGCAAGCAACAAACATCAAGGGATGTTTAAGCAATAGTAGGCTTGAATAAAACTACATCTTAATCAAATAAAACCTGTGGCAATGGTAAGAGAAAAACAGAAAACGATCTCTATAGATAAAGGGGTGTTGGCTTTTTTCTTTTTTTTTTAATACCTGCTACAGTGATTTAGTATTTATTGTTTATATGATTTCTTCTCTTCATATTTTATCTGCAGAACATTTCAGTATTTTATGGTTTTAATGTTCTTGTTTGTGAGATACTGAGAGTGCTCTGGTACTATAAAAATAATTTATTCTGATTACTATGTTACACTACAGACATAGAAATAATATGACTTACTGATGATTTTTATTTCCCAGTGGTATGACAGAAAGTATGAAAAGATACAGCGTGTGAAAAGATACAGTATGTATCAGAAAAATATACCTACCGTAGAACACCAAATTACTACTTCTAATACTCTCAGGTAATTGCTGTGTACCATCTGCTCTCTGAGTTTCTACTAAAGAAGTTCATACACTGCTCTTGAATTAGCAGCTAAAAATAAAATAATATAAAAAATAAATCCTATTTCAAGTATTGTTACCCATTTGAAGAACGACCTAATTCAATAAAAGCAAGAAAATTTAATATTAACAATACTGCTTAAGCTTTGTGACTGCTGCAGTTTATATATAGAAAGTCACCGTTTTCCATTCACCCTTCCGTTTCTACTGAATTTTAAATCTCTAGTGAATGTTTTATGCAAGTGACTAGTTGTATGTTTGGTTTGATGGTCATACACAGTGTTCATCACCTTCTGTAATCAACACATTGTCATACCTGTGCCCACCTATTCCATCTGTCATTTTGTGACCTCAGCCCAAGAAGAAGAAGAAAGGGAAGAGAAATAAAACTAAGATTTAAATTTTATCTCCACAGATAAATCTCAAAAAATATAAAATTCCTGCTAAGAGGCCACAGTGAAAAAAAGGTCTTCTTAAATTAACACCTGTAGGACAACTGTATTTGGAAAACTGCAGTTCCTGTAGGAATTAATCTTAGTACCACAGGCAAAACTTTGGGCATTGTAAGATTATTTCTGGGTTTGTTTGAATTAATTATACTATAGATCCTTCATCTGAGTAGATCTGATTTAAATTGCACTTAGAAAAAAACTAAATTTTCAGCAATCAACACTCAATTGTTTTTAAAGTCAATAAAGAAGTATCAGGATAGAACTTTAGAGACTTCATTCCAACAGGGAAAGAAACAATGATTATTGAATTACATAATTCCACAGCAAAAGAAAAGTAAACAGTAGTTAATTAATTCACTTACCTTCAGGTCCACAAACTTCTGGATTACTAATGCAAGAATTTTGATAGCTGCCAAAGAAGAGAAAGGTAACTCCTTTCTTTTCAGTGACATAAATTCCTTTGTTCACCATTCCTTCTACAATATCTAAAGGAAAAAGAAATATATAGTGTAACGTATACATCAAAGCTTTCCGTAAACATGATTTTAAAAGACTCATACAGCTCATATGTTTCTCTTGTCTTAACAATAGGTTTGCTTTTGTTGTTCTTTGTTGGTAGTGTCATTTTTCTTTTATGTTTTGAATTTGGTGGGGATTTGTTGGTGGTTTGCTGTTTAGGTGGGTTTTTTTAAAGAAGCACACAGACAACTCTTTCATTTCAAGTTTGTAAATATTATACTCATATTCATCACTCAGATTCTTAACTAAGACTAGTTGACAGAACTCATACACCCCAAAATTATTATTTCAAAGTAAACTAAATAACCCTTATGCTTTCCAAAGTTCTGCATACCAGATACATCACAGAGCTACTTCTGTCTTACTGTTAGGCTGAGTTATTCGAAGAAATTCTTTAATCCATCAAAAATGTAACAGAAAAAGGCCTCTTCATTTTTAGAAAGGGAAATTTTGTGATCAAAAGCTACTTTTCATTAAAAAAAGAAAATATGAAATATATTTGACAAGCTTTATTCGAAATGCAGAAATACATATCCTTTTTAGACATCATTTGGTGCGGCATCATAGGTAATTTAACAGGTTTTGTCTAACATGGGTAACAACTTATGAATTGATTGTGATTTTCTTGTGCTGCCTCGTAAAGAAAAGCACTGTTGATTCATCTTCTACTAAGCGAGGCACATGAGCCTTCTTAACACTAAGAAAAGAAAAAAAGATGCTCCTTCCTTACTATAGGGAACCTCACCAAGGTCTGAGAGTCCAGATGACAGGTGATGATGGGAAGTTCATCTCATTTGTCCCAAGATGGAAAGAGGGAATAATTTTAGCATTGAAAACAATAAGAATCACAGTCAAAAAGTGTTCTATTTAAAAAGTCTGCATTCCACAGAATGCAGAATATTCCATCATCTATTTCTGAGCAGACAAATGTAATTGTTCATTTTGGAGTTACTTGTTAATAACATTGTGATGGCATTTCTACAAGGATCGTGAGGATTCCAGACCTTGGTTTTAAGACCCTTCTCTACAATTGCTTTAGAGCAACTCTTCTAAAATTTTCTCCAAGGGAAACACTAGCACTGAGAATATCATTTTTTCCTCTCTAAGGTACAGAAATTTCCAGCTAGGTGCTGCTTGATATTTGAAAACCTAACAAGATCATAAACAGGAAAATGAGGAAGGCACACAAATGGCCTAAATCATGTAAAGTGTGGGATGCGAGCGGCTTCTCTCTATTTATCACCTTACTTAACAAGAACCTTTTGCACAGCGGAGCACAGTGCCAATCATGTCAAAGATACACATCAGTGCTACTGACTGACCACCTATCTAGAGTAATAATCACAAATACTGTTGTCACTGCTTCAAGATCATACATCCCTTTTTGCAACGGGGACACAGGGAAAAAGAAAACTTGTTTTCAAACTGTAGACATAATCAGGCACAAGGACAGCAGTCACAGTACTGGCCCATCTGTAGGAGAACACCGCTCCAGGAATCAGCAGCAACATGGGATAGACCTCAGTGAATATATGTCCAAATATTTTCTTAGTTCATTCCAAATCTCAACATGAAAACCAAAGTTTTCAGATCTCTTCCCCTCCCTTTGAGGAAGGGGTCGTCAAGTTCTCTCCTGACTGAGAGGTCAAATTCAGTTTCTTTTAAAAGTTTGAGTGTGTATTGGAGTGAAGCATACATTTCCAATTTCTTCTTGAGTTGTTTGAATTCTAAATTAATCTAGCCAGAATAAATCCCATAAAGTAATGCACTTCTGTTCCCATAGCATTTTCTTTGCCATTGATGTCATTCTTTTTAATGTTCATATTGAGTATATCTTATTATGTGAGAACTATGCAAATGGTCTATAAAGCAGATAAGAAAGGACTGAAAGGAATTAGGGTCATTTAAAGTTCATTATTAATAGAGTTCATATTTGCCAGTATATTTTTACTGTTAGAGAGTAAAAAAATAGTGGGTTTAGTATTCTAATATAAACCTCCTAATATCTGAGCAGCTTGAATGATGGTTCTACCATTTCCATCCTTCTGCTTAGATTTTCCAACAACTAAGTGCAAGTTAATACCTAACTGTAAAGTGGACATGACATCATGTTTCAGTGGCACCTACACAAGTATAAATTACAGTGGCTTAAGTTAAATGAAATTAAGTTTATGCTGGTGTAGCTGTAACTAATTTCCAATCTGTCAAGTTTCTTCCTAGAGAGCTGTCATTGTTCGTTCTTCCTTTTATCTCCTAGTGTGTTGATATACATATAAAAAAAACTTTATAAGGACATACACGCAGATTTTTGCTTGCCTTTATAAAACAAACACACACACACACCAACCAAATCAAACACCACATTAATCAAAGATGTCATGATTGACAAGATCTTAGTTCCACGCTTTGCAAATTTGCTTGCATTTGTCTGTCTTAACATGTCCTTTAAAAAATTACTATGAAATAGTAAAAAACAGATGGCTGCTTTTTCCTTTTAACCTTGAAAGACAAGAAGAAAAAAAAAATCATCACCCCATCTTTTCTTATATGTCCCTCTGAAATGTCATCTCTGTTTCTTTTAAGCTTAACACAAATGTTTAGGGTTTGGAGGACTACTAGGCCCCATGCTCTCATGGGCTGTTTAGCATGGGAATGCCTTTCCCAGCAGTTCAGAGTAATTCAGGTAACACTGCAGGAGTGCTTTTGCAGTAATATACGCCAATATAAGCATAAATAGACCTTTACTACTTGACCACTTGAACCAAAACTCAGCGTTAACTTTGAATCCAATGTTACAAGAACCATCCAAGCTTGACAAATGCAGAACAAAAAATATATAAATCCTCACCTACAGTTGCAGAGAAGTTAGAGTAGGCAGAGTCATTGGTATATACAAAGGTAGAGTTATGGGAAGGAAGCACAGTGAAGTTGTGGATTCTTAGAGCTGGGTGGAACAACAAAAGAAAATAAGCAAAACAATGAATAAACACAATCAGTAATGAACTGACCAGTTCATATCTCTCAACATAGCACAAATCACAGGTGTTGGTCAGTGGCCTTTAAAATTATCCATATAACCACTTCTCACAAGGACTTGTATCCATGTGAATGTTACATTCTTTAACTATACAAATTAAGTAAACACAGCATCACTAAATCAATTTTTTTTCCCTTACAGCAATTGAGAGGAAAAAAATAAAAAAATATAAGTGCAGATAAAAAGCTCTGAAATAAAATCATGCTAGTAAGGAACTCTTCAACAACAAAAAAAATCATTATACTGGTGCAAAATTTATGGGCAATTCAAGTCCCATGTCCAGTTCTAGGCTCCCCAGTACAAAGATACCTGGACATAGTGAAGTAAGTCCAGGCTGAGAATGCTGGGACTGGAAAGAGATGGTTCAGGGTTACCATGCATATAAACACCTGACAGGAGGCGTAAACGTAGTGCCAGGCTCTCCTCAGGCTGTAACCAGTGAACAGATAAGAGGCAATGGGCACAACTTAAAATACAAGAAGTTCCATCAAGAGATATGAAAAACATCCAACTTTTTTTATATCTGACAATAAAATTTTGTTCTCTATTTTTTTTCTTTGTTTTGATAATTTAACAGAATCTTGCACACTGTAATTATTTACCCTGGGTGGGCAAATAGAGCTTGATGGAAGGCCCAAGAAAGTAAACAGAGACATATTGATTTGGGATTTAGACCAACTGAGCTCGCAGAAGGGAAAGGCAAATGCTCTTAAAAAAAAAAACAAAAAACCCTGATGCACACAAATACCTCAAGAGAAAAATACATGGAAAACAAGGGAAACATGGAAAACCTGAACAAGGCCACATCTTTTTTTTATTTGCTGTATTTTAAGTTGATTGTTTCCCTTCAATTGCTTCTACTGCTGAGATAACAAAAAAATTAGTTTGCTGACACTTTCTCTCACAACACAAATGCATTGAGAGATATAAATCTGGCTTCACACACAATGACTTCAACAAATAAAATGGATTAACATGACGGACAGATTATGATGCTTCAAGGATTTAAGAGGAGAAACATGGAATGAAAATATTTGCATGATATGATGAGTGGAAAAACAAGAAAGATTCTAGCAATAAATGGAAGAATTGTGTAATCAGAATGGTATCAAAAACAAGCAAATTGTCACCTGTATTAGATTACAACAATAAAGAAAACTTTTCTTGTTTATCAAAGTCTGATATCAGATAGACACATAAAACCTCTGCTGTAGGTTAGTTGAAATAACAGCTGGGTCTTATATGACAATATAAACAACTGATAAGAACTTTATCTATCCACTACAATATTAAGGAAAAAAATTAACATTGCCAGACTTGCACTGCAGAGAAAAAAACTTTTGGCTGCTGGCATCCTCTACAAATAATAGTGAGACAAAGTCATCCAGACTTTTTTTCAGCAAAGTCATGCAGCTGGCTCATTTATAAAGTTATTTAACACAATGTCATAATAGGAGTCAAAGGAGATAGCTCAAGTGAGCCAGCCTCATTCCTATAAGTGAAGGTTTGTAGGATCAGGAACTTTATATGTTCTGCTTTATCTCTTCCAAGATACTACTGAAAAGATTTCGGAATTTTGCTGAAATAAGGTAATTTAATATACTTTGAAAAATAGTCTAAATTGTAATTTTTCCAATAGCTATATTTTATATATCACTTCCAAACATGTTCAAAACAGCTTTGCTTTAACATGAGTGCCAAAACAGTGCTAGACATGGAGAGCCTTACTCTTCTTGAAGTCCAGTGTCAGGAAATTACTTTAACACACTGTTAGAGAGTTCATATGGTAACTTTCTGTAAGCCAAATTAAGATTATATTGAACTCAACAGGAATGCTGCCATTGGCCTCTAAAGGGAGCAGAACACTGCCCAGGTTTATTTCTGGTCAAATTTATTCCTTCACGAAACTTTGTGGAAAGATAGGTCAAAGTTTAAGCTTAAAATTCTTGAACTCCTCTAGAATAAAAGGGTCTAGATATTTATAATCTTTTTCCCATGTAGGAGCAAAGATTGATACTGCCATTTTTGTGTAACAAATAGCAATAACTTTGTGCCTTTGTAACATTTTTCATTAAAGGTTGTAAAGGTCTCTACCTCCTGATTTAATCTTCTGCAGCGATCTTTCTGGGTAAAGATATTACAGTCACCAGCAGCAAGAGAGCAGCTATGCCTTGCACTAGCACAAAACATTTTAGCTCAGCTGCAAAAGTGGTCAGCCATGGTGTGAGAAATACTGGGGAATATACATCAGCACAACGAGGAATTGGCTAAAGCGTCAGAAGAGAAAAAGCAGCTCATGGGAAAATTACTAAGGGACCTTTGAGTCTCAGAAGGCAGCAAAGCACAGATCAAAATTTTACCTGAAAGGAATGGCCCTGCAAGCCCATAATGCTGTGATGGGATATAGTGGTTCAGTCAAAGCTCCACTAATTACATCACCTGTACATCCCTGGGAAGACACCACCACCCTTCTTGGTCCTGATGGGAAACATCAGAACCAGAATATTGCTGAATTCAATAAGGCTGCCTTTTAATATCATTCCCTCTGGGATTCTGCAGTCCTGGCAACTGACTGATGCAAGTCAATGAGAGTTTGTCTTACCAAATCTTTCTTGATTTTCTGGAAGAACCACCTGAACTAATGCTGCAATACTGCTTTTAAGGAAGCACCCAACAGCAGATAAAAATGAGTAAGAAGTATTCAGACAAGAGCTTACATTTCAATGCATGTAGAATTTGGGCAATTAACTCCTTGCAAAAAGAAGCAGGCATCTTCACTGTTGGCAGAGCCAAAGATCTCAGTCACCGAGTGTATTAGTGCATGTGATTTATGTACCAAACCAACTAATAAGAAGATGATTTCAATGACTCTTTGGATTGTAAACCTTTTCTCTTTAAAATCCTAACAATGCAGAGACAGCCCATAAGATGTCTGAGAACACTCTATAAAAATCAATTCACAAATACAGTATCACTTGGGCACGGGAGTACTGCAAAAACATTAACTGGAAAAAAAAATCTCAATGGCTGTGTTGCAAAATCTAACCCCTTTCATTTCTCCTGCTTGCTTTCTACTTACAGACTGGTACAAATACTTATGTTATTGCCATTGTTAATGAATCCTTTGTCTACCTCCATTTGTATCCCGAAATTCATGAATTCCATCCACATCTTCCAGTGGCCAGTAATGGGAAGCTGATGCGAGAACTCTGAACCCTTTCAAGAAACACAGATTAAAAGGTTAAAGTAAGGAGCAACAAGGAGTGTAACAATTCTCCACAAAAAAAAAAAAGATCTCAATAGGCAAGTAAAATAAGATATTTTACGTAAATCAAGTACAGCTCATAAAAAGACCATAAATCAAAATGGCAGAGTAGATTAAAGCCATATATCTGACTGACCACTCCAGAAAGTCTGTTTTTAAAATTCAACTGATTTTTATTTTAATTGCACTTAAAGTGTGTAATTGCACTCTGACCAAACCTCTGCTAGTGTATCAGGCAGCATTCAAAGCAACAGTTGTGGAGACTTTCAAGAGTAATTTCAAGATTTTGCACACACAATGGATAGTAAAAACCACCAAGAAGTGAATGCACAGGGGAATATTTCACCTCTATAGCATACTCTTCTGCTCCTGCCTCCTCCATAGGTAAGACAGCTCTCTCTTGTTCAAGAGGGTAAAAGATGCTAGAGAGTTTTCAGGAATCTAATCTTCTCTCCCAAACCCACTGGAAAATCAGTACAAAATCTTCAGGTTATATTAATCCAAGTGTTTTTTTCACTTTTGGTCTTTTACAGAGAGACTCTAGTCAGACATTGTATGGAGCAGCACTCGGTAGAGGAGCTGCAAGGTGGATGAGAGGGGAGGTGCCTGTACAGCTGTTACTGCAGGGTCTCCAGCCTTCCTGATGTCTCTGGATAACTATCACCTGAACAGTTATACGGCAGAACTTCCTTTGACACAAGGAAATTGATATTCCTTAGGAGAAGGGGTTCCAGAATATTAAGCATTAGCTATACCTTTAAAACCTCCTCCACTACACCAAAAGCAGAACAACTCCTTGTGGCTGCTGCAAACATTCTGTTTTCCTAAATGTGCTCTGCAGCAAGAGGCGGACAAGCTGACAAAAGCAAAATACCTAGTTTCCAGTGGCAGATTTATCTGCAGAATCTAATTGATGAGTCTGAACAGATTATAAGAGATGTGACTACTCAAACCTAACCAGAAGCAGGTTGCTCAAAACAATCACATTTTGTGTTAAGATACCAATTTTGTTTTAAGGGTAGAGCATTAATGTAGGAAAACAAGAATTGTAATTTCTTATTATCCTGTTAGCTGCAAGAAACCCTTTATTCTCAAAATAATTAATTTAACTAGCTGTGCTGAAATAAATTTTTAATCTCCTATATTTAAGAAAGTTTTAGAAAGTTGATACAAATTTACAGAAATTTTACTGTGAATGCAAATAAGAATGCGCTTTGTTCACCATCCTGGTATATCACCCTACTAGTTAGAGCTAATCTTTTCTTTGGGAGGGAGGAGGGGAACGACACAAACAAACAGGGACAGAGAGGGCAAGAGTTTACATTACACCATATCCGTAATTCTTCGCCCTACAACCATTTTTCATTCCCAGGCAATCTTTTAAGAAACTGAGGCGCAAAGTTGCTAAAGATAAGTTTTTTAAAAACCACTTCACCTCTCTCACATTGCACAAAAGCTCCCCACTTTATTATGCAAAATAAAGCAAATCACAAGCAGTGTCCTTTGATGTTTACAATCTATCCCACCTTTCTTCATGCTTGAGATCAAAACAGTTTGCCTGCTTGGTAGTTTTATAATTATTCTATCATTTTATTTTCCAGGATAAACCCGGGGTTTCTTTATCATGGATACGAAGGTGCAAAAATTGCATCCTTAAGCTGCCTAGCCTAGACAGTGGAAATCAGTTTGATGTTGTCAATTCACATGTTATAATTTCAGAGTTGTGACATAGAGAGGATCCTAAGTTTTATTTATTTATTTTTTTAGTAAGAGTGCAAAGCTGATATCATTGCTAAATGCCACAACAAACAACTGTAGATCTAGAGAGCACAGGACTAAAAGAAATTCTGCATCTTGTAAGGATGAACTAATGAGACTCGCTTCCAAACTCAACTATACTAAAGATATCTAACAAATGATTAATTATTGACCAGGATCTATTAGTGGTCTACCTAACTAGAAATGCTTGCAGTTGTCATAAAGGTTTTTCCACAGAGAGGGAGCATGAGCACAAACAGGTAAGATGGAGATGTCTTTAGAGAAATGGATGAGATTTTATGGCTATACATTTCTTTGGAATATTTGGAAGACACAGAAAAAGGCACAACTGCTGAAAAAAGGAGAAAGCTACTGCCAATATAAGAGAATAACAACATAGAACAAGCACAAACTAAACCCAATCTGAAAATTCCAGACAAACCAAACTCAACTAAGCTGAGCGTGGCAATGCAAACCGAGGAAACAAGATATAGGAACGAGGTTTTTTGCATTTACATAAACTGAATCTGGGTATTTGCTTAGTTCTATTTTCAAAGAAGATATTCTGGCTGCTGCAAAAGAAATTAAAGTTAGAAATTTCTATGGTGTTAAGAGCATCCACGTAGGCTACCTGTGCTAATGTACCTCCACCCAATTCATCAGTTTTGCAGAACGCAGAACACGCCTATTTTTTCACAGTGTACTTATATGCAAATATCTTTTGCTTCCATTAACATCTCCCTTTTGTAACAGGGAGAAAAATGGATTTGGGTTAAGAGATGTGGTTAAAAAAAAAAAAAAGAGAAAAGAGGCATCACCACAGGTGGCATCACACTCAAAGACAAACTATATTCTAAGGAGCTTACATTCAAAAGCTGGACAAATGTGGGGAGGAAAAAAGGAAAGGGGGATAGATATACAGCAAAGTGAACTGCCTAGAGCCACGCTGCATGTCAATGGCTTTCCCAGCTCCCAGTTCCGACCTATATAAAGCCATGCTGTTACCCCACTTCCACCCAATCAGCCCTGAGACCTCTGAAAACAAATACCTGTTGCCTTGAATTCAATTTCTACTTGCAATATCATTTCAATAGGCAATGAAATTGTGTTCAGAACAAAAAAAAAAAAAAAAAAAAAAATCACAGGACTTGTTTACCGCCTAGTTCAAATTCAGCAAGCATTGCTCATAGTTATGCTCACTCACACACATCATACTACAAAATAAATGCTGTGTAACTTGCACCCTACTGCAGGAGGCTGTTTTGCCCTCCACACACTATTGTCCACCAGCTAGGAGCCAGTGATCCTCATCTACAGGACACTAGACTGTTTCTTTGGGGTTTGAGTGAGGGTTGAACAAAAGAAACTAATTGAGCTGAAGCTATTGCAAAGCAGACAACATGGCTTTACTGCATCGTTCTATTTCATTTGAAAATAATTACATACGGCTAAAACTTCAAAGCACAAAGCAACATATAAATTGGCGAAGCAGTAAAATTGTACTTGCACACCACCATGAGGCTTGAGGTTAAACTATTTATACAAACAGAAGAATTCTGCAGATACACTCAGACCCCAAACAAGCATTAAGTTTTTTCTATATTGAAAACAGATGAGAGATCCTTAATATGCTCTATAGTCGATTTAAACTTCAGCATGAAGGCTGGGAGGAGGGTAGATGACTTGAAGCCATGCCAAAGTACTGCAAAGTATACAAGCTGGTATATCTAACTGTCAATCATTGAATTGAAGATTCTGAACTCTAGAAATTAAGGAAAAAAACCCAAGAAAACAGTCTGCATAGAGGTCTGATTCAGACACATGCTCAAAAAAAAAAGTCATAATAAACAGCATATCTAAGATTTTTCTACATATCAAATACAAGTAATTTTTTCCAAATATATTTCTATGCAGAATATTTAGTAGGTAGGTTACTAAATTTTAAATGACTGGGACAGTCTGATACTTTAGACTGCATTACATTTTTAATACAGAGCTGACATTCAAACTCAGGACCACGATTTCTTTGAAGCTACTAAGAAAATGAAAAATTCAAACCAAAAAAAAAAATAAATATTTAAGCACATTGTCATAAAATGTAAAGAGAACATTCCTTACCTGGGTGTTCGGGTAGCTGGGAATAGTTTCCATACACCTGCATATAAAACATTACATAATGAGACACAGTGAGGCAAAACTTGCTAGGAGGAATCCAAATATATCTCAATACTGATCATATTCAGAACTTTACCTGATATTTGTACTGAAATAAAATCAGTAAAGAATAATGACAACAGAGCTGAGATAATAAATTCTCCATGGTCTAGTTAAGGGTAAAAGTACAGCTGAAATCAAATTCCTGTAAGATTTCAATCATAGGTTTTCCTTTGCTACTTCTTCTATTAAAAGAGACATTTTCCATGCAGGTTCAAAAAGTCTGTTCCTTCAGTGATGGTAAATTATCCTTCCAGATTCTTTCAGCAGTATTTGCTTGCTTCACACTTTGATCTCTTCATTTAACTATAAATAAATTACCGTGATCGGAGAAAAATTGAAAGAAATGTGCATCAGGTCCGAAAGCTGTACTGTTCCATGGAAAGAAGTCAAATATTTCTGTCAGAATCTCTGCCAAAAAGAAAAGATCTTGTTTTCAACTTTCTTCCTATGGTTGTCTTTTCCTTTCAATTACTTTCACGTTGTCAGAGCTCCGAAGCCAGTTTTAGTTTTGCTAGCAAGAAAATGTACTTCCTTATAGCACACAGAGCGTGTAACTCTCACTATTTCCTCAGAAACTGAGCTGAAAAGAGTTACTAACTCCTTGCTTGTCCAGCTCACGTTTGTACCTCCATCCCAGATCTTTTTGGGTGGAGAGCAAGTCTGAGTGATGTCATGCTTTCTCCTCAAACTTTGTCCCATTCTGGTACTCTATTTATATCACGTTGCTTCTGTCTCTTTTCTGGGTCCTAATACCAGCCAGCTAGGAACAAGTGGAAACAAGGCAACGTGCTTCAGCAAACAGATAAAGGAGATTACTGCTTTTAGCAATCTGCACACTTAAAGGAGAAACAAAGCCAGAACAAGTGTTTATAATTCAAATGCTTAAGAAAAATAAGCCAGGTTCTGGACAAATTTTTGAAGGAAAGCTGTTATTACAGTAACAGATTGTATTTCTGTCTAAAGAAGCATGACCTTTAAAAAAAAATATTTAAATCACACAGCCCTCAGGGATTAATTTTACTACGTCTCTATCAAGAAGGGAAAACAGGCATTAGCCATTTCACTGATTTGCTCAAAGTTGCACAATAGAACTAGTAAAAGAACTAAGAAGTTATTTCTTTAGGTGCCACTATTTTTTAATTAAAAAAAATAATTACTTATTATTTTAGTGTTACTATAACAGCTTCTCAGTCACACTCTGAACTATGTCACAAATACAAAGCATCATTATTTATGTGTGTAAAATACAGCAGTTAGAACTAGTTGATACGTTTCATTTGATCTGCTGCTCTATGGTAAAATCCTGTTTTGAGTTCCCTCAAAGTTCCCTTTTATTTTCAGTGCAGTAAAATGAAAGAGCAATATTTTAAACAAGATTTTATAAGCTCTCCACACCTGTTCATCTCTCTGCTACATTGCCCTATCAACCCCTTCTTTATCCTCACATGAGCCATTTGAATGTGACATAAGCAAGATCAGAAACTAAACAACGAACCCAAACCATGCTAATATACCTCAGCAAAATTCATTTCTATTTACCCTTCCTTTTGCCAAAACTTATGTCAACAGATTAGATCTCATTTTCAGCCCCAGATGCTTCCTCGTGCAGCAAAACATTCTCTGCCTAAAAATCAATGGACACAAAAAGATACTGATCTATTTAAAAGTGATCATGGCGTTCCTGTTTCTACACAGGTCACTGCCCCTCTATGACTTCTCACCTGACCTTTAATTATCTCCTTCCCTCCCCACCCATCTGTTTTATGACTCTTGGCCCCATCTCTTCAGGTACCTCTATCAGCCTGTAGTTGCCTGGTTCCTTTCTTAGCTCTATTCCTTCCAGTACAGTAGCTCTCTCATTTGCCTACTTCTTAATCACACCTTCTGCATCAAACTTTTGGCTAGACTTGATTATAACTTTTAGAATTATAGAGATTATATAGCTGGAAGCCCAGCAAGTTTGGCAGTAGCTGTGGCTCTGATTTACCCAGGCAGCTCCCTGGATGTATACTGAACTTCCAAAGCTCCTGGTGGCAACTAGCTCCTTGCAGATGACTGGCGAGTAGATGGAACTCCAGGGTGCAGGGACTGAAGAGAATAAAATTAATTTTGGAAACCTTAAGACTTTCATGCTGCATGAATGCTTCATTATTTTGAATATCAAATTTAATACTATGAAAAATAAAATACAAAAAAAATTAAAAAATAAAATTCATACCCTGATCATAACCATGATTTAGGACCTACAACAAAATGATTTTGAAAGTTTTGAACTTCAGTTCCTACAAAAAATCAGCTTCCAAGTTAGTTATAATCAGTCAGACTTTTACTTATTTCCCTCCAGGTTTTTTTAGGCTCTCTCCCTTATTCTTGTTAGCCACAAAGTCCTCCATATCTCAAGGAAATGGAGGAATTCTGTGTAAAACTTGGGAATTCTGCATCATGTATGGACAAGTAGAGCCACCCTTAGAAATAATAGAGAGCTGCAGCTAAAATTCCCGAGAAAAGTTAAAATGTAAAAAGAGAAAGACAGGAATTTGAAATATTTGCCAAGAGGGGCCTGTCAAGGGAAAGAATATGCTTACCAAAACAATTGTGAGAATCCAAGCAAACATGTTCACCGCCAAAAATTTTTGTGGAAACAGCAAATGGCAAGCAGACATCGGAGATTATTTGCAGAAACAAATTCTGAATTTATTCCTGTGATCTTTTGGAAACCTGATCTGAAAAGTCACACTGCTCCCACCGCAGACCAGAGGCAGCACTGGGCATCTTGCATGCAAACCAGAGTAACTGATCCAGTACTCAGAAGACAAACAAAGGCAGGGGATTGCTCTTGAAGAACCTGCAGATGAAATTATGTTTATTTAAAGTACTTCCATATCAATAAAAGCACAAAGGTCTGCGTACAGCTGGGTAACTGGGCAGCCTGTGCTAAGCCCACTGGAGAGGTTTCTCCCCAGCACAGCTCTCCCAGCAGGGCCCCAGGGCAGCAGGATAAGGGAGTAAGGAAGGAGAAAGCTGTGACCCTCGTGTTGCAGTACTGGGGGAGTTCTGTGAAAGGCCTCTGGATTTTCCATCCCACTTAAGCAGACAGCAGCGAAAATGTCAGGGAGGGGCTGCTCTGCAGCTCAGACATTTGCTAACAGGTAGAATAAGTTCCCTGAATAGAGCAGAAAGCCTGACGATCTGCAGCAACAATCAGAGCAAACAGCACTGGGAAATTAAATTCCCTGGTTTTCTATCTTTTTTCTCCCTTCTCTTGTTTGTTGTTTGGTTTTTTTTTTTTTGGGGGGGGGGGGGAGGCTTTCAAAAGCAAAGGTTTAACAAAGAAAAACAAAAAAAAGTTGGTTATGTCAGTTACAACACTTTCACAACAATGTGTGACCTGTCATGCAATAATTAAACTTAACTTTCAGTTTCAGCATTCCTTGTTCACCTGGTGTTCATTCAGGATGATTATATTATTGAAACAGAAAATTAGCAAATGCTGTAGCCAACATTGACCAGGAAATTAAAAATAACCTGAAGTTAAAAATCCTTGTTGTTAACTGTGTAAATACAAGCAGAGAGAATAATACTTTAAAGGATGTTTTACACTGCAGAAGACAATCTGTAATAGTTTTCTTTCTTTGTTTTCAATGGAATCACTAACTTCCCACAGGAGAGCTGGTGCATAATTGCAATCAAAATGTTTTAATAAACATCTTAGAAAGGAGTATTTCAAGAGTAAAACTAACAGATTTTGTAAAACAACTCTAATATCACATTCTCTACTAATACGCCAACAAATATTCTGGATTAAAATGACTCCCTGGTCAAACTATTTCCCTACCACCAATAGAAACTAGCACTATGGTTACAGATGACATATCAACATCCATCCACTTAAATTTGAAATTTTATAGCTAACTTTTCTGACTTGTTATGGATGAGTAGTAGAACTAGTAAGCAGTTTTAGAACTGGTTTTGTTTAATTCACTTACACAAAACACCCCACAGTTCTGTAAACTACTTCAGCTGTCCCTTGCTACAGGAAACATCCAGGGCAATTCTACCAGCTCTCTTGCAGCTACTCAAATGTACATAGGTACAATTTGATTAGATTTGCATATCTGCAAGGAACCAGAACAAGATCCTGGGCCAAGCTTGCCACCTTCTCAATACACACCTTTATATCAGAACAGCATTTTTGTAATGAGTATAAATTATTTGCTCACAGAACTCTAAAGCAGAAGCAGTTTCACAGATGAAGGGGTCACCTCTGATAGTTTATTATTTCCTCTTCATACGATCTTATTTTCATGTACAAGTGTAAGCTCATGCTAAAGAATAGTTTGAGGGGTTTTGTTGCTGGGTTGTTTTTTTTATTACCACTTTGGTGAGGAAAAAGTCATTCCCAAACCTATGAAGTTGACCTTGGACAGAACTGTAGCAATGAGAAAGTATTGCACTAGCTCTTGATATCAAGTTTGATATATTCACTAGTGGATCAGTGTATTGGAGCTGTATTTAGAAACTCTTGCAGTTCTCTCACTCAACAGAAAAGTCAAGGACTTGGTGAATGAAGTCCTCTCCCTCCAGTTACTGCACAAACACAAACTACCACTGGGTAAAGCAGCTGTCCCTGCTGATAACTGCACTGCCAACTTTTGATGCAATCTGTGCCACTCGCTTAATACTTATTTGACATGGGCATCCTTGTCCCACAAGCTCTTCTGGATTCTGCAGTCCCCTTCCGAAGCCTGACCATATCCTCACCTGCTCCATTAGATTTCCCACACAGCACATACACACACTCCATTCTAAGGTTTAACTGGCTGCAACAAATTGCCACTTTATCGCAGTTCAAACACACAGACACTCAGGACCAAGTTAAACTGACAGTACAATTTATAGGCAAGAAAAGGAGTACAAAACTCTTCTTTCTTTTCATGAGCTACACCTCATGTATTCAAAGGCTGTGGGTATCAGTACCTGTAAAGCAGACTCAAAGCTGTCTCTAGCGCTGTATGGTTTATTTCAACCTTTCAAAGAAACCATGGCTCGCTCTACACCAGCTCTATTCAATCCACCGAGACTATGACTGCTACTTTGATTTTTAAGAGAAGCTATCCCCATATTGTGACAGACAGGTTCATCTTGCATTTGGCAGTACTTAAAAGTGCTGTAGTTGGAAGGGTTGGGTTTTTTACTTTTCCAACTTCTCATTTATTCTTTGAGCAAGAGAAATGAAAATGATCACTAGAGTGAATTGGCTGAAAATATTTCTCTCAAAGTACTTTGTTTATAGGTAATGCTTTTATTTAGGTATCTCAAAAGATTCAGCACTTAGTTACCTATCATTTATAGAGTGTAATTTATCTCTATATTGTACATGAAAGTTTAAAAGAGGAAGAAGTTATGTGATTTGCAGAGAACCACTTATCCAGGGGAACTGGAGATTGAAGAATGTTTCCTTTGCCACATTCTCCCTTTATGTAGTACAATAAAACCATGATAATAGTCAATACTAATTAGCAAAGTAACTATGGAAGATTTCACTTAAAAAAATATAACACTAGGCCCCCAGTTCTAGAGAAAAGCAGGAAAATATCAGTGAAAATCTATGATAAATTTCATTTAAACTGAAAAAAATGATAGAAGAATTTCAGACATTACAGTTCTTATTTGCACAATGCCATCTATCAAAACACAATCAAAGGGTGGCAGTGGCCATTGCATGACTCATCCCTAGGACATATCAAGTAACAAAAGATATTTAGGCAAAATTAGTCAGAAAGTAAGACTACACTCATGAAAATACTGCATTAAATTTTCTTTGAGTTGATTATACTGAAAAGGACAAACTCAGTAGTTCAGATTGAAGAAAAAAGCAAACAAACAAAAATCCTGGAGCTAATTCAACAAGGCTAACGCTATCATGGAAAAATATTTTTCTAATTAAGAAAACAAGAAATTGCTGGTTGATGCCAGAAAACAAGATACAGCTTTTTGGCAGTAAAATGTAGGCCTAATCAGATGAAAATATTTTTATCAAGCTATATATGTAATGCTAATCTGATTTAGTTTATACATCCTTTCTGAAAATATTAAGATGAATCTGATGAAGGAAAGACCAAGTAAGCAGGTGAATAACATCACAAAATGTATTATACATTTAAGTTTTCTTTGGATGAGGTCCCACTTACTGATTAATAGTAATTGGATTACTCTATTGCTTATTTACTGTATCATTTCACTCATTAAACATTTTTTTTTTCTCGTGTTGTGGTAGTGCCTTGAACATCCTACTCTAAATACTGAAGAAAACATTCTATTTTTGCAAAATAATTTAGGCTTTTGTGCAAATCTCAAAGATGAAATTAAATCAGATCCTTGGTTATCTGAGCCTTAATGTCAAGCTAACATAAAATTGGACAGTTATATGAATAAAACATTATACAAAATCTTTTTTATGTGATTAAGCCAAATCTTATTTGCCAAAAAGTCACTGCCTGGAGCTGCATTTTTTTTTTGTATCATTTAGGTAGTGAGATTTTCTTAATTACAGGAGTATTTCACTATGATAAAGTTTTGCCTTTGGAAATGGTGCCAATTTTCCCTCTTAACAGTCTTACTTATTTCTTTCCTGCTCTTCTGGGTAAAAGCAACTCCATGAAAGTTTAATTCAACTGCTTTGTGAAAGAGGTTTACTAGCACAAACAGAGAATACATCCAGAAGATAATCTGCAAATCACTTCCCAGTAAGGACATCTGAGTCCGTTATAGACATACATTAAAGAGTTTTAATTCTATGTGGAATAACATAGTTCCTGTCTTTTGTAGTTTCTTACTTTAGATCTAAGTGGCAAAACAATGAGAGGGTGGGGACAGAAATCAGAGCTGGCTAAAATGTTGGCAGTAGCTTGCAAATCTTCACTCTTAAGATCTGAGGAGTCATCAAATCCGAGATGCAACCTATCAATGAATTTAAAACCATAAAAAAATGAATTCCAGAATTAAGATGCAGGTTAATCTCTGCAATTTCAGGTACCAAGTCTCAAAGCTCTAGATCTCCATGGACAGAAGAGGGCCAATATGTAAACCAGACACTTGCAAAACCTCTCTTCCATGCACTCTTGACCACTGTGACTCCTATTGGTTAGTTCCTCACTCTGCTGTAATGCTTAATAATCTGACTAGAGAAATCAGTTACATCTGTTGGCTGCAACAGCCATCCCAAAGATCCTAAAAATCTCAAGACACACCCTGGAATCATGGAACTGGCTAAAAACATGCTTTCAAAAAAATAAAAGAAAAAATCCCATTTGTGTCTGCCACTGTTCTTGATATATACTGCAGGGAAGGAAACTAAAATAAAGCGTTTAAAGGGGGATTTTGACTATGAAAACGGAAATTATATGGAGATCAAAAAAATCCCCTTTTCTTTTTCCAGGGGATTTGTCAATCATTGATTTTCACAGGCTCCTTAAACGACTGTCATTTTCAGATGTCACTTGCAGATCAAGATGACTGATACAACCTTCTTCAGATCCTTTTTAATTAGTTAGAAATACTGATTTTTCAAGAGATTAAGAGTTTCCCTTCTTTCTCTTGGGCACTAAGCCCTTCTTAGCACATGCACAATCAGCTGGGGTGAAGAGCAAGAGACACATACCATGTCAACATACCTGTAGAATTAAATACAGAAGTTCTGTAGTCAAGCCAGCACCTCTGAAAATGGCATTACAAAACATAACACCTTAGATTTTAAATAGTGATATCTGCCATGTATTTAGAAGTAGGATTTATCCATTGCTCAGAGGCAATCAAAGCATTAGTCCTCTGCAGTAAATGGCTAGTAACAAGTATCCACCTACTAGAGGTCAACAGCAACTGAAACTTTAAAAAAAACCTGAAAGTGTAATTAACCCAAGCAGATAGTATTTTCTGCTATCAATCAGTTTTACAAAGGCAGGAGAGAAGGGTTTATAACTATATGTTTCTGCTTGCATTTATTATTATTTATATGTAAGATTTAAATGAAAGATAAAAGTATTTTTTCACATGATGCACTGAAGCTTCCAGTGTTGGACATGATCTTAATTGTACAAGACCCTGTGTACACACATATCTGTTTAAAACCTTATAGCCAAAGTACTTGAAGAGAACAAGTCCACGAAAATCACTGAAAGGAGTAAAGAAACAGGTAATAGAAAAATGTATGCCCTAGGGTGTAAGTCTTTCAAACCGCCACACGGATTATGTTACATGCCTAAATCGTATTTACCTTTTACATGTGATTAGAGGTCCCTGCTGTTTACTGAAGTAACACCCAATCTGGAAAAATCCAAGGTATTCACCTACAAGAAAGTGGCAAGACACTCTACCTGACATGGAATCAAGTTGCAGGGTGTGAAGATGGATTGTTCTCAGGCAGCTTCCATTTAAATTACGGAAGTTCTAGAGAGGTCAACTGACCTGTGCACAACAGATCCTAGCGATGGAACAGACTCGATTATTTTCTGCTAGGTACATTTCTTCTTTTTAATTTTTTTTACTGTGGTATCCCATCAGCATTAGCTAAATCACTTTCCATCAAAGCAGAGATGCATGAGCAGCCTCTCCTGTATGGTTACAGGGAGGTTTTGCCCTTTGTTGCCTACCAAGCCAGTCTTCAAGTTATCTGTGGTAGAGAACCATGTAGTGAAGGCCTCCGTTGCCAGGAGAGTTTTGGCATGTTGCCCTCCCTTTCCAACATGCACCTTTCCATCCCCCTACTGCTTTCTTCTATTTGGTTTGATATTTAATAGCAGACTTCCATTAAGTGTAATTGCTACTAGTTACTTAAGCTTTGGAATGTTGCATTACTTCGTCATCACATTATTAGCATATGAGCATTTTCTTCTCTAGTCATAATTTTTATCTGCCTTCATCTATTCTCCATCTCTCTACTGGTGGGCCAGCTTGTGTGCATGCTGCTGCTTCCTGCTTTTGAGCTCTTTCATACTCCTCACAGGTTCAGCCCTTTACACCAGAGGTGTCATCTCACTGCCTAACGCAATGTGTTGCCTGCGGCTTTATCGTATTGACAATCTAGGCTATGCTTCTGAAGATGCCACTTCCTACTGACACTGCCCCAGCTTCTCCTGTGCAATAGCTGCCGTTAGTTCCGCAAGTACCACATCAGCTGGGAATCTGCCTGTCTAGAAACAGTCAGTTGCTTATTCCACACTCTGAACCAGGGACCTCAGCAGGACAGGACAGGTGCAGCTCACCACCTATGAAACACGCAGAGTGCACTTCAGGAACTTTCAAGACAGGGTTCTCCAGCGTGACTAGAAAATACTGGCAGAACAGTTCTTGCAGCCATCCTAACTTCAAATCTGAAGGTCTGAGTGGAAGAACATTTTTATTCCTTATTTAACGTCTCTTTATAGCTAAACAGGAACTATAATACTCAGGGCACCAATCCTTAAAGCTTTCTGTTCATTTTACTATTCATAGTGCAACTTCACTACAAGATCCAATCATGAATTACCTGACACAGCACTGTGCTAGATTTAACTACTGCATACACCTCACGAGATCTCTGCTTTGCATCAAGGTTAAATGATCAGCGCCTAATGCACAGCAGTTTTAACCTGGAAAAGAAAAAAAACACAAACAACCAAAGTTACACTTTAACTCTTATACTTTAACTCAGTGTCAACTGTGAAGATGTTGACTGGTTCCATATAGTAAGCATCAAATTTTAATTTTTTTTTTAACCTAAATTTGCAGAAAAGTAGAAAAATAGAGAAAGTCTGTGATAGCAGTGTCTATCTTTGCTATGCTAACAGCATTAGAATAAAGAAAAATCCTCCGGTAATTCACTATCTTGGTCTATTTTACACTTAGTGGATTTAACTTAAAGAAAAAAAATAACCCTATTAAAACTCCCATTATATTTATCTTATTTTGCAACAAACAGAAATGCCTTACAAAACCAAAAACCTCTTACACGCTGTTTTAAATTTTTATCATCCAGCATCTGCTACTGCACAGGCATTAAAGTCATTTGTTACTGTTAACAAACCTAAAAGCACCCACACTGCTTCCTTCTTAACCACACGGCACTTGTGCAACCCCAAGAGGTGCTCTTTCAATCCGACACGGCCTCACTCCAGCAAAGCAGCTCCGCAGACCCTGTGCCCCATCCCGTGGCTGGAACTGGTACCACAAACGCAAATCCTCACTCTTCTATCTCCCGCCAGTTTTATTCAAGCCTGGGGACTACTATGTCTTCTCAGATGCCAGTCTACATGTTTGCGAGAAAAAAAATTCTGCAGTAACCATTTCATCTCTGCAACAAAGAATTTTAAGTTGCATCAGACTTGTCCAGCTAGTGAGCTAAGAACTACTCTTTCCTCTGGTTTAAGCCGGACAACAACTTCTGCACTTCTCACCAGCAGATGTGTCAAACAGCTTCTTTACACATAATCTTTGAAGAATTATTGTACTCGTCTGGCAAAGTTTGAAATAAGTTTTATAACTAGCCATCAATTTATGTAGTAAAGTAAAACAAAACATCCAGACACAATTAAAAATACTAGATCCAGAATCCAAAGGCAATGAATAATGCCAAAAAAAGCAGATGTTTATTATGTGCCACCTTTTTATTTATAAATGGAACAAACATCTCTGGCTTGAACTCCTCCCTAAATACTTGCCCTGTGAACTCAACCTGAGATTTGAGTTTTAACAGGTTTTTTTAATGGAGTGATTGAAGAAGCCTGATGGAAAAGTTAACTTTTATTTTTAGTATAAGAGAAACGTACATTGCTTCCCTCCAGCACTATTCTCAGAAGTCACCAAGATGTAAAAAAGTCATCAGCAAGTTACCACTGGTTTTGCGTAGTGAAAAGTTTATGTAGCAGCAGTAGGTGGAATTAGTATTACAAAGGGGAAAGCAGAGCATGGTATTGGCTCAGGCAAGCTCTTACCTGAAAGGAAGTTCAAAGCAAACACCACTTACATTAGTCACTTGATTTGTTATCTTCAGCTTAACACTTTAAGTGAAACCTTAAATAGCTGTATCAGGAGAGATCCTAATGCTTCACAGTATCATTGGTGATTTTGTCACTCAGATAATCGTAACGGGAAGGACACGACTTAAAGTGGTGTTCTTAGATGTTACAGATCACACCCTTATGAACTTCCTGTACATGACCATCTACTTTACATTGATGGTTTTTGGTTTAGTTGCCCCTTTCTGCTCTTTAATAGTGTCAATATGGACACAGGCAACTGAGAATGAACCAGGCTCAAGCAAGTCCTAGAAATGTGTGAATCAGATTCCTCTAATTGCAGAATTCCAGGATCACACACTAAGGCTACCCAAAAAAACCATAAATCATCAGTATTCAAATACTAAACCAGTGCCCCAATATAAACATTGGCCCATTCCTGTGATGCAGCTTGTAGAACACTAGATTTTTGGGGAAGTATCATTCACTCATTGAACAATCTGTTCACTTCGTGAACGAGAAGAAAACTACTCCAACATTCCAATTAAAATTATTTGCCTCATACACCCAGACCTGAGAAGATTTAGGCTCGGTGTTAGACCCTTGGCATAAATAACAAGGCTGATGTTTCAACATTCCTAGTTATTCAACAACTAGGTACATGAAGCTATGGTTTGGTTCATCAGGAAGTCACACTAAATCTGTTTAACACGTTATCACAGAAAGCCTTTCTTTCAAGGACAAAACTCTACAAAGATTAATTTTGTCAGGCAATCTAGAAATTAATGCACCCCTGGGAAAATAAGCCAAGCAAAGCAGCAGCAGATAGAGCTTTTCAGTTACTTTTAAGACATTGTTACCAACCTGGTTTAAGAAGGCCCAAGCAACTGTAGTCAAAACTCAGGCAACCGAAAGTGACCAGCAATACCAATCCAGGTGAGGAGAACAAGTAGCTTCAATCAAACTGGGTACTTGTTTTTGGAAGGTGAAGGCAGAACCATTTGTCTCAGCACTGTTTTCTCCATTATACTTAATTGTAGTAACACAACAGAACCATTTCTAAAAGGAAGACGACAAGTTTTGTTGTGCTGTAACTCACAGCCGTAAGAGGGGCAGACATCAGCCTTGGCACACAGCTTTCCGGTCGTGGCAGAGAAGCCATCTCTTACGCTTCTAAAAGATTCTCTTGAAATCCCAAGAGATCTGAGGGCAAGTCTAGCTTTCCTGAGGAGGCTTTCAAGACTCCCCAAACTTTAAGATTCAATAAGTAGCAGCAAGTTTGGACACTTGAAAAGCTGCAGCTTTATCATGAAACTAGGAAAAGGCCCATTACCGTGTCCTGCTTTTAAAAGCTGAGGTTGAGCATGGTCTGTAGTGCCAAAATGACTAAAAACCGATCTGAAACCAGGTATCTTAGTCTGGGAAAACTCGAAATAGTGTGCAAGGAACACAGGAACTCTACAATTAACCTAATCTAACCACACAGCAGTCAAGCAGGTAGAAAATCAGTACTGCAATGAAAGATTTCAGTCTTAGCAATTCAGTGCTGACAATGGTAGAACTCCAACACAGGCTGATGTGATTATTTCATAGAGGTTCCTCGAACACAGATGTTCTTCATTACTTCACTAAACAGTTTTATTTTGTCTGAACCCAACTAGTGAAAAGCTTCTTAGAAGCTTTATAGTTAAGGAACTTCAACTGAGGAATCTGCACATTAAGGTTACTTGTTCTATTTATAACAAACAATTAAAGGGACTAAATGTGACAAACCAAGTATAATGCTGCAACAAGCGCAGTTAATTCCACTCCCAAAACATTTCCAGCTGAAGATGGGGCTTTACAGCAAGGCCAGTATTACTGCCTACTTCAGAGCTCAGCTTTTGTGAACCTGGAGTAACACTCAAAAGTTACAAGCAAAGCTGCCAGCATTTACACTAGCCTTTCAACAGCTACTTCACTCCTCATAAATCTTTTCAGCTGTTTAGCAGGAATTCACACCAAGGCCAGTACCTGTGTGCAGCAGTTAAGTGGGAAGGATGACACCACACACATCCTATGAAACAACTCCACCTCAGTGCTGTTTTCTTCTTAAGGCACATCAATGCTGCAGTACTACTCAAGCTTTCTAATTTGGTTTTTAGACACTGCATTTTCAGAAGTGAGACAGCTTGAAGACAAAAAAAAAATAGCTACCATACCTAGTAAGGCAGCAGCAGTCAAGCCAGCAAGATTAACCAAGATACGCACAAGTAAATTAGTAAACACTACAGGCAAGAGCCTACAATATGAAGTTAAAAGCAAGATGATGCAGCAAGAAGGTTCAACATAATGTTAAGTGGGAGTTTGTCTTTTTACAGGCTAAGTGTACAATGTTCCTTATTTTCATAAATGAAGTTCAGGTCCTAAGCACCACAACTCAGCTTCTCAAGGACTACCAAAAAAAAAACCAAAAACCACCACCAAAACCCTAACAACCCCAAACCACAAAACTCCAACTTCCACTAAAATAAAAGCTTCCTTTACAACAGTATTGCAGAAGTAATAACCATAGTCCCCACTTCTTGCTACCATGTACCAGAATAGTTGAATAGTTAAATATTCAAGTAGGAGTTACGTACACAAACATGCAAGTTAAAAGGAATAAATGAAATGCTCCACTTTATTAAGAAACCAAAAATACAAAACTGAAGAGTTCAAGGCTTCATGTACTCAAACACTACTGAAAAATGGTATCTTAAACTTAGTTTTGTTTACTAGCAGTACTAATATTGACCAGGATTAATTTCTACCGGATAGTGTTAAAAAGTTGATGTTTTCCACCATTTGTGCTGCAATAAGCTAGTTTCAAATTAAGAACTTGGTGCAGTTACAGTAAAGTCTAGGTATTTATATAAATGTGGTTTTAGTTAATATGAGGTTTTGTAGACAAGAGCTTTTTTGCTCAGCTTACAGCTGTTTTCTAGTTAGTGAATTTTAAGATGCTTAGAGTTTGATTTAATCAGCTATAGCTCTACTGAATGATGCTCCATGCAAAGATACAGCTTGAGTCACCTAACAGACCTAGATGCCATTTGGTTTTGGCTACTAACACCACAGAGCTCTGAAGGCATATTGTAGAACAGAAAAGTTAATAAAGTTGAGAGACCGTATCTAATGGCAGCATGTGCAAGCTGAACTACACACTTTTCTCTCAAAACACCCTGCAGATCACAAACATTCCCATTGGCATGGGAACGCTGATCCGGTCACACTTACCAGCCAAGTGCTCACTGCTTTCGTTTTACCTGGTAGTTAGTTCAGCCTTCCTCGGGTGCTTTAATTATATGCTTCAGGAAATCAAGGGAAGGTTAATTGTTAGCTCTGATTTAGCAAGAGGAGCGTAAAATGAGAAGCAAGACGGAGAAAGAGAACAGAAATGAGAAATGCAGCAGACAACGAAGTATTAGCCTCCACTGAAGAACAGAAGACACTCTGAAGAGTTTTCCTAACAATGCATGAAAGTTCACTTGCTTAGAGATACTTGAAATACAACTTTATTACCTAAACAAAAGAATGGGAATGACAGAAACAAGATTACCACTTAACACTCTGATGTGACTGCAGCAGTCTTATATTTGAAACTCAAAAGGGGAAATAATTGCAGTCCAAAAACAGCTAAATATGCAGGTCCAAAATATGAAGTTTTGTTTGTTTTTTTTTCATTTTGTTTTTGTTTTTTTTTTTAACTGCCACATTCACTCCGAAGCCCATTCATCTCTTTCAGCATCCCAAAGATTAAGCACATGTTCTGTTCAGCTAGATAATAAAGTGGCAAACACGCTGCACCACTGACATCACAGGACAGTTGCCTATAAAACTAGACTTCTGACGCTGGGCTCCAGCTTCATCCCTCACAGGTCATCATCTTCATCTGGCAGTGCAGTGGTTTGAGCAATCTGGAACAAAAAAAAAAGTTACACTTTAAGAACTGTTTTCCACTTACTTGCCCCAGGAGTCCAAACACTAGTTATCGGGCAATCATTACGACCTCTGTGTCCTTTTTCATTTACCTGTAAGTCTTGCTCATACTGTGCTGCCAATGCTGGGTCCATAACAACTTCAGGTGGTGCAAGAGCGGGCATGGCAACAAACTCCAAGTTAGGATCTCCAATTAGCTTTCTAGCAAGCCAGAGGAAAGGCTTCTCAAAGTTGTAGTTACTCTTAGCTGAAATGTCATAATACTGCAAAAGAAAGTACATATACTTTTAAAGGGCACATCTAACTGATAATTAAGGGCATACTAGGATTAACACGCAGATAATCAGCACTGTTTTTACCTTCATATTATTTCTGACTGCATGACTTCTGTTTACGCTCTCAGAAACAGTTATCATCTGTCTAGACATGCACAGCTTCAAGCAAACAGGCAAACTGATAACTGAAAAGTAAGCTATCCAATCCGATTAGAGATGGAATCTTCTGGAGGCAACAGTGCATCTTTTTCTTGTGATTCAGTCTACTTTAGTCTCACTTCTGCATCATCTGATGAGATTCTGAGCAGTGAAAGCCAAACGTACACAAGCTCTTTAAGAACTTATCACAGATTCTGCATGATCAGTGATGATCATCTTTAACATCATCACTTCGCCCTTCCCCAAAGTTAGGGTCAGACAGCCAACAGGATGTAAAGCTGAAATAGTACAGCCTCTATGACAAAGGCAGAACACTACATTACTGCAGAGAACCCAACTGCAGTCACCAGCTCCGAACGAGAGTCCTGCAGACTCACGCCAACATACCTGGAGATTCTTCTTCCTGTGGAAGACAATGGATTTTGCCTTGACTTTTCTGTCCTTAATATCCACTTTGTTGCCACACAACACTATAGGGATGTTTTCACATACTCGTACCAGATCTCTGTGCCAGTTAGGTACATTCTTGTAAGTAACTCTTGATGTTACATCAAACATTATGATGGCACACTGAGCTGCAAGGAAAGAGTAGTCAAGAGTTACATTAAGAGAGCGAGCACTTGCTTGCATGATGGAAGAGGCATCCACAGAAATCCCACATTAGGCTTAAGCGTCTGCATTAACTTTTCCCTCTGACCTCCACAGTTCTGAAAGGCCACGTTCCATTAACGAATTCAATGCAGGAGTCCACAGAACTACCTGTGACCATGTCATCTCACATCTTTAGTGTCCAAACACCAGCTACTTTTAACAATGCAACTGTCCCACTGAGTAACATGGTGTTGCATGACACAAGAATATACAAGGATTAGCTGACAGAATTAGTTAATATGTATTTAACTCGTTTCAGACACCATATTGAGGCTTTCAGGTAAGTTGAGTGTAGTCTACATCTCAGGATGTCCTTGTCCAGAATAGTTTTTTGAAAACACAAGGGCTTGACTCGACCCTCATATTTCAAAAAAGCAACAACGTCAAACTTTAATAATCCCTTGCAAAATTTAAAGATAGGCAGGTGACTGAAGCAAACACAGAACACAGCTTGGGTCAAGCAGAAGTAAAGGACACTATCAGTACTTCTTTAGAAAGACAACTAGGCTCTAGCACAGACATGTACAAGCTCATTGTTGTATCTACTGGAAAGAGTCCAATGGAGAGCTACAAGCATGATTAAGGGACTTGAACATCTCTCCCATGAGGAAAGGCTGAGAGAACTGGGGCTGTTTAGTCTGAAGAAAAGGATGAGAAGGGATCTGATTAATGTCTATAAATATCTAAGGGGTGGGTGTCAAGAGGAAAGGGCCAGTCTCTTTTCTGTGATGCCCAGTAACAGGACAAGAAATAATGGGTACAAGCTACAACATAGGAGGTTCCACCTCAACATGAGGAGAAACTTCTTTCCCGTGAGGGCTACAGACCCTGGAATAGGCTGCCCAGAGAGGCTGTGGAATCTCCTTCTCTGGGACTTTCAAAACCTTCCTAGATGCATTCCTGTGTGGCCTGCCTTACGAGATCCTGCTCTAGCAGGAAGGTTGGACTAGATCTCTAGAGGTCCCTTCCACCCCTAACATTCTATGATTCTATTTAAAACCTTACAGTTTGTGTTCAAAGTCCTGGCCTCAGCACAGCACGTTAACACAGACAAAAGTTTGTACTAACTAAAGTATGTACTTGCACCTCTTAACCACTGGATTAGATCAGCAATATTGTCATTTAAGGTGCACCATTACTTTTCATTAATCCCAAAGCCTTTGGTAGCTTACTGAAACACAACCTTACAACACTCTCACACGAGTGCAAAGAAAGTTATCCTATCTACATGAAGAGCTTGAAGACCCAGAAATCAGCTCATCACTGAAAGGCACACAGGCAGCTTTGAGAGTGGCCAACATGAACAGAATGAAGGATTGAACTGTAAAAGGTAAAGAGTATTTCCACATATATACGCATCTTACCTTGGATATAATAGCCATCTCGCAGGCCACCAAATTTCTCTTGGCCAGCTGTATCCCATACGTTAAATTTAATAGGGCCTCTGTTGGTGTGGAACACCAGAGGATGAACTTCAACACCCAGCGTTGCTATAATAAGAAAAAGGAGTTCACTTAAGTCATGAATTACACTTTTAATCGTAACATATTAGATCTCACAAGTTCCTTCAGACATACCTACATACTTCTTTTCAAATTCACCGGTCAAATGACGTTTTACAAATGTTGTTTTACCAGTGCCACCATCACCAACAAGGACAAGCTGTTCATACATAAAAGCAAAAAAGTCAGTGAAATACACTTCCAGAAACATTTACTGGTTATTTTAGTGCAGCTACTAAATATTACTATAAAGATCGCAGTCCTACAATATGCTGTAAACAAGACTGAATTTCCCCATGAAGCAACTCACTGTTCTGGAATCAAATATGTTAAGTCTATCATGCTGGAACTTTTGTCAGATTCATCTAGTTCTTGTAGCTGAAAGCTACAAAAAAAGAAAAAATATATAAGCACCCAAACCAGCGGAACCCACTGTAATCTTACAATTAAAAAAAAAATACACCCACAGCCAAAACCAACCAACCCAAACTATTGCACTGCTAACAACTGGAATACTGTGCTTCTTATGATACTTGGCTCAAGTAACTTCATGAAGCAGTCTTAAGGACTTCTGGTTGTTAAGATAAAAAAAGCCCACCATAACCCCCACAAAATGCCAGAAAATTCTGTTCTGAAACATTAAGTTTTCTTCAGTAAATAATTAATACAAATCAGAAAAAAACCCACTATTCTAATTCACTCTAAGCACTTTCTGGCTGTGAATTTCACTTCTGAAATTTAAGTCGTTTTGTAGGCAGAACATCAGTAAAATTTATTACCCTGAACTGCAAAGAGCATCAGATTGACAGAGCACAACATAATCTTTTTATCAAAGTTATATGCAATACTACAATAAGCTAACTGCACCGTTAAGGAAAGACGAGCCCTTAAAAACCAAACCTACCATCCACGCTGGCACTTGAGAGTTGCTCACGCTACTTTTCTACTGAAAGAAAGACAGACACTAACAACTAAACCATTCCCTTACCTTAAACTGCACTTGGGGCTCTCCTTGAGCGGCCATGCTGGGTCTGCAGGGGAAATGGAAGCATATGAGCTCACAACAGGAGAACCGATTCAAGGTCCTACAGGAAGGGACCGGGCGCCGTTTTCGGTTCCCAAAGCGCCTCCTTGGGTCCTCGGGCGCGTGCTCTGCCCGCCAGCCCGCCCCGCCGGCCGAGGCTCCGCCCCCGCCCCCCCCCCCCCCCCCTC
>VWZK01021619.1:0-16191 GCA_013396935.1 Baryphthengus martii | reverse complement strand
CAGATGTGTCAAATTGCTGGATGCAAAAAAGAAAAAATATGTACATGTATATGGTAATATGCTGAGATGATTCATCTTAGTAATAAACTTAATTTATGGAGTTTTTAAGTATCTTTTAACAATTTTATTTTTTTTTTTTTTAATTACAGCATTTGCTTTCTGTTAACAAATTATAACTTCTACAGTGGGTTAGTCCTGGAACAGCACGTTGTCTGACTGTGAAGATCTTCTTACCAGAACTGTGTTATAAATGGCTTTAAGTGTACCCACCTGTGGTACAAGTTTTTTCCACTGGTCTTGGCAATCACTCAGCCCGTATAGAAATACCTCAGGCAACAGATGCTATTAGGCCTTTCTATAGCTTGCGGGGGAAAAAAAGTCTTTAAGGTGGGATTAATAGTGTGGAGAATAATTCTGATTTTCATTAAATGTTTATGTAGTTCATGGTACAGTCAGGTATAATTTTACTGAATCAGGAAAAATATCAGGAAAACTTTTATGGGGTTAACAATTTTTTATATAATATCCAATTCACTTTAATATATATATTTATATATTTATAGTTTCCATATCTTTAGCTTCTGCAATCTAATACTCTATCTTGCATTGCTGTTCTGGTGACTGTGTCTTAGTGCACCCCTGTTTGTGACCTAACATCATTAGTAAGTATGTTACCTAATGTCTGTCTTTGACTCTAATCCATTTATTTGCAGGCTCCAGAAGGTGAATCTCAATCCACGACTGAAGTGGACCTCTTCATTTCTACACAGAGAATAAAAGTACTGAATGCAGACACACAGGTAAAGACAAAGATGCTTTTGTCAGACATAGACTTTCGCCTACCTACCAAAACTTGTCCTTCAAAAAGTGCTGGCTATTGTATTTTCCTTCAGGATTTCCTAGTAAGAAATCCATACTCAAGAACCATGTCATACCTGCAATTACTCTTATGTGCCTGTCTGTAGAAATGATTAGAATTTGCAGGTAAGCTAACTGCAGTCAGCTCATTTCTTACAAGCCCTGATGCATCATGCATTGTTTGTGCCCAGTGTAGCCCAAAAGGTTTGGTTGTGATAACTTGAAGCCCATAGTCCTTTGCACATACATGCCTAGAATATTCAGGCTCTGATATTGAGGTGTTTATGTGCTTTAATTTGAAAAACTTGCTCGTTGCTTTACTTTTACAAAGTGAAGCTCTTGTTTTGTGTTGGCATCTCCCTTCAAGTATAAAGTACACAATAAAGATCTTATATTGCCATTGATTTGTTTTCACAATACTAGGTGTGCAATAAGAACTTCATTAAAACAGCTGTTCATGTTGTTTTTTGTATTCCCCAGGAAACCATGATGGATCATCCCCTGCGGACCATTTCATACATTGCAGATATAGGAAATATAGTTGTTTTGATGGCTCGTAGGCGAATGCCACGGTCTAACTCCCAGGATAATGTGGAAGCATCTCACCCTTCCCAAGATGGAAAGAGGCAGTACAAAATGATTTGCCATGTCTTTGAGTCTGAGGATGTAAGGAATTACTCTGTCTTGTAATTTTCTAGGAGTGGAAATGTAAGCACATTTTGGTAGGCTTGAAGTCCATTGCAGGTGGCCCTGTTTGTTCTTTAACTGCAAACAAATATTTTATCTAAGAAGAGGAATTTGCCTTCTCTTTGCTTGTTTGGGCTTGACATTTACTCATAAAATTGGTGTTGATAGAAATGGTTTTAATTTTTAAGCTTCTTCAATGCCTTCCACTGACCATGAGAGGAAGGTCCAGCTGCCGAAGCTTTTTTTTTTTTTTTTTTTTTTAAGGACAAGACTTATGTCGGGGACTAGTTGCTGACATCATATCAAAAAGCTAGCAAAGGAAGCTGATAATTCCAGCAATCCCAAAGTACACTGAATAGAGACACAGCTGAGTCAATTTTAGTCTATGGTGCAGGTTACTAAGTTTCCTTATATAGGACTTGCTATCTTGTCTTCCCAATCAATGTGCATAACTTGCTGCTTTTATGCAGTTTCTATAGCTCAACAACTGAAAGGTAAAATCAAACATACAAGATTGAGGTGGCTAGATATGTAGTTGTAAGGATCATAATCAAGTTAGCCCTAATAATTTAGGAGGGAGAAATCTCAGTTTTAGGCCCTCCAAATAGCAGAGTATTACTTAAGAGAAGTAAGGTGAAAATATCTTATAAAATGCTCTTATGTCTTCCACTCTACATGTATCAGCAAGGACTTTGATATGGGAAGGTTTCCTTGAATAAGCAGCTGTTTTTACATAATAATGAATTTGTTCTAAACCCGTGTCTGGATAAATTATCTGGCTGCAGATGAATGTATATATATGACCCACTACTCATGATAAAAAGGGCATAAGCACTGATAGAAGTAATCGTCTATTAAGATTTTGACAGACAGCATAAAAAAATTGTGGTTTTTTTCTTCCACAAATAACATGTAAGCCAGTTTTGCTAAGCCTTTCAAGAAACTGGTCCAAAATAGAAAGAGTAGCGAATGTTTTTTTTACTTGATGTATTGAGGCTGCTGTTTCTGTATTTGTAGTCACAAGTTTGGACACTGCTACCTCGCTTACTGGTCAATTGAAAAGCAGAAATCAAACTGTCAGATGCCAGAGGCTGGGACTTATTTTCCTTCAGCTTGAGGTGGTCTGGCTTTGGTCTAGACTTCCTGGATCTGTTTTCCAGGCTGATACTAATATTTTGGCTGGCTGAAATATGGACTTCCTTTTGGGGATCACTGACATTCTTTTTGTTTGGATCAGCCCATAATTGTGTCAGATGTGGTCCTTGCCATGTGTTGCGTGAAGTGTGTGTATGTGGGGCGAATGTAGTAAGAGAAAAGCGCCCTTGCGTTCTAGCCGGTCCTCAGAGATTAGAGGGGCTAGGCACAGCTGGACTGATCTCTTAAGAGGTACACCAATAAAGAAGTGTTGCTATAGGTCTGACTCCAGACCACAGTTATGTCTGGTTGGTAGTCAGGATTCACGAATAGTGTAGTCACTCTGTCTGTAGGTCCAACACCAGATTCACAGACAGCCTGTACACTGTAGGTCTGGTTCCCTGAAAAGGAGCAGTTGGATGCACGAATAGCACAGTTTTCTCATGATTATAGGTCCGATACAGATACACGAACAGTCTATTATACTGTAGGTCTGGTTGAATTCACTAGAAGCAATCGGACTCACAAATAGCACAGTTTATTTACACTTGCAACTTACACAGATTCTTTAAGATTGCCAGTGATATATATACTAAGCTGCAGAAATCATTATATAGCTCAAAATACAAGTAATTTTCTTAGGTAAGNCCAGTGATATATATACTAAGCTGCAGAAATCATTATATAGCTCAAAATACAAGTAATTTTCTTAGGTAAGACAAACAGACAGACATACACTCAGCATAGGCGAGGCACAAGTCTTACCAAAAGGCATCCCTTTTGGCAGGGGACAAGGAGGACAAATCCATCAGTCTATCCCTAGGATTCGGTGTGGAATTCTCGTCCCATAATCCAGGTCTGAAATAGGACCAACATTTATACTTCAGTTTCCTATTAATGTGCAAAGTTTTCTATCGATGTGTAAAGTGTGAGGATGTGACTGTAGCAAACTTCAAGTGTGCTTATCGGATGCACAGAACATCTCTTGATGAGCTTTCCAGCCTTGATCGCTTCTGCCGGGAACAGTTAACTACTGAGATAAGCTGGAGAATGGGGGTCTGGACCACACCTGGTCTCACTCCACATTCAGTATCAGCACAACAGGGACCACAGGATCTCCACCCCGCCTCAGTGTCTACTTTAGACACTAGATGCTTATCAACAGTGATGAGTTTCAATGGTTTGTGCTTTCTGCTTCCAAATGTTTTGTGCTTTCTGATTCCAGCGCCATGCCACTAGATACTGACTTGGCAAGTACATGCCTGTAGATCCAATAAAAGCATTGCTCAGTGATGTGAAAATATGTGTAGAAGTTGCAGAAGACTATATCAACTCTCCTTTGTCATGTTATAGGTCACAAATAGCTTGCAAGATTTATCTCACATACACAAATTACTAAGAAAGAGTTAGAATGGAAAAACATTGTAGCACCTATTAGCAGCAAGGAGATAGTAGCTTCAAGGATCTTGTAAACCCAGTGGAGCAGTATGGCCTGCTTGTATTATATTACATATGATTATATTATATATATGTTTACAATATATTATATATTATGTATCATCGCAACCTTTTCTTCTTGTGGGACAGCTGGGTATTTAGAAGAATTTACCCAGTAACTGACACAGAAGCTATAAGCCCTCAAGCAGGAGTTGGCCAGAATGTGTCTCTGCTTAGAAGAGTCCTTATCCAAGGAGAACAGCACCAGATTTTCAGCCGTTATTTAGAGCTGGATCTTAAATGAGCAGAATCCTAGTGATATGCCCAAATGCTGTGTGTCTAAATGGGGTTTGATCTCTTTCTGGAGAGAAGATACGTATGTATGAGTGTTACTTCTGCATTTATCTCCTCACTCTGGCTACTGAGCTATGAAGGTGTGATTTTCCTATTTTCTTGCTGTCTTGTTCTTCCTGTCAAAAATAGGTTGATCCAAGCATTGGTAAAATACTGCTGGTCTAGATATTGGCCTTTTCAGTGCCAGCAATCATGCTATGCTCATCAGCAGGTTTGGTGCTAGTTTGAATTGCTTTAAGATAGAATCAACTTTTTATTTCCGGGTTGGGAAAATTTCTTTTATTAGGGACCAAACTGGACTTTAAATACAGCTGATAGGCCGTGTTTAAGTACACCTCAGCAGTGTTCATTCATTACCAGCGCTCCCCACAGGCCCCTCTTCCCTCCCTTTACCACAGCCAGCACTGTGCTCCAAGGGACTGTTTCAGTACATTATCATGGCCAACTCCTCCGTACTACACATTGCTTACCTCACATATTGCTCCAGCTAGGCACAGCAGTGCTCTGCATCATGCTGTGCTGGTTTCCTCTCCTGTCCATTATGTGCCTCATACCAACCATGATCACTACCTCAAAGGGAAGCATCCCTCTGATCTGTTGGTTTCAGCTGCATCCCCTCACCTTGCATGACACAGAGCTTTCCCCGTGTCTGCCTTGTGAACAGTTTCTCGCCCACTGCTGCAAGCATAGAAGGCTCACAGTGGGAGTGATGTGGTGCCGTAAATGGTGCGTTTGGTGGCTTTAGAGGCAGACTATGGGAACTGCACGTGCAAGAGTGTGCACACAAAGGACAGCCTGAGAAGGAAAGGGGCAGGAAACTGGCATGGTCACGGGATTTGGACGCAAAGGAACAAGAAACACAGGGTAGAGAGGTTGAAGGAAGTAGCAGGGTAGAGAAGGAGATGGGTGAGAGCATTTCCAGTCACTTCAAGGCCTGGATCCAGTCACTGGTTGCTGCCCTTTTTCTGTTTCACCTGAGACTGCATTAGCAGCAGCCAATGTGGTTGTAATGTTTTTAAAGGAGGGTGGGAAAAGGAGAAGATACCCTCCTAAACATACTCGTGTATTTTCTACCAGACATTTTCTTTTTCACTGCTGGCTTGTCAGAGAATGTCATTGTCTCTGCTAGAAGGGTGAGCCATCTGGGAGCTGCACATGTGGGAAGAATTGTAGGTGCAAGCTATAGTCACTGCAGCAAGCATACATTTGCATACTTATTGCCAGTTCTTAGCTATGAAAGGATGGCATTATTTATATTTGTCATTTGTAATTGCTTACCAAGCTGGATTTCTGGCACAGGTGAATGTGTTGACATTTTGTGGGTCTTTTAAATTAATTTTTAATGAACAAGTATTTTTTAAACTGAAGTAACTTGTAGGTTCATCAACTTGATGATCCATTTTACAGTGCGATTGTAAAAGAAAGTGTCAGTTCACAAGACCATCAGAATATTTCACTTATTTCTTTTCTCTTCTATGGGGACTGCTACAGGCACAGCTGATTGCACAGTCCATAGGTCAAGCATTTAGTGTGGCATACCAGGAATTTCTGAGGGCGAATGGAATCAACCCAGAAGACCTTAGCCAGAAAGAATATAGTGACTTGCTCAATACCCAAGACATGTACAACGATGACCTGATTCACTTCTCCAAATCTGAAAACTGCAAAGATGTATGTCTCTCTTTGTGCCTTTTTTTTTTTCTTTCACCCCATAACAACATTAAGCTGCTCTGTACCAGCTGGAGGCCCATGCTGGCAGAAATCAGAAAACCATTCATACTTCTTATAAATGACCTCAGAAAGTCTAGAATATCCTCCCAAGTAGGATACCCTATCATCAGTTCTGTGAAGGCAAAATTTATCATCAGTGAAAGGATTTACCACCTGTTTGTGTTCTTTTTACCAAATAATTTTCAGATATGTGTGAAAATGAATTTAAAACAGATTAACAAATACAATTTAATAGATTACAGTAAACCGTATGAAATTTGTGGAGGCGCTGGTGTTTGTGAAAGTGGTTGATTACAGATTTTAAAGAATTGTATTTGCTGAAGGGATTTGCAGCTTGATAAAGATGGACCCATGCACCACTGCAAAAGACAGGCAGTGGTTTTCCAATCCACAGTTATAAAGTCTTGCAGCCTCTTGCTGTTTAGCTTTATTCACTGAAACCCTTGACACCACGATTTGTTCCACTCCAATTTCCTCTGCTGATATGCAGAAAGAGGTTGTGAGTGGCATTTTGCACTTACCAAAATCTATATTACGTTTTCGTATTTGAATACAAATGAAATGAGATAAAATGTGTACCCTGTTTTGTTTTGCCTTTGAATTAGAAAGGCAGGTTGCAAATAAAGAGAGGTATATGTTTTGTGGTTATGTGAATGTTTGGAGTGGTATGGGTTATTAGTTCCATAGAAGCTTCTTTTTGAAACACTTTTTCTTATGATACAGGTTTACATTGAAAAGCAAAAGGGAGAAATTCTAGGTGTAGTGATTGTGGAATCTGGCTGGGGATCCATTTTGCCTACAGTTATCATAGCCAACATGATGCACGGAGGACCAGCAGAGAAGTCTGGGAAGCTGAACATAGGGGACCAGATCATGTCAATCAATGGGACCAGTTTGGTTGGTTTGCCACTCTCAACATGTCAGAGCATTATAAAGGTATGTAGAATGTTTCTGAAAGTTACACACTTTAAAAGGGTTACAATAATAAGAGATCAGAAAATATAAGTAAATTCTTAAGTAAATTCTTACCAAATATTTGTATAGCACTTTCCGTTTCATGATCTTTAAAGTACAGTGGGAATCATGCCACGCCAATTTTCTGACTCCCAGAAAGTGATCTGTGCCATTTACGTACATAGACAAGGACTTTGTGCAGAACTCACTCCACAGGAGCATATTTGTTCAGAAGGAAGATATTACCAGATACACACTTAAAATTTTATGTGACAAATGGAGGTAGAGGTCCTTAGCATTGTTCTAGGCCATATTAGCTGTTCAAATGCCTCCTAATATCTGGGTGAAATTGAGCTCATATTTTTTTGTTGTTGTTTATAACTAGTTTAAAAGCTTCTAAACTTTGAATTAAAGACGTACAGAGCCTCTGTAGAAACTTCCCTGAGTTACTTGAAAGTGTGATGCTTTTCTTCACTTGGCTAAGTGGAATATTTTAATTAGAAGAGCTTCCTTTTGAGTGTCAGAAAAGTATGTGACTGCAAAAAGCATGCAAGTCTGCTGGTACTGGACAGTGTCTGGGGTAGCTATAGCATGCAAGGCAATAGGTATTCAACCATCAGAGTTTCAAGAGCTGGAAAGATGCATCACTAGGGAATGTTTGAGATGAAGCTATACGGACTTTGTTATTTATTGAACTAGCCCCACAGAGCTCCTGCAGGTTATGACACGTAGACATGTAATGCTGGCAGTGTGCTATACAGAAATCTTTTTCTGATGTCTAGAAATATGCCTGTTAAACATAATTACTTATTTAGACATCTTTCTGTTAACAAGTTGTATTGTGGGGTGCTTTTTTTTCGTATTCTGTCCTTTCTTAAGTTGCAAATTGCATTTACAAATTAAAATTACAAACTAAAAAGTAATAACAAAGTTGTTGGGTTGTTGGTTTCGGGTTTTTTTTCCGATGCATTAATTTCTTAATACTTGAACTAAGATATTTGCCATAAAGACTTCCCATTCTGGTTTCCAAAAATATTGATACTGATTTCTGTTGAGTAATGGATGCATAACTTGCTGAACCAGACATTTTAGATTCAATGAGTAGACGTGATAGCCTGGAAATGTAGCATACTAAAAACATGGCAAAAACAGTCTTAAATTTGTGAAGAAAAGAAAAAAAATCATGTTAAATATCTTCATGCTAGCTTCAGTAGAAGGAAACTCCCTACAAATTTAGGCTTTTCATGTTAGCCATACTTCTTTCCTATCCCACATTGGTTTTATATCTAAATCTGTGATGAGTTATGCTTCTCTGATGCAGAGCCTTTTCAGAAACTTTGTTGTGCTCATCTGTACGTCCTCAAAACAGAAACAACCAGCTTTGTTGTTTCCTGCTTCTGCAGTTCATTCTCTTCCTCACTGATGCTTACTGCTGTTGCCGTAGAACTGTTAGCCATTTAATTTTGATTTTCTCAAGAGAAGACAGTCTGTATGTTTGTGGGTCTTCATAACTATACATCTGCAGCTGTTCATGTAGCATTTCTGGTAACAAGTATATGCCACTGAATGATCTAAGCACACAGTAACGTGTGGCAGAGGTATGTCAGGATTTCAGGTTTCTTTACCAAGCTATAAGGACTCCTATGAAGAGATGAGAATATTTTGTAGATAAGGAGACTATCTTGCAGCACTTCAAATAAGATAATAGTATTATGGATGTAAGCTCTGTTACTAATTGAATATAAACCAATTGCAAACTGACAAAAGCTTGGAAGAAGCTTTCCATGTATGGTGGTTATTCCCTAATTGCATTATGCTACTTGTAGCTTTTTCTGGCTACTATCAGACGAAGACTCGGGGACTGAATAAGCAAATTAGTTGGTCAGATGTTGCAGTTGTTTTATTTCTGATCAGCATATATATACTGAGTTAACTCAGATGACTGAAGTTAAACCTAAATGCCTTATAGAAATGGGCATACTCAGCATGACTCCCACTCTCCTGGATTTAGAAGGCTAAGGCAAAAGCCACTTAGACTTTTGAGTGAACACCATACCCACGGTTTAGTACAGATTGATTAGTCCCTGTCTTCTGCAATGTGTGTTGTTGTGAAGACCTGTGTGCAGAAGATGAACGGCCCTTGAGCATATGTAGTGTGCTGCTAAGTCCTCACCAGAGTGGAGGAGTCCATAGTCATGGCAAAGATGGAGCTTAGGTCTTGTTTCTACTGGGAGTGGAGTAGAGGCTGTTCCCACAGCCATGTGCTTTTTCATTTTGTGTTCACATGCCCGTTCTCTTGGAGCCACTTTCAATAACAAGCCAGGCTGAGCTCAGCTCTGTATGGAAATAAAGGCAGCTCTTTCCCATGTGGTGACTGCATCCAGTGTAAGATACTGGCAAGAGAACAGGCAGTTTTCCCTGGCACGTTGCCTGCCTGGTTATTCCAGTCACTGCTGAATCTGGAGTTTAGCTCAACAGAATCAGCAGCAGTAGGCAGGATGTAGAGACTTCAGTGTATTACCTTAGCTATAGTGGGGGTTATATTCCAGAATTAACCTTCTAAAGACAGTGTCAGATACCTGTTCGTTGTAGTGGGACCCAGATTTCTACTGAACATATAAAAGGAGTTCAGAAGTAGGTGCTGGAATTGGTAGGTGTTGTATTAAGTAAGGTGGAAGTTGCTGTATTCTTTATAATGCATTTCTTTCTTGATGTGGATTTTATTTATGCATTTATTTATGGCTAATCTTTTGTGTGAATGAAGCATTTCAGAAAAATATCTTAATCTCAAAGATCTATTAATACTTGAAGTCGTATAATGGGTCTGATTGCGATTATCTGCATTTTTACATTTGAGTTTTCACAGAGCCATATAATCTGAGGCTGGCAGTCACTGCTGAAGCTGATCTATGCTTTGGTTCAGAGTAGAGCAGGTTGCTTATGGCTGTGCTCACTAGAGTTTAACTAACTCTGAGATTGTCTACTCCACAACCTCTCTGGGTAATCTGTTCCAGTGGTTTACCATCCTGACAGTGAAAATAAATTTTCCTCCTTCAATTTTCTTCTGGAGCAAGGAGTTCATGATGAATGTGATATAACTCATTTAGAAGGAAGGAGGAACGGAAATTAGGAGCACTGCTTATACAAGCATGGTATGAGCAGGACCTGCTGTTTGCTTGACAAAATATAATACATCCCATTAGGGAAGCCACTTCCTTCTAGCTATCTTAGCTACTTATTTAAAATTTTATTTGCTATCCACAGCCGTTAGATATTTTGGTGATCTGCATAGACCTATTTAATATTCTTTTCACAAACGATTTGTGTTATCAAATGTAGAAACAGCTACTTTTCTTAAAACAAGTATGTCTGCTTCTTGGCAAGAAAAATTTGTTATTTTATTACTCATTTCACTGAATATTCTGCTGTTTGTGTCTGGCATTCAGTGATGAGATTCTGTTACAAGGCTTACAAAGAAGTGGTTATTCAGGGCTGTTCCTGTGTCAATATTTTTAAACTTTTCTTTCTCCCAACAGTGCTTATGTTAAACGTATCACAGTCTTTGACAGTGTTTTTCGTGGTGATTTCTTTTCTCAGGGTTTAAAAAACCAGGCCCGTGTTAAACTGAACATTGTTAGGTGTCCTCCAGTAACCACAGTCTTGATCAGGAGACCAGACCTCAGATATCAGTTGGGCTTCAGTGTGCAGAATGGGATTGTAAGTAGCTTTCACATTCTCTGATTAAGCTTTAATGTGTATGAAACTTCTTTGCCATTTGCGGGTAAGTTTCAGTGTGGGAAGAGGGTAACTGCCATTTTCTCCCTTACAGCAAGTAGAACTTTGCACATGTGATAAGTCCAAAATATAAAAGCTGAGTTAGTTAATTTTTGGTTTTTATTGCACTTCACAACTTTAGAGTCAACCAGAGGAACAGAAAAGCTGTTTTATTTTAGAGAAACAAAAATTTGTAGCAGAGGCAGTTTTCAGTCTGCATCATTCATGTCTCTAACCAAGCCATTGCATGACATCAAAAGACTGTCCTTGATCCTCTTTTGTTGTAAGGCACCTGCAACCCAAACATCGTTAAACTATGGTCCTTCATATGCTCTTACATTTTCAAACCACGGCACATAAGATGTACAACACAGCCTTTTCTGATAGTTTGCTTCCTCTTGGAAGGGAATATACAGTAGTTATTCGTCACTAACAAATTTTACTTTGAATCAGTAATCAATTACATTTTAGAATATCTTGTAAGCCTCTGTGTTTAAGTGCTGATTTACAGTTTACAAGCAAAAGTGGAGAATCTAAAGCCTCTGTTCCTTATCAAGACCTGATAAATTTATCCTTTTCTTTATAGATCTGTAGCCTTATGAGAGGAGGTATAGCAGAGCGAGGAGGTGTGCGGGTTGGCCATCGGATCATTGAAATCAATGGACAGAGTGTGGTAGCAACACCCCATGAGAAAATTGTTCACATTCTCTCAAATGCTGTTGGTGAGGTAAGAGCAGGCAATGCATCTAGGCAATATAACATAGTTCATCATTATTGCTGGTAACCGCCAGTGGAAACCAGTAACAAGTGATGCCTCTCTGGGGACCGTAGGGGAACAATACTTCTTTATGGCATTGAGTGCACCTTCAGCAAGTTTGCAGATGACACCAAGCTGAGTGGTGCAGTTCGTAAGCTCAAGGTAGGGGTTGTCATTAGAGGTGACAGGCTTGAAGAATGGGCCCGTGTGATCCTCAGGAAGTTCAACGAGGCCATGTGCATGGTCCTCCAGCTGCATCGGGGCAATCGCCAAAATCAGTACAGACGGAGTAATGAAGGGATTGAGAGCAGCTCTGCGAAGAAGGACTTGGAGACAGTGGTAGATGAAAAACTGGCCATGAACTGGCAATGTGCAATTGCAGCCCAGAAGGCGAAACGTATTTCGGGCTGCATCAAAGAAGTGTGGCCAGCAGGTCGAGGGAGGTGATTCTCCTTTACTTTACTCTCATGAGAGTCCACCTAGAGTAATGTGTCCAGCTTGGGGCACCCCAGCACAAGAAAGACATGGACCTGTTAGAGCAAGTCCGGAGGAGGGCCATGAAAGTTATCAGAGGGCTGGCACACCTCTCCTGTGAGGACAGGCTGAGAGAGTTGGGGTTGTTCAGTCTGGAGAAGAGAAGGCTGCAGGGAGACCTTACTGCAGCCTTTCAATATATAAAGGGTACTTCTAAGAAAGCTGGAGAGAGACTTTGTACCAGGACCCATAGTGAAATTTTTTATGATGAGGGTGGTGAGACACTGAAACAGGTTGCCCAGAGAAATTGTAGATTCCCCACACCTAATGCTCAAAGTGAGTTTTGATGGGACTTTAAGCAATATGATCTAGTGAAAGATGTTCCTGCCTACGGCAAGGAGGTTTGGATTATATGATCTTCAAAGGTCCCTTCCAACTCAAACTGTTCCGTAATTCTGTCATTCTACCTGTATTATTCTGTTGCTATTCAAATCTAACATATGGAAATGACAGCAAGCCAGCACACCATTTCTTTTATTATTTACCTGTAATTCTCCTATGTTTTAGAAGAACCCTGATATGAAAACATAAAGCGTCCACAACTTTACATGGTTCATTGTTACTAAACATTCTGTTTTATAAAATCACCACCCACAAAACTTTAATAAGGGTATGAAAACTCCTGGGTTTTACCTCATCCTTCTGTCCCCTGTGACCTTAGCTAGTTCCTTCACCAATGCTCTGTTGTAGTATGCACGTTAGGAACATTGATTAACTTGCCATATTTCCTCTAGATTCATATGAAGACTATGCCAGCTGCCATGTACAGACTGTTGACTGCGCAAGAGCAACCAGTTTACATCTAAAGTCGACACCTCAGAATCACAATATGCATGGGGGATGTTTCTTCTCGTTAGCGCTTGTCTCTAGTGCTGCGTTTCTGTGTCTGCAGAGTCATTTCTTTCTTTCTTTCTCTCTCTCTCTCTCTCTCTCTCTCCTTCACAGACACAAACACACTGTCTCTCCTCCTTCTCTTTTTCCTCTCTCCCCACCATTTTCCTGTATTTTAGGAAAAGGCAAAATATATCTATGGGACTATTTTGGTTGCATTGTTTTACAAGTGAAACTTCACACAGTTTCACATGCAAAACAGGAAAATAACAGCAGCATTGTTTACAGAGGATTCACAAAGAAGATTAACTTTGCTTCATGCTACCCAATCAGTTTTAATTTTGTGGCTATCATTTGACAAACCGAGCAGATTAAATGTTGCTAAATGAAAGATGTCCTTACCAAACAGGTAGAAGTATAGGGTGCAAGGTGTCCTCTTGGATATTCTGCATGTGACTGCTTTTCTTGTCCTGTTTTCCTGCAGATACTGAGCTCCGTATTAAAGTTTTATGTCTGTAGGGAAAATAGAATACCAAAAGGATAATTTTGCCCGCAGGAAGAATTAATTATCTGCTTAAGACTCAGTAAATATTGCTGTTGTTAAATGGACTGTCCAAACACACACCTTTTAATTCTCCTCTGTAATCATGATAGTAGGACCCCAAAAAATACTCTGTGGGTTGCAGAAACATGTTACACTTACATTACTTACACTAAGTAATTTGGGAGGCATTTTTTACAGCTGCCTCCCCCTCTCTGCCCCTAGGTTTCTAACTCTTTGTTTTCTTCTACTTTGTTTTTAAATGCAACTTGTCTTTTATAGTCTCTTGCCTATTTTAAAGGTTGGGGGGGGGGAGGAGGGAGAATCTTTAAATATCTGCAAGAGAAATAGTGACGGTCTTTCCTGAATAGCTACACTTTTTCTAGGCTCTTAATTCAGAATTTGGTGCACACAGCCTTGTGTGCTGGTGTATATAGACTTTTTTAAATTGTGCTTGCTATTTATGAAGTTTGAATATAAGAGATCTGCAGACTATTCTAAGCAATTTTGTTCTCTGAGCCAGTTTTAACATGTATTTTTGTCCAAAGACCTGTCTAGTTTTATTGACTTTCTCTTTAGTTCATGAACAGTGAAAGCGATGAGGTGAGAATAAACTTATTTATTTTGTTATATAATTTAACTCGTGATCCTTTTTCCGTGTGTATAGCACTTCAAGGGGATATATATGTACTGTATGCACTTGTATGAAGATGATAAACTGTAGAGATGTATGAAATCTAGGATTTGATTGGCCTGTAAATTGCATGCTAGGGACAAAAGGGGGAAGAGGGGTGGTTGTTTTTTTCAAGAGGGAAAAAAAAAAATAGTACTGGCTTTTCTTCCTAGTGAGAGAAAAATTCTGCATTCTCTGTAGTTACTTTTTACCAGGACTGTATACTAGGTTTTTATGCTGAAATTGAATCATTCATTTAGTCCAGGATAATATGCTGATTTATTTTAAAGAAACAGTTTGTGCTGTGTTTTAATGTGTTAGAAAGGCTTGATGAGTTGAAAACAAGAGCTGACCACACACAACCACACAGCGCTTCTGCTTTGCAAATGTGCTGTTGGTCGTAGCCACTTGTTTCTCAATTATTGTGGGGTGGACTGTGCAATGTAAGTGCTGCTTGCAGTCCAGTAACGATACGTAAACGTTACTCCAGAGATTCATGGAAGTGGATGTGTGTGTGTGTACGTGCACGTGCACACTTGGTACAGACATGGATGAGAGCCATTGAGCACTCTTGCCAGAGGTCGATTTTTGGTTTTCAGAAATTATGGATATCCATGGGCTGATCAGAGGTAGAGAATAAACTTTTTATTTCAATGGGCAGTAAATATTTAAGGAAGATAATGAAGTGGTGCATAAACTATTGTAGTAAGTGAATATGTTTTAGTGTTGAGATTTAATGTACTATGACTTGATTTTAATGCAGTTCTTGTTATATAATTTAATCCAAATCTTCAGAATCACAGATTGCACAAGAGAGCGGTGTTAGTATTTCAGGTTAGTACTTACCTCTGCTACCTGACTGATGCAACTAGATAGTGAATGAGTTGTGAGTGTATTGATTAACTGTAGACACCTGGTTTATCATCATTTGAACTTTTTTCCAGAAGTTTCCATATATATATAGTAATATATGTAAATATGATATATAACCCTGTACAATTTAGATTATATACAGTGCAGCCTTCCCATAAGTTGCCTGAGGAAACTTTGTGAACTCATGAAGACACAGTTACCATGCTTCTGGTTCCTGCTATGTTTACACCCTCAGCTTCACTTGTTTCTGTGGCTCATGCAGTGGGGTCTTTAACTCACTTCACTGAGAAATGGTGAAGACCTGAACATACAAATGTATTAGAGATGAAACAGCTGTTTCTTTGAAAATCTTCCAGTCAGGACTCTGTGAAGTTACTGGCACTTGAGTGCTTGAACAGTTCATAGTAAATAGGTGCTCAACATTAAGCAAGTGAATGCTCGCAGGATCAGTCTAACAAAAAAAAATCTCAGTTTTTCCCATTACAGTGTGTGCGTACAATTTCTAAACAGGGAGTTCCATAGTGTGTGAACACCTCTGATAACAGTCTTGTGAACAATCCCATTTTACTTTGTAAAGGGAGTTTCAGGAAGAAGAATCTCAAAAGGGAAAGCTGGCAGTCCTTTAGACTATTGCAGCAGTTTGTTACGTTACATATGTGAATTTTTAACAGAAGCAAAGAAACAAACTGCTGGTTTACATTCCTTCTTCAGTGACAGACCTGAATTCTTTTTCATTCTTGCTGCTTCGTACAGTCTAATTAACTCTTCAGTGTTTACATTAAGGATGAAACCTCCATTATAGGTTTTTTATTGGCAGGTTTCACACATTTGTTTTGAATCTTGTTTGAATTTGAAACTCAGTGGGGATTTCCAGTTTTGCTTGCTTTCCTTGTTTTCTAAATGAAATGTATTTCTGAAGACAGCAATGTGTTTAAGAGCTCTTGTATATATTTAGCACAGTACCTGCAATATGAAGTTGTACTATTGTTCTGTAAAGAGGGTGGATAGAAATTATTGTAAAGCGTTGGGAAAAGTATAGTATTGTATTTGTAA
>VWZK01021617.1:27473-41365 GCA_013396935.1 Baryphthengus martii | reverse complement strand
CAGGTGTTTGTCATCATTCCCCCCCCCCCAATTTGTTAACCATTAAACCACAACACCAGTTAACCACAAATCAGCAAGAGAGTCACAGGGCCTGATGTGGGCTTTGCCAAAGGCACATCAGGTGATCTAAAATAACCTTGATGCTTCAGCATCCTAACTTATCCAGATAGAGATTCCTGGAAACAGGCTTTTCAGCTGTGCCACGAAGGCTGTGCCAAGTACCAGTGAACACAGGCTGCGCCAAACCAGATGATGTTATGGAACCAGAATGCAACAACAGACAAAGACTTCACGTGTACAAGGAGAGGTGAAGCATCCTTCATAGGGGTACAGAGTGGCTTGAGAGTAGCCCTGAAGAGAAGGACTTGGGGACATTGATTGAGGAGAAGCTCGACATAAGCCAGCAGTGTGCTCATGCAGCCCAGGAGACCAACCGTATCCGCAGATGCATCCAGAGGAGTGTGGCCAGCAGATCAAGATAGGTGATTCTCCCCCTTTTCTCTTGTGAGACCTCACCTCAAATACTGCATCCAGTTCTAGTGTCCCCACTGTAANGGGGACATTGATTGAGGAGAAGCTCGACATAAGCCAGCAGTGTGCTCATGCAGCCCAGGAGACCAACCGTATCCGCAGATGCATCCAGAGGAGTGCAGCCAGCAGATCAAGAGAGGTGATTCTCCCCCTTTTCTCTTGTGAGACCTCACCTCAAATACTGCATCCAGTTCTAGCGTCCCCACTGTAAGAGGGACATAGATCTGTTGGAATAAGTCCTGAGCAGGGCCACAAAGATGATCTAGGGCCTCGAGAACATCTGCTTCGAGGACAGGCTGAGGGAGCTGGGATTGTTCAGCCTGGAGAAGGGGAGACTCCGGGGGGACCTGTACCTGAAGGGAACCNAGCCTGGAGAAGGGGAGACTCCGGGGGGACATTATAACTACCTTTCTGTACCTGAAGGGAACATACAAGAAGGCTGGAGGAACTTTTCACAAGATCGTCCAGCGATAGGACAAGGGGAAATGGTTTTAAACTGAAAGAAAATAGGTTTAGACTGGATCTTAGGAAGAAGTTCTTCAGCATGAGGGTGGTGAGACTCTGGAATCGATTGCCCAGAGAAGTTGTGGATGCCACCTCCCTAGAGGGGACAATCCAACCTGGCCTTGAGCAATCTGTTCTTGTTGGCAGCAAGGTTGGCTTAGATGATCTCTGAGGTCCCTTCCAACCTAAGGCATTCCATGATTCTATGATTTATAAAAACATACCTTGAGAGTCTAAACATGGATACATTCTCGCTGTGAAGCCGCTGCTGTTCGCCGGGAGACATCCCTGCGATCCCCGTGGCTCGCCGTGAAGGAACGAGAAGTTTGGCGAGCTTCACGAACCCCAAACTATCCTCGCAAAGCAGCAGGGCCGCTTCATCTTTCTGCAGGGCTCAGGCCACTAGAGGGAAACCCAGCACCACCCTTGGGCCGCCGCAAGAGGAAGGGCAGAGCAGAGCTGCAGGGACTAGGCTGCGGAGCTTCCACCGGGGCCCGGCTCCTCCCAGCGGGCGGAGCGGCCGAGGAGCTCGGGCCACACGCCGGGCGGAGGGGGGCGACAGGACGAGAGCAAACGGAAGAGGACGAGGGGGAAGTCATGCTAAAAGATGTGATATTTAAAATTAAATAAAGTCCTACTAAACTGAGGAACGACCGCTGGGAGAGTTTGCTAAAGTTTCTGCTTCTCTCTCTCTCAAAGCAATGGGCTCAGTGCCTAATTTAGATTTAATTATTAGCCATAAACAGCTGCCTCCTGTTGCTCTTCATCGTATCAGTACGGAAATCTCCCCTGCTGGCAGGAATCCCTTGACCCATTTAGCTCCTAAAAACACGGTGCTGTTCCAAACAGCTAGTGAATTGTTTGTTAGCTACCGAATTGTTTGTTACTAACAAGACAGCTATCAAAGGACAGGGCAATGTCACAAAAATTCGTGAGAATTATCATCAACATAGTAACATACTACACTTAGCATGTATAATAGCCATGTTTCCTTCCCCCAGATTCTGGCTTTAAAGAAGAAAAAAAATGCACAGTTCTTTACCATATCCATAAACGATCTAGTAAAGGAAGTGGAGAACAAAGTAGCAAAGCCTGCAGCTGGTACAGAATTATCCATGAAAGATTAAACTGCAGCTGAGAAGTACAGAAACGTTTTGTACAGTGGTTAGCAGAGCAATAAGAACTCAGACATTGCATTAAACTCCACATCAACAAATGCATTATACAGCACCTGAGGGGAAAAAAAATCCTTTTTATACCCGTCACAGGGTATAAATGAACTGGTTATATAGGCTTTAAATGAACTGGTTTTGCTAGGAAATGAATTTCACAGCCATGGTAGATACGTGAGATCAGGACTCCATGGTATGCAATACTGCAGAAAGAATTATCAGAATTAATAGAAATAAACAAGAGATAAAGGCAGAAAATACCATTTTACCTTTATATCAATACAGCTTGCACACTGTTTCAAAGAGATAGCCAGAAAAAAAAAACCCAAACAGTTCTGTAAAAGGTGACTAGATATGGAAAGACTCCTAGAAAAGAAAAAAAAAAATGTAACTAGGTTAGGAGCAGGACTAGCTGAAGCTTGGAAAGGAGGCAGCATAAGGTGGTGACAGACATGGCCTAAACAGGGGAAGAAGAAATCTCATTCCCCCGTTTCACGTAACCAAAGTTTCTCGGTTAAAATACCACTTAGTAGTTTAAAAATAAACACCAGGAAGTTTTGGTGGAGTTTTCTTTTCAGCACGTGTGTTATTAAATCTCACTGTCACATGATGTTGTGAAGAGCAAAGATGTGGAGAAGCCCACTGAGGGATCGGATAAATTCACTGCAGCTCTATCCACAAGTAGCTGTTAAACACAGCTGCATGGGAAGTTCCTAAAGCTCTGAAAGTTGGATGCACAGTTCAGGAGCAGGACCCTTACAAATTTATCTGCTTATATTTTTTTCTCTCCTAGGTGTCTTCAGTTGGTCAGTGTCAGAGAGATTGCTGGACTACATGCCCTGGCGTGACACAGCACAGTGGGAAGGCTGGATCAGAGTAAGGCTGTGATTTTCTGCAGTTCATATGAAACTTAGGTTGGAGCTGGGAACTGACTTCACACCTACAGAGCATTGTATTGGGTATACAGGAATGAGTAACTGCAGGGGCAGTTTCCCTGCACAACTGTGCACCAGAGTTTCGCTTGCTGCTCTTGAAATGAACCAGGTAGTAAAAGCAATGAGCAGTGGAAAGGCACTAGACAGCTGTAATTATGTAAATGCCTTCCTAGTAACCATGCGAGAAACTAAATCCTCACAATCACATTTGTTAGTAAATGCTAATGACAAGCTAACTACATGAAGTTTCTTTTGATTAGGTAGAATAATTCTATTCCAATATGATTATATTACACAGAATGACTTAAAAATAAATAAATAAATAAAACCAGTCTGCCTCAGACAGCAAAGGAATGTTAATACCAGCTGACAGAGAAGCCCTGTCCTTGTGGTAAAACGGCTGCTCCTGCTGCCCCCAGGGGTGATGTTCAGCTGGTGGCAAATGTTCTCTGGCTCCCTGGGGCAGCTCCTGCCCCTGTTGTTCACCTGTGGGGAACAACACGGTCAAAAGATGGGGCATCAGCCTGAGAGGTGTGAATGCAGCCTGACAACTGCTGACCTCAGAAGAGCCAAGTTTTCATCATCCCTGGCACCTGGGTTGCAAAAGTGCGTCACTGGTCCCTTGGCCAGACGCGCTCACTCTTTCCTGTATTTGCAGAGCACAAGACCTAAACGGAACGGTTGCTACAGATAAGTGAAACTACCATGGCAGACATCAGTTTTCAGGGAAGGCTGCTTTCTTGGTACTCTTGCTGATTCCTTTCTTGAAATACTGATTAAAGAAAAGCTTTCCTGAATTCATCTCTTCTGATTACCCACAGATATGAGCTAAGAAGTTACACTTAACTAAGAGTTACAGAGTGTAATTTGTTCTTGACTGAAACTGTCATCGCCATTTTTAAGCAGGAGTCCCCTCCATGCCCTTTTATCCTCAGGCAGACAATGTGGATATCTGCTGTTTGTGTGATTTTGTCCAGTCATCCAGTTTAGGAGATTCAGGCCCTTGTGAGACCCTTCAGGCAGAAGGAGGCACAAAAGAGAACATAGCCTCTCCTGGGGGGGCCACACCACATTTCTGTGCAGGCACAAGTCCTTCCAAAGCCCATGAAAGCTGCTGCCTGCCCAGTCGAAGGGCCCTTAGACATTGTCTCACTGCCCTTCTGCTCTTCAGTCCAAGTGGCAGACACTGCCACAGTATGCTGTTGGTGGTCTGGGGACAACACATGTTTGGAAGCCACAGGGCAAGCGGGTCCCCAGGCACCAGGCTGCTCCACAGCCCAATCCTGTCACAACCCTGCAGGTGAATTCTTTATACATAATCAAACAAACCAGAAGGTTATTAGATTTGAATTAGCATTCACTAACACAATTGATTGTGTGGATTTAGTCATCTAAATGGTCAATGCTAGGACATTTGGATAATTAGTACTGTTTCGTGATATTTCTTCAGTTAATTGTTTTTATTGAATGACTCACTTCGATGATGCAGCTGAAACTAGTGTGCAGCTGGGCTACCAAGGACAGGCTTTTATCTGCCTGATCCACCTCCCAGAGGTTCCATCCTTCCTGTAAGACAATACATTCAGGTCCCTCTGGGTGCTCCTTAGGGAAGGAACCATTTGGGAACTGTTCCTGTCTCTGCCAACGCATTCTTGATCGTATATAAGATAATTTCTCACAGCAGCTCACCTTGACAGGGTTAAAAAAAAACTGAGCTAAACTAAGTTGAAGTGGGGTTTTTCCAAACTCCACTTGAGTGGGAGTCACCTATGAGGGCAGCAGTGCACTGGCCCACCCTCTTCAGCACACCCCATCCTCACCCCTATGAGCAAAGACCCTACTTATGCTGCTTTCCTGCTCCTCCTCCACAGAGAGGCTCAGCCTGAGTTGGGGGAGTGGAGCAGCAGGGCTGAGCCCCAGTCCCACAGCGGTGCCTGCCTACATACGAGGGCTCATACAGTGGTCAGGCTCTGGGTATCTCCCCACAGATGTCCCTCACCATGTTCAGAGGGACGCAGGTAAGATTCTGCCTGCACAGCACTATGCCAATGTAGACAGCTCAGAGCTGATGTTTTCCCAGCTGGAGCTGCCTGGAAAAGCCCAAATGAGCAGACTGCTGCTCCAGTAGCAAGAGTGTGGCCTGCGTCCTTGTCATCAACACTTACCTTGAGGTACAAGGCCTCCCCAGACCACTGGGATTGGTAGCATCAAAAGAATGTTTATGAGAGGCCTCTAGATGAGGGAGCTGAAGGAAGGTACTAAGGGATGCAAGAGTGTGACCAGGTATCACAGTTATGCTGTGCCTGAAACTGGGTGATCTGGCTAAGTTTTCATCTTACTACATGTTGTCACTTGAGATCAGCTAAGCTAAACATCTCAAAGGAGTCACAGAGACCTGCAGGTAGTTCCCAACCAAAAAGGGAGCAGGTGGGGACTGCATCCCCAACCCAAAGAGCGGGTGCAACCCCACACAGAGGGGCTCAGCCTCCTATGTGGTCACACAGCCTCAGTGACCTTGAGGTGGCAGGGATTTGACCCTGCTTGCTAGGAAGGGTCAGGAGAGGGCATCTCATAATCACATAATCCACAGACATCCTTTTGCTGTTCATGACTCACTAGCTAATTGCTCACACATGTCCCAGATGTCCTTAGGAAGGGCAGGACTGCACAAGCACACACGCCAGGAGGTTGTCCCAGGCAGAGGTGAGAGCACAGAAGTGCCAGTGGAAGAGGGAGGCACACTGAGTGATACCCCTGCAACAGGACCAGCAGACAGCGTGGGTGAGAGACTCTCCTAGAAGCAAAGATACAAATATATCGCGATGGACAAGGTGGCGTATATAGCTAGAGGGTGAGACACAAGGTACAGCCAGCTCAGTCCTGCAGGGGATTGGGTTGCTGTAGGCTCCTGGGAGAGTAAGACACTTTGACTGTGATGTCTTCTACTGCCCAATCTGCAGGAAGCACCAGCTGGTGAGGATACAGGTGGTAGCTGTGATGGCCACAGTGTGATGCTGGGCTTTGGGAGGCAGCCAGGAAAAGGGGTCCTGTCTGTGGATGCAGGCAGATGAAGAATTAAAGAGCGTGACTGTCATATTCTTGTTTCAAAGAGGGACCACTATGGCTTCTCTGCAGTGCTCTGGGGAGAATCATCTCTTCCCATCTCACTTCCTTCAATGGCCTTCCCACAAATGTATTTCAGAGCATCTGTGAATCTTCCTGTCTTGAGCATAAAAGCAAACCCATGTTTGTGTTGCCAGAGGTCAGGGTTTTCCCAAGCAAGTTATATTTTTCCCTGCTCAGAAATTTGATGTGGGAAGAACTTGAGGATTATGTTTTGCCCACTTGTCCAGTGTTTCCGGACATGTAGGGAAAGCCAACGGCACATGCCCTTGGGGCTGTGTCGTGTGCAGGCCCTCCAGACGTCACCACAGGACACACAGAGGACATGGAGTTCGCAGAAGAACTGCATTTACTGCCAGTGCACAAAGCATCAGCCCAAGAGAGGCCAGAGCTTATCCCACAGAGATATTTCGGTCTGGGAAACACCACAGCCCTAAGTTAGTAAACGAACGCCCACGGAATCTGAGGAAATGGGAGCCCTAAAAGACATACACTAAATGGGAAATCATCCCTGGAACGGATGCAGCCTTGGAGAGAGATAAATCTAAACTCTGTCCAGGCTGGAAAACCTGCATGCTGTCTCCATCTGCTCCCTCTTCCTCTCTAACGCTACTCCAGTAATGAATCACTGGCCCCATCACTCTCTGAAAGACACACTGTTTCTTCCCATTCCCCTTTTACTACATGCAGCTGGGGTACCACGGGACCAGCAGGAATGGCCACCCTCTGACTGCTGGCCTGGGGAGGGGCAGAGTTGAAGCAGACCCACAGGACAGCACTGCTTATCCAGCACCCAAACCCATTGCCAATCATCACCAGCCCCAGAAGAGGTCATGATCAAAGCAGTTAGCTGCGCGAAAATAAATGGGGACTATGAGGGAACGAGATCTGTGTGAGGAAATGAGGATTTTATTATATCCCGAGAACCTGGATTCTGTGAGTGCAGGCAATACCCAGAGCATAAGATGTTTGGAGGTTGGGAGAAGCTGCATTTAACCACTCTGATCCTGCCTTTAGCCTCTCTCAGTCTGTAAATCAAAGCTCATGGAACACCCCTCTAAATGCAGCTGAGCTCATTGCTGTCCCTCGGAGCTCTCCTCCCAGCTTCTCTCCTGCAGAGAGTAACGGAGTTACCCTCCTGCAGGCCTGCTCTTATCCACAGCCATCAGTATAGGCAGAAGAAGGATGGTCTGGACCAGGACATAGCACCAGAAGCATATCCAGCCCTTGGCAACGCTGCACGCGCTTCCTGCTGGCCCAGCCAATGCTCCAGCTCCAAGCATAGCCCACAACCACTTCAGAGGAGGAACAAAAAAGAGAAAATAAGAAAAAGATGGGGGAAAAAAAAAACAAAACAAAAAAAAAAGGAAGAAAAAGAAGAAACTTTCCAAGCAAAGCCCCAAAGCACCCTGATGGGCATTTTGTATATGGCAGACGGGGGTTACCCCTCACATAGCCATTTGGTCTGCTGGGCTTCAGAGCCCCAAAGGACTTCCACCTGGAGGAGTAGAGAACAGAGAGCCTGACTTCCTCCAAAGAGAGTGTGCACTGGAGGAACTGACCTTGAGACTGTCCCTCAGCTGGCAGTAAGGGCTTCTTCAGGAAGCACCCAGCCCAAAGTTCATCTTCTGTTGGTTTATTGGTTGGGTTTTTTTTTTTCTCTCAGGGTTATGCTAGTAGTATTGTCTACTATTTCCTGCTTCCTCCCTTGGCAGCTCACTTGCTAGCTCAGCTCAGACGCACAGCTACAGCACTCAGTGTATTAGCCCCTGCGTTTGCCACATCCGTCCCAAGGGAAATCCCAGGGCCCACACACAGTTCAGCTTCTAATTAAGGCTCACCCTGTGCCTGTCTGCTGCGGTGGGCTCCCACTGCTCACAGACAAGCATCTTTCTGGCTTTATTACGTTTAGTCAGGATGATTTGCACCTGCCAGCTTTAGGCACAAGGGGCTAAGACACTGCCTGTGCACAGCCTCCTGCTCAGAGAGCCCAGCATAATACAGTTCAGGTCTTCAAAATAGCACCTAGTACTGCAGGGAAATTTGTATCCAGATCCAGTTTTGACCTTCTGGATCTGTAATTCAAACAGAAAGGAAAACAGCTCCCTGCTGTCTGTCCACACTTGCCTTCCACCAGGCAGAGCTCTCCTTCCCAAATTCACACTGGGTCAGTCTTCTGCATGGTCCCTCAGAGCAGCTCTCTCCACCTTTGCAGGCTTTCTGCTTGCTGGGAAGAACTAGAGACTGTAACATTACCAAACGTCACAGCTGCCTGCAGGGGGAAAGTCCCTTTTTAATTATTACTGTGCTCCCAGTTCATATTTTCCCCGTCAGGTGCTTCCACTCTGTCTGCAACCACAGAGGGGGCTGTACTGATGGGGAGCAACTTTATTCATTTTGCTGAAGGGAAAGTTGTACAATAAGCTCAAGAGACCTGCCTCTGCCTCTCTTCTTCTTCCCCCAGCCCAAGTTTTTTCTTTTCTACAAGTGGCAGCAAGCTTTGCTGCGTCAGGCAGAGAGCATCAGCTTAAAGCTTAGCAAGCAACGTGCTTTAACAAAACTTCCACGGGAGGAATGGGAATGACACCAGAGAAAACTTGTTTTCCAAGTGGTAGCTGATTTCAAATGACCCGACCTATATTTACCCTTAAGGCGTAACAAAAAAAGCAGTTTAAATTGATATAGACTATCTCATCCCTAAGGATCCCCAGAAATGCAACCAATTGATACATAAACAGCCCACAGTTCACACAGAGAAATGCAGTTCTTCCCCGGGACGCAATACATCAGTATAGGAGATGCCAAAAATAAGCCGCTGTCTAAAAATAATAAAAAAAAAAGACATCAGTACAGCCAACCAGAAATCTAGGTCTATTAGACTCTGGCCAGGACACCCTAGGTAACTTCATTTCTTTATCTGTGAAACAGACATAGAATTTTAAATGCCTCAATTTGGACTTTGGCTTTATATGCCAAAAATCACCCCCTGCATTATTTGCTTGTATACTACATTAGCTCAAATAACAGGGAAAATAATCTTCCTATTGCCTCCACTACACTTCTTTTGGAAGAATCCGACTGTCCCATAATAGCATCCGATGAAAAAGTTTGAGAAGGTAGAGGTACAGGCCACATGGCACGGCTAACGCCATCAGCCCTCATGCCAGCTGACAAAAATGGACTTTGCTTAACTCCCCTTCTCATTTGGTATTTTTTTTTTTTAAGCTTTCAAATTAGTAATAATCATTACTATTAGAAAACAGGAGAGAAATTTCCTTCCCTTGTTTACTGCTGCACTAATTGGAGCTGCCTAGTTCTAATCTCTACAGCAGCTGTAAATGGGAGCCCAAGATATGTGGGTTTAAGATGCAAAACGTTATCAGAATGACAACATTTAGTGCTCCCCGGCTTCCATCACACTGGCAAAGTCCAATGACTTTTGGAGCAATAAATTAGAGTCCTGTTCCAGCAGGGTGCACACATACAAACAGCAGGTTCACTTCACCCATTTGTTTTGCTTTTGGTTTGGCCAGGCTGTGCCACCATCCTGCTGGATGTTACAAACCTTCCCTGAGATGTTTACTGTGAGCTGTGCATCGTCCTCCAGATCAAACAGGAGGAAACGGTTAATAGGTATCTGCAGCAGCAGCCACAAAAGGATGAAGTTGAAGGACCACCTCTGGTACATCAATGGCACTGCAGCGACAGCACTGGACTAGTTCTTATGATCAGCGTGGCAATCAGGAAATTACAGTTTAATGTGTTTGCTGGAGGCAGCAGCACGAGAATCTTTCCTGTACTTTAAAAAATGCTTACAAACCTCCTGCCCCTTTTTAGCATTCAGGCACGCGAGGCTGCTTCTTGGAGCCCTGCCATCTGCCTTCTGCAAGGTAGAATAAAAACAAACATCTCGTCCCTGCAGCTCCACAACCATGCCAACAGAATGCTTGGAGCACCCAGAGCAGAGGAGGCTTCTTCAAAATCTAGTCCTTAGCTATCAGGTGCAAAACTATTTCTTATGGTTATGGCCTCTTCATTGTTAAAGTGACTTTGAGGTAGTCCCTTGGTTTTGAACTGCCTGCTGGACCCTGGTTAGAGACTGCTAACATAATCCCAGATTTAAAAATGGAGACAATGTTAATCTCCTCTCAAGATGATGAGCATAAAAACCACTCCTGTGAAATCATTGCAGGCATAGCAGAGTTACTAAACCAGAATACAGAGGAAGACAAAGTGGTTGCAGTTTGGCACAGGTTACTGCAGTATTCCTAAAGTTTTGCTCCTGTTTCAGCAGGGCTAACCCCTGTCCCTGGAGAATTATGGCTGCTCCATATCCTGGGAGCATGTCTGAGCCTCCCAGAACTATAGCAGCTGGCTGAGAGACCACATAAGAAATCAGAGTTGCAACAGGCTCTACCCGATCTCCAAAAACCTTATATCGAAGAGCTGAGTTTGTTTCTTTCTGTTCTTTTTCTCCTGTGGACCACGTAGAAAATTGTATAGAAGAACTGATAGCATGTGTTAATTTTCAAAAAAAAACCAACAGCATTTCAGTAGCACAAAAGCAGCATCAACGACCTTCACTACCCCTTCAAAACCTTTGCTTTATACTATCTTCTGTCCATCACTCCTTTAGGCAAATACTGCACGACAACCTTGTTAGCTGTGAAGAGTTACAGAGAAGAGAGCAGCTTTATTTGTTTGCAAGTTAACGAGGGTTCCGCTTGCCCCTGCATCTCTGGCTGGCTGCTACTTTACATGTGGATCAGGGTTTAGGGCTGAATCCCTTCTTCATCCCTGCTTTTGGCTGCCTACCACCCAGGGGTGCTGACCCATGTCTGGGTCCCCCAGGGTGATGCTTTGGGGCCAGGCTGCAGAGCGGCTGTGTGGTGGCAGCATGAACCTGGGGGAAGAAGTGGGTTGGCCTCAGCAGGACTTTCCATCAAGAAAACATTTTCCATCTCCTTTCTGCCATCTACGACTGGCTGCAGTACCAACGAGTTAAGACACACGCACACAAAATAAAAGTATCTTCTGTGCTTCCAAAAAGAGGTTTCTGCTGGCAAATGCTCACCAAAAATAGTCCTGGTCCTTGCCTGGGAGAGCAGCCGGTGGTCACTTAGGGAAGCAGGCAAAGAATGTACTTTGCTGAACCCAGTTTTCAGCCATCGCAGCGAGGACAGGAAGTTTTAAAGTTTAATTTCTGTGTGGTTCTAGCAAAACTCCAACTGGAGTCAGCATGGTCCTGGCTGAGCTTGATTCCCCTGCTAATCAGAGCAGGAGCTTATTTTCCAATGCCCATCCTCCTTTTTTTGAGGCAAAGCAGGTGGGACGAGATTCATTTGTTAATTAAATATCCCCTGATGATTTACATGGAAAAGGGGAAACTGTTTCAAGCATCTCACTAAACTTTCATAACTTAACCTACAAAAGAAAGAGCTGTACGGCTTTTTTTCTAAACCTGCCAAAAAATACCGCTGGGTTGTGCCAGGGCAAGTGATGAATAACAAAAAAAAAATCCTGGAATGGCACAGCTGGGATGAAAATCAGGAACATCTGCTCACAGAAAGTCAGGCATTGACCCTCTCTTCCATCTCCGCCTTTCATCTTTGAATTTTCTCGTAAATTCTTGTTCAAAGGGATGTAATCCCATGGGAAAATGACAAAAGGGACCAGAAATAGTCACAAGACAAGAAAAAATCTTCATGGGAATCCCCCACATCTGAGAAGTCGAAGCAGAAATTCACCAGGGAAAAAGTTAATGCTGTCAGCCCTGCACACAATGCCTTTTATCCATGCGGGAGCCTGCATTTCTCTGGTTTTCATTACCCACGGACGGCATGACAGCAGTGAAAAGGAGCAGAGAAGAATCATTAGGAATGGCCAGTGAAAGTAAAAATAACGATCGAATATGTAATTTCTTCTAAAAAAACATGTGTTCCACTGTGGATACATATCTTTTGAAAGGCCTGGTTAGTCCTGGACCAAACTGGAGTGATGCAAAATTCTCCTAGTCCTTCCTGATCCCACTGTCCTGAAACAGAGTGAAAACTTCCACAGCAGAGATGTGAAAACTTCCACAGCGGAGATGTGAAATCTTCCAAATGCTGAGGCAGCACCTGCACGCTTGCAGGTGCTGTGACAGTGCAGCATCAGTCACAATTCCTACCGGAATCTCTCCAAAAAACTATACTCCTGCCAAGCGACAACAGGGCAGATGATGCAGTTGCAGCCTCTATGTCTCCCTGGGGGGTGTTTGGTTCCCTGAACTTTGAATATTATCTCACTGCCCTGGGCTGGCTACAAAGCCTGCTCTGTTCATCAAACAAGCACTGGGTACCAACTCCTAAGGGTCTCCCTTTCAGCAGCCCTCAAAATGAACCTCACAGGGTCAGGGATCTGCTGTTTGGCAATCTGGTTGGAGTCCAGAAGAAAATTCTTTACAATGAGAACGATTAAACACTGGAATAGTCTCCCAAGGAAAGTGGTGGACTCCCCTACACTGGGCACTTCTAAGATTGAACCNTGAGTGGCTGGAAATTCCCGTCGTCGGCGGCTCCTCCCCCGCAGAAATCCCCCGGCCGGCGTGTATATGCGAAGCGCCGCCGCCGCTGCCGCTTCAGTCGCCGCCAAGCCGAAGCGCCGCCGTCGTCGCTGCCGCCGCCATCATGATTAGCGCCCGCCGCCCCATTGAGCCGCCGCTTATGGAGGGCTACGAGCAAGCGAAGAAAGANTTTTAACTTGAAAGGTTGGACCAGATGATCCTTGAGGTCCCTCCCAACCTGGCATTCCATGATTTTATGACAGCCATGGAGGGGAGCTGTCGTGCTCCACTGCATCTCATGGGTGGTAAAGATTATGGGAGTTTGATGACCACTGCTTCACGTGCTTACAGACTGGCCTTCTGGCTGGAGACATCATCAGTCCCACAGCCTCTCTTGCCAAACAGCAAGCTGGTGGAAAGCCGAGGGGGGATGCAAGGTGCAATCCAAANCCGCGAACCGCCCGCCTGGGTACAGCAGCTGACGGAGGACGGAGACACGTAAGTGGGGTGTCGAGGCCCGGGGACGGGGGGGACGGGAGAGCGGAGGAGACATCGGAGGGGGACATCGCACCGTGAGGACGGGACGGGATGTGCTGCCGGCGGGGAGGCGCCGGTCTGGGCCGCGCGGCGGCGGGCAGGGTGGGNGAGATCACCTAGTCCAACCCTCCCTGCCAGAGCAGGAGCACCCAGGGCAGGCCACACAGGAACGCATCCCAGTGGGGTTTGAGGCCAGCATGCAAGGATCCCCTCCGAGGTGACCCTAGTGCAGAGTCCCGTGGTGTGCAAGGGGACCCCGCACCGTTGCCCTGCCAGGGACGGGACACCGGGAGACCCATGAGCGGGCGCGGCAGGGAAAGCCCCTCGGGAAAGCCGGCAACGGGCAGCTACCCCGGGCGCAGCAGGGAAGTACCGACGGGGATGCCGGCGAGGCGAGTACTTCCCCGCCCCTGACGTGGAAGAACGCCAACTCCCCTCCCGGGTCGACCTCTTCCCTTCCCTTCCCTTCCCTTCCCTTTCCTTTCCTACCCTCCCCTCCCCTCTCCTCCCCTCGGAGGGGAGAGAAAGGGCCGGCCCGCGCGGGTC
>VWZK01021617.1:0-27338 GCA_013396935.1 Baryphthengus martii | reverse complement strand
CGGTGGGATGTGGGGTTTTTAACCTAGGTCATAGTTTTTTTTTTTTTTGTTTTTTTTTTCCTCCTGTAGTTTTCTTCACTTGGCGATTATTCACGAGGAAAAAGCCATGAGCCTGGAGGTTATCCGGCAGACGGCCGGGGACCGTGCTTTCCTGAACTTCCAGAACAACCTCAGCCAGGTACTTTCACCTCCACAGCTCCAAATCCCCAATCAGCCCCTGCCACCCCTACAGAAGTCTTCTGGGGAATTCCTTCTCCTTCTCACCGCCCCTCACCCCCCCCCCCCCCCCCCCCCCCCCACCCCCCACAACACCNTTTTCTTTTTTTTTTTTTTTTTATAAATTGATGGAATTAATTAAATAAAAAATTACTTAAAGCTTACATTCAGGAAAGTCCCCAGCTGGCTCCAGCCAGTGCTAGTACAACACTACCTCTCCCCCAAGAGTGGCATTTAACGCCTGCATTTTTCAAATATGATGTAATGGGTTGCATCCCTCTTTCTTGGGATGTTAATGATACCCTTCATGTGGATTGCCTGTTTGGTGTCTGGAGAGCCCTAAATTCATCGCATCCAGACTAAATAGCAACTGTACAATGTGTTGGAAAGCATAAAGAACTGAATTTTTGGGGTGTGCTTTTAATTGGGGGCACAAATCACCAAGAGGTTGAGGGATCTGTTTGTCCAGAGGTTGCTGCTAAGTTTGCAGTATAACCTAACAGGTCTGTATTTTCTCTTTTGCCTTCAGACTCCCCTTCACCTGGCAGTCATCACTGATCAGCCTGAAATTGCTGAGCATCTTCTGAAGGCTGGATGTGACCTGGAGATCAGGGACTTCCGAGGAAATACCCCTCTGCACATTGCCTGCCAGCAGGGCTCCCTCAGGAGCGTCAGCGTCCTCACGCAGCACTGCCAGCCCCACCACCTCCTCGCTGTTCTGCAGGCAGTCAACTACAATGGTATGGGCACGTGGTTCTACACCAATGCTGGTGTGCTGTCCTCAGGGTAGAGTTGATATGTAGAGCTCAAAGATCTCTGGAGAGGTGGAGAAAGGATCACGACGCTCATTTAAGAGTTGAGCCCAAAGCACGAAGCAGCGTCTTGACTTCTTTAAAACGTCACTGTCTTACAGGCCTCCTCACTGCTGATTTATTGGCTCTTACTGGCTTTGGATTTTACTATTCTAGTGAGTACTTTGCAGTGCTCCTCTTTTTCTGGTTACAGTAATTTGCAGTCAACCACTGGAATAAAACCCTGAAAAAATCTTTCCACCCTATTATTTGTCATTACTAGCTGGAAAGTTCTTCTGGAAAACACCCTTTTTGCCATGGATGAATCACAAACTTAGATATCATCCTGTCTTACCATCTTGACTTCAACTGAATGATAGGGCACTGGGTTAGACTTACTCAAGTTTTCCACTCGTTTGTGTTTTGCAGGACATACGTGTCTCCATCTGGCATCTATTCAAGGCTACCTGGCAATTGTCGAATACTTGCTGACCTTGGGAGCAGATGTAAATGCTCAGGTGTGTAACATACATGGTGAATTTAACTGAACAGGGCTGTGCACTGATAATCAGCAGGTCTGGCACCAGCTCCATCTCTCCTAACGTGCCAAACCTCATGTTGTTTTCATGCAGGAGCCGTGCAATGGCAGAACAGCGCTACATTTGGCTGTTGACATGCAGAATTCGGACCTGGTGTCGATTCTGGTAAAACACGGGGCGGATGTGAACAAAGTGACCTACCAGGGCTATTCCCCCTACCAGCTCACGTGGGGAAGAGACAACTCCAGCATACAGGAACAACTGAAGCAGCTGACCACAGCCGACCTGCAGATGTTGCCAGAAAGTGAGGACGACGAGAGCAGTGAATCGGAGCCCGAATTCACAGAGGATGAAGTAAGTTGTTGATTGCACCTTTTCAAGAGAACAGGAAAATCCTGCCCTTTGTCGTCATTTTTGTTGGTGCTGCTCTGATGACCTGCTCTTGCCTATATAACCAATGGGTATAAATAGCCCAGAAAGTGAGGTTATGCTGTCAACCATCAGTAAGATGGCAGTTGGGGCAAGTGTGTCAATAGAATAAATTTAAGAATAAAATGTAAAATATAACACGAGGGAACAGAGTTTAACTTCACGCAGCACGGTTCTCTGAACACCGTTCTGTTGCTGTCACCTATGGAACCTCAGGAGATAAAATTCAAGTTAATGGGTGATTTTTCTCCTCCCTGGCATTTGTTTTTTCTAATGTTCTCAGTGCTGTTAAACAGCAAACATAACCATTTCAGTGTAGAAATTTTACACGCTGACAAAGTCAGGGCATGCAGAATTTGGCGGTTATCCCAGAGTGGATACAAGTTTTGTATTAACCTTTTTTTTCTTCTTGCAGCTTATATATGACGACTGCCTCATTGGAGGACGACAGCTATCATTCTAAAGCAGAGCTTTCTGTGAAAAGAAGTGACTGTGTACATATGTATAGGAAAAGGACTGACTTTCTTCATTTAAAAAGTTGCAGTGTGGAAGGAGAAAAGAGGAGAGCAATACTACACTGCCCAGCAAGGACTGCATAATTTTAACAGGACAGTTCCGGGTTTTGGCCTGTGTTTAAATACAGGAGTGGAATGTGTAACATCAGTAGAGATCTGTGATTATTCACACCATGTGATTAAGAGCCACAGAGCTAATCTTCTCGACCCTCTGAAGGTAACAGACCATACATCCAGCCTGCTGTGTTACAGAGAGCTATCTTGGGTGCCACAAGGAACCCGTGTTGTCTCATGGCAAGGCAGGCTCATACCAACACCCCATCTCCTCAGAGACTGTGTTTCAGTTGGTGTTGAGCCCGTGGTGCTCTCTGGCCTCACTGACCGACCTCAGCTGCTCCTGGTGGGCATCTCAGGTGGAGGAGTCAAACCAAGGGACTGGTGACCTCCTGGCTGTTAGGAGAAAGTAGCAATAATGTTAACTGTGGGCATTGGAAACAGTATGTTTCACACCATGTGTGTCATAATTGCTACACTTTTTAGCAACTGTATATGGTGTAAATAGTGTATGTTTTTTTGTTGTTTATAATTATTTTGGTACATGTGAGATACATATTTATTAAAAAAAGTCAGATTACTGTACTTGGTCTGTGAAATGGTTCATTGCCTGCTTCCTTGTCCTGAAGTACGTGGGAATGCACCTGGTTCGCTTTTGAAGAAGCTTTTAACACCTAGGAGACCAATAGGGGTACAGGCTCAGGGGTTTTAGGTGGTTCAGCTCGGTGGTGGTAAGACATCTAAGCAGCTTGCAGCTCTCGGCCCCTTATGCTGCAGCTAATTCTGGAAGCGGATGTAGGTGTTTCTTGTGCTCACTGTGGCAGGCAGGTTGGGGAGGCTGGGATTCCCCCTCTCTTACCCAAGCACCAGCCTGCTGGGCTGCTAGAGAGGGTGTTTTGAGGCTGGCTGTGGCAGTACCTTCCCATCTACCCTCGTGGCACCTTTTGTTCCAATACTCGGCAGCTCTTGCTGGGACTTGCTGGGGGAGGCTGAGCGTTTGCGGAACAGCCGTGCACCCACTCACCCTCTAGTTTATCACCCGGTCTCGCTCCGGTTTGAATTCAGACACCTTTGGATTTTCCAAAGGGGAATTCTGTGGGAAGAGGGAGACGCGTGCCTGGGAACACTGTGCTGCTGCCTTCCAACCATGAAACTCAGGCGTGGGGCCTCCCCTCCTCCCTGCTGTGAAAGCTACAGCTTTCCTCCAATTCACAGGCAGTAGAGGATGTGGCTTTAACCTTTTCTGGTTATTCCTTTGTGTTTCTCCCCGGCACTCAGGCAGACAGAATCACTTTGCTCAAACCCTCGCCTGCACCCAGTTATCTATTGGCAGTGTGTCACAGCTCCCGATTAATTTTAGCCCCAGATTTTAGCCCGTTGTGTGACCACATGAAGGATGGGTTGCGAGAAGGGTGACCATGCCCTATTCCTTCTGTGCCAGGACCACCTGAACGGGGATGGGGTGTGGCAGAGCTGCTGAAGCAGGACCAAATTCTGCCGACAGTGGCGGCCAGGGGACTTCTGTGCTGCTGGCATCTGGCCTGGCTCAGGCTGCCAGAGAATGCTGTGGCTCCAGGTTGCACAGGGACACCTATTCCTTTTTTCTGCTCTGGTCTTCCTGGGGGGGGTTCCTGACACATGATCTAAGGAGAGCTCTCTGGTATGAGGAAGGACACCCCAGCTGGCTGGGTGCTTCCTAATTTGCATGGAAGCCAAAGTCTGCTGTGGAAAGGATTATATAAAATTGCCATCTTGAGTCATTCATTTTTATTTCCCTTCCACTCTTACTGCATGAACGTAGCCCAGGTATATGCACTGAAACTTCCTTCTGGCAGACAGGGCAATGTCTGCACTGTAAACCTGCAAAGTTTTCCTGATGTGGGGCTGGGTTAGAGTTTGCCAAACCCTTCTTTTTCTCAAGGACTCCCCCTGCACTGTGGATAACTGCTAAATCTGAGCTGGGGCTGGGGCCTGGAGGTGTTTATACACCTGCTGCTACAGGGTATTTTTGCCAGGAAAGAATCCCAAGTGACTTTCAGCCTTTCTTGACTAAACAGGACGCCAGCACAGCTGGAAATAGAAAAAGCCATGTTCCTCCCATTAGCTACAGTTTAGTTTCTCCTGTGCAAAAGAGGAGCTGGAAATGCTATCAAGGCCCTGCGGAGGCATTCACCAGCCATAGATACCAGTGTTCTGGAAGTGATCAGGTACACGGCTGGACCTAGTACACAAATATTTAAATAGATACTATCTGAAAGCAAATACTTTTATTCAACGGCCAGAAGGAGGGAGGGAAGTGGAGTTACCAGTAGCAGCATCACATCAGTCGGGTAGTTTCACAGGCAGGGGTATGTTCTCTGCTGCCCATTGTGACATTTAGATAAACTAGCTTAGAAAGGTGCTTCTATAGTCTTGCAAGAATTCTATGATGACTTAATAAGTTAAGCAAGTGCTTTCCTGTACAAGGAAGTTTTGCAGCTAAACAAATCATCGCCCAGGTACCGCACACTGGTTGAGCTACTGTTTGCTTCCAGCAGTCAGGCAGAAGTAACCGAGTGTCGTATGCGGAGGAACCACAGGCAAAGCAAGTAGGAGGGCGATTAATGTGGGAATATATGTTTGTTAGCAAAATAGGTTGGGGCATGTTGTGCATTTGTGCATTGCTAATGCGAGGCTGTTCAGTGCAGAGCTTTGCCTCTTCACTTGATGATACTATGAGGTTGTCCACTGTAGGTAACCCTCCACACCTCCAGTTTTTGAATACATGTCCCTAACTGCTGCATGTCTACCTTGTTTCTGGCTCTATGCCTTTAGAAAGGTTTTGGTGATTACCTTCATGCTACCTTCTGGGCACTCTGGCAGGTACGCTGCACGGTTCCATTTGTAGGACTCAGAACAAGAACTCCTTAAGCATTTATTCTGCCAGCACCACTTTTCCCTTATTCAGCTTCCATGGTTGCTATCAGCAGAACACACTAGCTTGCTTTTGCTTTTCTTTCTGCCAGTGTTTCCCTGTGCTGGTGCAGGGTTCAAAATTCTCTCCCAGCACCTTTGCCACCTCCCTGGGTGGCTCAGCAAGCTTCAAGAGCAGCTGCAGGTCTAGGTCCTGTGAAGTTCAGTTTTAGTTTCCTGACTCTGACCCTCTCTTCATTAACCGCCTTCCTTTCCTCAGCTCTGCCGTGCCTGTGTCCTCCGCTCTTACTGCCCTCAGCACTCATACTCTCCTCTGCCTCATCATTTCCTTCTTCCAGGATAAGCACCTTTCTGCAGGTCCCCCCTCTCTATTCTCCTGCAACACCAGCTCACCGCAAACTCATTTACTCATCATGACATTGCACAGCATGAGGCTGAATTTTTGTTTCCAGCCTTTCCCTACTGCCCATTCTTGTCAATCTCTTTGACAATCCCATAGGGATATTCCCATACTTCCTTATATTGCGCTCAAAGAGCTGAACTGATTTCCTCCCACACCTTCCTCTTCCTTCTCACCCTCCAGCTCCCTGAAGGTCTCCCTTGTCCTAGTAAAAACGCAAGAGGTCACCTCCAGTACCTGCTCTCCTGCCTTTCAGCTTGCTCAGCAGCAGCCCTGGAATTCTCAAGAGCCTTATGGCGGCGATAGATAAAACACAGACTTTCCGGGCAGCAACACTGGAGAGCAGAGCGCAGGGCCTGATTTTTCCCCAGTAAGCTGGAAACCCTTCTCTTCCGGTCACTGCAGCTTTAGAAAGTATGAAAAGCAAGGGCAAAAGGGGGATCCCTGCACCTAGGGACATGCATGGGGAAGCTGTGTTCTCTCACTGACTCCAGAACCAGCCTGAGTTTGCAGTCACAAGCAGAAACCTTTGCTCTCCCTCCCCGCCTGCTTGCTCTGCCACTCTCAGGTTATGGCGCAGCGTTGCTCCTCTCACACAGATTGGGCTCTGTGGGCTGTTTAACACATAGGTGTGCGTGTCTCAGGTCCCTCAGTAGAGAGAGGTGGGACAGGCAGCCCCAGGAGCTGCCTGCCTATCTGCCTGCTGATGGACTTGGACATCGCAAGTCCTAGGCCACAGTCCTAACTCAACTCTAGTTGTCCTCTTTCTCATCTTTCAGCCTTTCGATGTTAGGAAAGGGGTCCCTAATGACTCCTTATCATTTTACACACCAAGAAGAACTATAGGGCCAGACAGGGCTCAACAGACAGTGCTTACCAACCATGCACCCTGCATCCAGCTGGTGGACACATCTACTTGCCTGCCCCAGCAGGACTTGATGCACCAGAAGGCAGGGAGGATACAGGACATCTCCTCCCAAAAGTGGCACTCTCACTGCTGCTGGCTTTGCCCCACAGCTCCAGTTGAGATTTGGATGAGCAAGATGGTTGACTGAGGAAAGGCAAAGGAGGAAGTGGCAACAAAACCTAAAGAAAGACACTGTGATCTCTGAGGAGGACAAGTATCATTTGTGACTTCTTTTAGTGGAAAATCTTCTGTGATGGTAGACTCTGGGCCAGCACAGATCATTTTTTCTGTAGAAGCTGAGCTGTGGGAATAATTAGGCATCTGATTGTTCCTAGAAGAAAGAACTGCATAACAGTGCACAGGGCTGGCAGAGCGGCCCCTCTCCCTGGATGGAAGCCCGCCCTTACTTTAGAGGGGTGGAGGAAGGGCTTTTCCAGCACTGCTGTGCTCCCAGCGCCTACGCTTGGCTGGAGAGCGAGAGCTGTGGAGGATCCCGACGGGCAAAGAAGCGGGAAAATCCATGTCCTTTTGTGCCAGCCAGGATGGCACACACTGCTGGGACACAGCTGCTGTACAGTTTCTCCCTGTGTCCAGTAAGTGCCTGTCACATAACTCTGGCACCTCTCACTCCTCATCTCTTCAAGCATTAACAGCAGGGTCAAAAGGCTGGCTCATTTATCAGGCCATACTGTAAGAAGCCCACGTCCAGCGGGGTTGAAACAGAAACACCTCCCAACTCCCCTTAGAGGTTTGACTCCTCCCTCCCCTTACTCCAGTGCTCAGATTTTCCCAGTACTGTCTCCTCTTCCAATTTTCCAAACAGGACTTTCCAGTCCCTGTCAGATGAGAGCTGGGGTTTTCCCCTCTCACAGTTTCGACTTCCACAGCAGTCACCAGCCGCGGCCCCCATTTCCCTTGCCTCTCTCCAGCAGTGAGAGTGCAGCCTCTTGCACATCCACTGCCAGATCCAGGGTCTTCCCTACTTCCCTACTTGCACCCCTTTAATGGAAATCATTTTCCCATTCCCAGTTTAGGCTAATTCAGATTAATCTCCCTGCATGTTTCAAGAGAAGCTCATTATCCTTTCAGCTGAAGGTAAAATACAAGCAAACATGTGCAGAGTGCTGCAAGAACAAGCCTCAAAACACAAATATTATTAACGTGTGCACCCCTTGAAGGACACACAGCTAAAATTACCATGCAACACTTAGCGTGGTTAATTATTACCCCTGAATTTCAGTAGCTTGGAGGAGGGAGTTTCCCAAGGCCCTGCAGAAGATCTTGGTGAGTGCTGCTGCTCCACTTCAGCAATGCTTCTTGTTTGTATTGGGGAGCGCCCAGAAGTCGAGCAAGATGCAGCCCCTGCAGAGGAGTGCTGGCTGGTATGAAAGCAGAGCCCATGGTGTTCACTCAGGCAGTGTGGGAGGACCTGCGTGATGTTTTTCCTCTCAGTTAAAACTCTGCTCGGGTGCCGAGCTGAGGACTGACCGTCGGTGAGGATGGCTGCCTGCTCTGTGCAGCACACAGAATGCAACCACCCTCTTCTTTCACTTTTTTTTTTTTTTTTTTTCAAGTGGATGAGTTTCCATTCCAGTGTGCGTCAAAGCTGATGTTTCTGGATCTCAGCTAAAAACTTCGAGCTGATTCCTGGCAGCAGCTTCTCAGAGACATTTTGCTCCAGTGAACAAACAAGCTCTCCTCCAAGCTGCATGGAGGCACCTTAGTCTGGGCTGTGCTGGGTGTTGCTTGGAGAAAACCCTACTGAGAAGAGGGAGTCACACCACCCACTTGCCCCTGAACCTCCTCTAGGATAACATATGAAATTTCCTGAGCCGAAGTAAAACATCCAACATTGTCTGTCTGTCCATCATCACCAGACCTCTCCATGCTCCTGTCCTTGCAGCACTGACCCCCAGGAGCAGCAGGGTGAAATGGGTGGTGCTGAGCTGCTGGACTGCACCACCACAATGAGGGAAAGCTCGCAGACTCCCGTGTCTCTTGCCTTGACAATCACTCTCTCAGGACAGAGCTCAAACCTGTGGAAACTGAAATAATTAGTCGGCAAAAGGGGTTAGCCTGCGGTCAGCCAAGTTTAAACAGGAGATGTTCAAACACCATGAAATGGCAAGAGTGGTAGCAGTGCCACTGAGGTGTGAAAGCTAAATGAGACATCACCAGCAGCAGACGTGTTCATCCGGTCCCCACAGGTGGTCTCATTCCCTCCATAGCCCAGCAGTAGCACTTTCCGCATGGAAATGCTTAAGCTTTCCTCATGGCATCCTCCCCTCTGGCTCTGTTTCAGAAGAAGGTTGATGAGCAGATCCAGAAAAGGGTCAAGACTCTTGGCCAGAATTGCCTCCTGCTCCTTGGTGATGGCATGCAGAGCCAGTTTCCCCTCTCCACACAGCTCACTCTCAAGGTGATTCAATCACCTGCTTCTCTCTGTGAGCTGCTCCTGTATCTGAGGAACTTCTGGAGTGAGGAACTGATAACTCTTCATTTCCTTTTTCAGAGAAGTCCGGGCAAAGTGGGAAAGGGAAACTGCGCAGCCAGCTGGCAGTTGGCTTCCTTCCATGAGCAGTTCCAGATACATGGAGGCATGACCAAGTCTCTCTAGGCATGGTGCTCTGGGAAACCTCTTCCCAAAAAAAACACATGCTGAGGGGCAGCAGACAGGAGGACCAAGCCACATCCATGCATAAAATTAGAGAAAGTAGAGCATCTCAGTGGAGCAGCACATGGCAGCTCCATGCCACCAGCAAGATTGCAGACATTCCTCACACAGTCTTGTGTGAGCAGAAGGTGTGAACCCACTTGCACCACGGTGTCCTAGGAATGAGTGCCAACACCTCCAAATTTTCTGCTTCAAATTTAAGAACACGGAAAATAATTCAAAATAGACATTCGTTTTCTTTCCATTTTGCAAAGGAAATGTTTTGCTCTGCTTTGTTTCAGTTAGAAACAATGTATTGTTGAAAAAAATCGTATGATTAAAATCATATTGAGAACTTCCCAGCTGAAACAGATTACTTCTGTAGACTCAGAAAACAAGAATTTATTTCATTTTTCTTACTCATTGGAAACTTCAGATGTTTGTTTTCTCACTCACCTGAAATTCTTTTTCTGCTAAGCTTTTGCAATTGCAACACAGCAGAATTTCCTCTCCCACTTTTCTCCTGAGTCATGTGAACTGGGCATATCTCCAACCTGGGACTTACCACGCTGTCTCTGAAGAGCCAACTCCAAAATTTATATCCAGTCGCCATCTATCTAATAGCTATTAAACTCCTCGTGCTCACACAGGGACAAGTTTTCTGTTTGCCTTAGAGCTACCAGCCTTCCATCAGCTCTACTTGACTTTTTCTCACCATCACAGCATCCACCCCACTCACCCATGTACATCCTCTTCCCTTTGTCCATTGACTCCATATTTTGGCTGCTCTAAACATGCCAAGAAGAAAACTCAGCTCACAGGAGGTGATATTTTCAAAATTGATCCTGAGAGCAGCCGAAAGTTTTTTGGGGCTGCAAATCAACCCGTAGCAAGCGTGTAGCTTCTGGCAGGTAAACTGATGTTGATGCTGACATTAATTGGTGTCCTGCTGCTGGACATTTTGCCCATGACTTATACCATGGTTAGAGGCTGATTCAATCTGTGATAAAGTAATAAATTTTGCTTCAGCCAATTAGCTCTACAAAGGCAGACATGAAGATGTGAGCTCTCAGTACTCAACAGGGGGGGAACAGAGACAGGGCGTGGGCAGCCGGGTAAAGGGGCCCTGGATAATGTAACAGTGCATATCCTCCTCTTTGGAATGAAGTAGTGGAGAAGGAAGACAAGTTGCAGGTGTTAGAAAGATGACAGAGCATGCACAGGGACCAGAGGTTGAAAGTTTAACAGCGAGGAAGACTACTTCATCGCAAGACCCTCAGGAAGACCCTTTAGGCGGCAATGCACAGACTCAAAGAGGAGAAGCAGAATGTAAGTAAGTTCCAGGGACTTGTAGAATATGCATAATATTAAGGGGAAAAGTTGTAAGTATGTAAATAAGCTGTACAATAAGTATGTACAACTGTGATTAGAAGGGTGCGCATAGAGGAAACCCTCTTTCCCTGTGCACCTAGTGCTGTAATAAATTTTAGCTTTTGCTTTGCAGACTTTGTCCTTATTTTTCATCAAGACATTTCTCACAAACCCAAAGCATGAAGCCAATGCACATGACCCAGGGAGTGTTAGGTGTTTCCCATGTAGATGCTTTCATTCAGTAATAAAGCAAATGCAGCTCAGTGTGTCCTCTTCCTGAAGGCAAGTCCCTTACGTTGTAATCATGTTAATCGTGGAATGTCAGTGCACATGGCTTCTCGACATCATCAGAACAAAAATGTTACCTCTGCAGTTGCACTACTTCACTGAGTTCGCAGCTGGGCTCTTGAACGCTGTCAACAGAAATTGTATATTCCTTGTAAGCAGCTCCATGTAGCCTTATTAATAATTTTGTTTAACGGCACATGAAATATTATCGTCATCTCCAAACCCCAGAGCATCTGAGTCCTCTCTCTGAGGACAGCAAAAAAAAATCATAGAATCATAGACTCATTTAGGGTGAAAAAGGCCTTTAAGATTATCAAGTCCAACTGTTAAACTCGCACAGGCATGTCCGCCGCTAAACCAGGTCACTAAAAACCACCTGGGCCTCCCTTTAGCCAGTGACAAGCCTCCTGCCCGAGCTGGGGTGCGCAGGCAAATGCTGCGTCAGTGAAGATGCTGCTGCTGGGCAGGTTGCTGGCACAGCAGCAGTGATCCTGCTCCTGTCCCTTCTGCCATGTCTGCCCACTGGCACTGCAGGGAGACTGAGAGCTTTTCCCCACAGATATGACCCTGGCCCAGTACAGAGGTGAAGAAGGATGCAGCACTGCTGAGCACTGTCACGAAGGGGGCATTTAAGGGTGAACTAAAAGACAAGTATGCCCTAATGATAGGACAGACTTTTTTATCATGTTTCCTCGTCACTTAGCCTGAAGAGCAGTGTTGTGGCACACACAAAGCAGTTGCTGTTTGTTTCTAGTAGCAGCTCAGTCTCCATCTAGGGTGTGACCATCAGGCACAAGCGCTCCTGGCATCGGAGACCATGGTTGAAGCAGGAGATGTCCTCGCCCCTGCAGGACTTCAGTGCCTGGCACCCTAAGTTCTATCCTGTCAGCTATCGGGGACCTGCTGCAGGAAACCACAGGAGGAAATCAAAGGCAAGATGTGTGAGATCAGCAAAGTGTGCAGAGTACAGTCCCACTCCACCTCATTGGTCTGCCACCGGTGTTTGCAAATCCAGAGTTCAGAGCATAAGTCACTGACAGTGGATGCAAACAACAGCCATGACAATCAGCAGAAAGCAAGCTTCAAAATGAGAGTAAACACTGCAAATGTCACCCTTTAAAGGGTTAAAGCAGAGCTGCACCGCGTGCTTTCAGCCTCCAGCGAAGCGGGCAGGAACTTACCATCTCTGAAATGAGCTTCCAGGAGCTCTTCAGAAAGGAAAGTGCAAGCTAGCACAGAGTGACTGAGCTGCTTTGCATGGGATTTCATCTTATCTTTTTTTTTATGAAGCAGTGGTGAGAAAAAAGAGGCAATGATGATAAATGCAAATATCTGCAAGACATCAAGGCCTCAGCAGGGAACCTGCTCAGCTTTGAGGTCCCTGCGCACGGATATAAGGTAGATGTGTGCTTGTGACTTATGTTTGGCATGGCCCTTGCTGCAATGACTGACTGCCCTCCTGGCTGGGAAGTAAGTCCCTTTATCCCATCATCAATTAGAGTGGGGTTTTTTTGGCTCCTACTCAGATATGATCAAAATAGGTACTGAAGATCGGCTCTTAAAAGTGAGAGCTGGACACGCATGGCTGCCTTTGGCATTACAAGAAATACAGTAGAAAGAGGAAATTTATTTGAACTGTGGCATGAGCTGCATCAAGCTGCCTTTAGGAGGATTCTTCTTGGAGTGTGGCAGCTGCATCAGTGTCTTTCTCCCTCTTACCGCTGATTGTTGAATGATGTGTTTTGCAGCTTTAATCATGGACCTAATGAACTCGCTCCTCCGTACACCCAGAGCATCTCCCTTTTGCCAACTGGCAACATGTTGGGCCATCTGTCCCTGCACAGCACCTCACAGATCTCACATGCAATGTCAGTAACACTGCTGGTGTGGTTTTGAGAGCCCCTAGGAGCAGCCTCTGCAAGAGCTGTGTGCTTCCAGCATCTGCCAACTGAGGCTGCAGATGTCTTGGGGGAAAAAATCCCTGCAGGAAGTCAGGACAGAACAGGTTGATCAATACCAAAGGAATGAGGGAGAGGGAACGAAGAGTTTTTGCTAGCAAACAGTCAGCAATTTAAATTAGGAACTGCATTAAAATGAGGGAGCCTGACCAAATGTGGTATCAGCCTCTCAAAACACTTGTAGTATGAATGCTTTAAGTCCCCAAGGGGGAAAACCGAGGTACAGATAGTTCAGTGTTTTATGTTGCAGCGTAGGAGGGCTCAGCCTGCTTCTTAACAGCATCTAGGAGGAGAAAGTAGAACATCATCTCTACTTAAAAGCACCTTCTGGAAACCACAGTGGCACAGGCTGGGGCTGGCTCCATCTCTGCTGCTCATCACGTGTGTGATGAGGCAAAGCCACTGCCACCCTGTGCAGCTCTGCTTCTCCTCACCCGGGCACGCTACACCTGCACCTCAGGACACCCCAAACCAGCAGATCAAAACTAGTGCTGGAGGACGTGGAGTCATTGCCTGCACAGGGCTTGTGGCTTGCAGCATCTCTGCCCCAGCTTTGGGCTGTAAGTTCCCCAGGGCAGGGACTGCTTTTAAATAGGTGTTTGTGGAGCTGCCTGGAGAGTATATGCTACCAGTCCCTTCCTCTGTGGGAGCCCCAAGGAATACGAACTGGTAAAACCAGTGCTGACAGTGTTAGAGCAGTTGGTGCTTCTAGTTGCAAAGTACCCACTATGAGGTCTGCTGGGATAGCCAAGATTTGGACGGTCACCTGTGCACCCTGGGGTGCTTTAGGCTCTACTAAATTAGCAGACTTCTGTCGGCAATGTGCAGTAAGGTAAGGTAGAACGCAGTGGACTTCAGTAACCAGAGCTACATGGAATCTCAGGAGGATTTCTTGATGGGCAGGAGCTTTGCTGCGCTGATGGGCTTCACCTTTGCTCAGTCCTGCTAGCAGAAGCACTCTATGCAAATCCAACAATCTTAAGATTTCACACATGGGCCTTTCAAAAAAGTCACAGGCTTAAGATAAAAAAATTTATAGGATCAGATTTTCCTGTGGCCCCTCAAGTTATTTTATTAATCACCGGGACCATTCTCAAACATCTTTCAACACTGAGAAATTCCACTTAATCACAGCCTGCCCTGCACCACCTTCCCAACATCAGATGGAGAAAGAAATGATGCAGTGGGGACCTTAATCACACTAATGCTGCTTCAAGGCTGAGCTGGGGACATGAATCATCTTTGCCTTTTCTTTCTTTTAAGGGAAATGGAGAAGACAACTGCTGCTTTAAGAGTAAAATGCAAAAAGCAATGACAGGTTTTCCTGTTTCCTTTCCATCTCGAGTTCACACTCTATCTACTGAAAACCCCATCTCTCTTTCAAGCTACTCCTTGGAGATTCATTGACTACATCTCAGCAAGCACAGAGTCACGTGAAGCTGTTTTCTAGGACTGGTTGGCAGAGTGAATTGCAGGATATTTTCCAAACAAGGCTATTCCTCCATACAGAGGACTTTTCTGTGTGAAAAAAAGACCAGCTCCTTTGAAAGGCGTTAAGTGTGGCAACGACAGGCATTGCATTACCTCACTTTTACAAGCCTGCCTGCTTGCTGGAGTCCACTGAGCACACCAGGTGCCCAGGACAGGGAGCAGGGAGGTGCCTGTGCAAGCCAAGGGGAATGTCAAGGTCAGTGGTGCCTCAGGTTGGCCAGCACAGCAGGGAGAAGGTGAATCAGGATCAGAGGTCACAGCAGAGCTGTGTTGTGAAAAGTGCTCAAGACACTTGAATATCTCTCCTGTGAGGAAAGGCTGAGAGAATTGGAGNCCATTGGCTGATCCCAGAAGTCAGAGGTAGTCTGAGATGGTATCTTTGCTGACTAGTTCACAGTGATATCATCCCTCACTTGTTCACAATGGTATCTTCCCTAACATTCCCTCTTTCTCAAGCAATTTTTATATTGTTTCTTATCTTCAAGGTGGAGCTTTTAAAGATCTAGATTAAGAAAATTCAGGATGCAAGCTCAGTGAGAGGTGGCTGCACTTTGAAGCCGGGTAGCCTTTGGGATGGAGGTGTGTTTTGGTATTATAATGAACAAAGTTCACACAAATGACAGCATTTTGTCCACAGAAAATGACAGACTGTTAGGCCAGGGTGGCAAACATGCAGCCTTTTCAGTTCCATAGCACCACAAAGTCCCCATCTTTGTTCTCATCACTCCACTCCAGCCTCCATCTTAAGGGAACCGCCGTGGAATGGATTCCCTGCACATCAGCTGCAGCTTCATCTTGGAAGCTTCTTCAATATTATGCCTTTCATAGATTCATAGATTCTTAGAATGATTAAGGTTGGAAAAGACCTTCCCTGCCATGGGGAGGGACAGATACCGCTAGACCAGGTTGCTCAAGGCCTCAGCCAACGTGGCCTTGAACACTTCCAGGGAGGGGGCATCCACCGCTTCCTTGGGCAACCTGTTCTAGTGTCTCACCACTCTTACTGTGGTGAATTTCTTCCTGACATCCAGTCTAAACCTACCGTCTTCCAGCTTGAAACCATTGCCCCTTGTCTTATCACTACAAGCTCTTGCAAACAGCCCCTCCCTAGCTTTCTTGTAGGCCCCTTTCAGATACTGGAGGCCACTATAAGGTCTTGTCGGAGCCTCCTCTGCTCCAGCCTGAACAGACTCAACTCCCTCAGCCTGTCCTCATAGGAGAGGTGCTTTCCTTCCTATGTAAGCAATGCCACACCTTTAACATAAGTTTAATCTCCAAGTCACCTCCAGTAATGATTCCACAGTAGGCAGGGGCTGCCCTACTTCTGTTTGGGGTTTCTTGGCCTGAAATAAAAGCGCCTGTGCTGGGAGAAGCTGTGCGCGTGCGGTGAGCTCAGCAGGCTGCACTCACAGCACCTCCAGCACACGCGGGGACGATCCACGCAGCACGACTCAGGGGACTTCAGCTGCCCTTGCGCAACTGAGTGCCCAGGATTTCCAAACACTCAAGTGACTGGTCTCAGCTGCTGTTTTGCCAGAGCTGCTGGATGTCAGCCAGCCAAAATTCTCAGCTTCAGCACAGACAGAACTTCCAAGCGTGAAAAGTGAGCGTGTCCAGGGAGGCTTCAGATATGGGGTAACTGGTCTGTGCTCAGCAGATCTCCTTCAGGGAAAAGGTCAGAGGAATCCTTCCTAGCAGATCACTCGCCAAGTTTGGAGCTGTGCACCGCCCTTCTGGTCTCCTCCCTGAGCCTGCACACATGAGCTGGCAGCCTGCTAGTGTTCATGGCTGATCTGAGCATTGACTTTGACAGAATCTTGATGCTAATTCAGCTTGGCATTAATTTTGGTACAACTTGCTTTTCTGCTGCCATGAGTTTACAGCTGTTCAAACTCAAATGGCATGGAAATCTGGGAATCCCTCCACCCTGGAACCTTTCTATCACCTGAATAAGGTCACCTCCCTAAACCACGGGCCATCAGCCTGGTTCCAGCTCTTGGCAGGATGCCTGTGGAGACATGCTCCAGCCACCCAGTAATGCCAGTGCTTGGAGACAGGCACCCACCCAGGCTGCAGCCCTAGCTCCAAGGAAACACAGCTTTGAGGGTTTACTTCTGCTGTTTCGATCCCAGTCCTTTCTCTCTTTGTCCCAGCCCACTACCACCCTGGAGTTGCCAGCCATGTCCTGTACTGGCTTCTGAGAGCTGGTATGTTGGTCACACAAGCTCCCGTGCAGAGTAGGTTTCTCAGGTCACTGAACTCTTGTGTTTTTCTTGATTAGATTCAGCAGCTTGAAAGGGATAAACAGCTTTGCTGCAGGAGCTGGCAGCCTCTATCAGCCACCAGAGACAGCTCTGCAGGAAGGTGGTGCTGGAAGTTAGATGAGTAGGGCAGTTCCCAGTAGGTGATTTTGCAGCAACACCCTCAGTGTCCAGGATGTCATGATGGCTTCCAAAGTTGCTGTTCTCCACCGGCCCCAGCGCATCTCTCTGGCAGCCACTGCAGTAGCTGCACCTGCTTGCTCAGCACTTCTGCAATGTGAGAATCAAAGATGTGCTTGAGGCAATCTGAATTCTTATACTTCTACTGCAAAAAACAGAGGCCTCATCCTCGGAGTGAAGCAAACCCATAATTTATGCCAGGGGTGGTCAGTCCTGGGTGCATGTGGAGCTACTGAAAGCGCTGCTCACATTTCTCACCACACTGCAATTTCTTTGCTAGCCAGGCTATTTCGAGCTGTGTCAGGGGCACTGGATTACATGAAGAAAACAGATCATTGAGCAATAGGCTGAGTTTGGCACTGAATAAGGCCATTGTAATCACCAACCCAGAGGTCTTTCCAGTCCTGCATGTTGTCTACAGCCATGACCAATGCTGGAAACAGCGGGTATGACCTCGCCATTTCTTGGGCTCCTACGCAACTAGTCGTGCAGACCTGTGCAGGGAGATGCTTCTACCTGTGTCAGTGACTGTCTTTAACTACTCAGCAGCAGGAGAATTAAGAGCAGTATAATCCAATCCCAGTTGAGATGCTGAAGTGCCTACAGAAGTGTAATCTGAAGCGCCACAAAAATACAGCAGCTATTGCATTCCAGCTTCAGGAAAAAACTTCCCGTTTTCCAGTAGCATGGTGGAAATCAGCACTTGGGCACAGATCGCAGAGATTAAGACCCTACAACAGGATTCTGGTAGGCTGGGAAAGCCTGTATCCTAACCTGCCATCTGGAAAGCCCATCCTCAGCAGCTCTCTACATCCTGTAACATGTACAGCTCACTAGTGGCTTCCCTCTACTTGGCTTGGAAGTCTTCAAGTGGCCAGGGTTCTGCGTGGGCACATGCCTCACCTGAGGACCCTTCAATGGATAATATCTCATGCACCCTCCTAGGAGGAAGGACTGCTAAAAATCTTCGTCCCAGCTGAGCAATCTAATCCCACACTCCTACACACTCTGCTCCTGACCCTACACCACCACCCCGAATCCCTGGCACTACAGAAGGTGAGGAGCCAGAGCGTGCTGTCTCTTGCCTAGGGATCAGGGCATGGAGATGTGTCCAGCTGCCCGTGGGCTGAGTGGGTAGGTGCCCTAACTGGAATTTTACAACGTTCACCTAAGAGATTGTTATCTTTGGCAATTCCAGGAGGAAAAGAGAAAGGTTATGAAGGGGCAATGGTGTTCACTGGATCCTAGGAAACAGCCAGCATTAGCTGAGTCAAGAGTCTGAGTGTTAAGACAGGCAGATCTTCAGGGAGAACCTGTGTTCAGTGTTTCCAGCTGACTAGTACCGGGCTGATTTGTTGTTTTTGGCCGCTTGTGGAGAAGCACACCACCAGGACAGGGTTTGCTTTAGCTCCAGTTTTGCTGGTGGGAGAGCTGATGACCATGGTCTTCCTGGCCACTCCAGTACCCACATGGCAGCTAGCAGAGAGGATTGCATGAGCTTTCCTCCAGCTCAGACAGAACCAGCTGGGGTGGCTTAGATGACTTCAAATTAACCCATCTAACTATGCCCAAACCAAAGGCAGGGAACTGCACTCTAACGACTCCACCAGCCACCTGAGAGTGAGTAACTTCCAGTGGGAGGGGTAGGTGAGAGCAGGGAGGCGGAAAACTTCCAGAGCTGGGTCCAGAGGAAGAAAAGTCCTTGTGGCCCAATGCATGCAGGAAACCCCTACTAGAAGTTTACCAAATTGTGGTGGTGGGCAGCAGCAGCACCAGCAGCATCATCCCTTCCTAGTAGCAGGCAGAGTCTTTCTCTGAGCCCAGAGGAATGGAGAGGTGAAGTGTGTGCACTTTCTAGATAAAAACAGTGGAGAGGGCCCTGAAGGTTTATCATGGGAATGAGCAGGAGAAGCTGTTAGGACTGTCTGCAAATGCCTGGGAGACATCCAGGTCAGAGATAGGAGAGAGTCCCCCTCAAGGGGTCAGCCAAGGCCAGGAGAACACCAGGGAAATGGATGTTGGAAGTGCTGGGAAATGGGGCTGCCATGAGAAACTGCCAGGTAAAATGGCAACTTGCACAACCAAGTGTCTGCCCTACAGAAACAGAGAAAATAGAGAAAATTAGGAGAAGAGTTCACTGGCTCTCGCTGTTTCACTAGAGCAAATGGCAGCATCAATTTCCAGGCCCTACAGCCCCCTGGGCCACCACGTGTCACAGGGAGGCGAGGAGTGGCACAGTTGTCCCAGTATACAGGTGTTGCCTCTGCTCACCTACAAGGGTTCACATTGAAAATGGGCCTGGCACCACGCAGATGGCTGCTGAGCTCCAGGGCTGGCTGTCAGCCAGAGGAGCTGGAGTGCTTAGCCACCCAAGGAAGCTGGAGCGACTGAGACGGTGTGCTGGAAAGGATGCCAGCTGCTTGATGTAAACGCAATCACTTAAACCCACTGCTCTCACCTTGGGAAATTCCAGGTTCCTTTCACAAATGAAATGTTCCTTTTGCAAACTTGTTTGGCTGGGGTTCCTGCCTACACCCAGGCTGTATAAACAAAACCAATGCTGAAAGTAAAAGTACCAGTACTGTGCTGCACGCAAGACTCCCTTTGCTTCTTGTTTTAATTGTGGTGTGACGGCCACTGCCCATCGTCTCAGTAACATGCTCGGTTAAACCTGATCCCTTTGAAGGTCTGCGATGTGAGCAGCACGTGCCATCACACGTGTGGCTCCTCTGAGAGATTGCTGACATTTCCCAAATCACCTGCTGATAGATAGGTGTCTTGATGACTCAGCTGTCATGACCTGCTCTTGCTCATCATGGAGGATTTTGCCACTTCCACGCTTGTTAGCTAAGCCAGCAAGGCACGTGTTGGAGCAGATCTTTCTCCTCTGCTTCATGGACGCTTTATGCCATGGCTCAGCTGCCAGTGCCCTTCTGTCTTCCATTTCCTTATGAGGGAGACATCTACAGGGTGGATTTGGCTTGAAGTCACTGCAACTGCTGACCTGCTGCACTGAGCACAGGCACTGCAGAAGGAGGTGTGAAAGGAAAGATCCAAATCCTGAAGTGGGAGAGGAACCCACTCTGGAGGAGTGAAAACCTGATGCCAGTGCAGAACTGCCTTGGGGAAGCCAGGTAAACCCTGGTTTGGATGGGAACTACAGGATGTTACCCACAACATCTATGAGAACCCAGGAAAATAAGTCAGCGAGGGCTAGGGTTGAGGGTAGAAACACAGAAACTTGTACAAACTCTGAGAGATGGGGGAAGGCAATGGTCAGGCAATCAGAGCTGGTCGAGACAGAGAGATACAGATGAGGATGTTGCCTAAAGTTGCTTTTCTGAAAGCCAAATTACCCCTGGATCAAGCCGAAACAATTTCTAGCTTAATGCACCGGACTTAGTGCAAATGACTGTGCCACGCAGATGCCTTTTTTTTTTTTTNACGCAAAGTTTTTTTTTTTTTTTTTTTTTTTTTTTGGTAGCATTGTTGCTCAGAAAGCAGAGTGTTTCCTGTGGTAACTTGCAAGGACAAACTCCTGTTCTTGGGATTGGAATGAACACGCTTTAGCACGCCTCCCAGGGAGAGTCTCTCATGAGACATGCTGGGGAGGAGGCGGGGCTTTCTGGTGGGCTCAGGAGCAACTGGGAGGATTGTCTTTCTGTCCTCATACTCTTTTCTCCCTTTAGGGGTGGCCTGGCTGTGCAGGAGCTGGAGGAGAGGCTGCTGTGGTGGCTCCTGTGAAAGCTGCAGTAGTAGAGCTGTGCCAATACCAGCACTGAACCACCCATTTGGCCTGGACTGTGGTTTTCTGGGGAATCATCTAGACCAAAGCAAACATGCTGCAAACCTGACAGATCCTATTAAAGCATTTCTCACTCCCCTAACGCAGGCAGGCAGCATCCTCCCACTGCTCTCCGGTCCAAGCTGGGCCCAAGTCACCTGGCCAGGGTGAGGATGCACCCATGGCTCACTGCATGGAGGTGTCCCCAGACAGGTGGGGGGAAAATCCTCCACAGCCCAGAAAGGTGCCTTATGCCATGTTCTGGTTAATACCAATTTCCCTAGGGATCTTCTTACCCACTTTCATAGTGATTCAAGCAGAAAACACTGTCAAGGGCCTCATTTCCACCAAGTGTACAGACTCAGAGAGTCACACACTGATTGAAAGGTCATTGACCAGCAGTTGTATTCTCCATTCTAGTCCCATTTAACCCTGCTGTGGCACTCTGCTGTTCTGAAAGCACTGCAGAAGCAGAAGTTTTGGTCCACAAGCTAAGGTGCCTTCCCATAATCCTAGTGTCACTTGGGGTCTCCCCCACTCCCACATTTGCCCAGAGGCAGAAATGCTTGGGGGTGTTTCCAGAAAGCCTGCAGGACTGGGGCAGAAAACATACGCATCTAAAAGTCAGATTGGTTAGTTAAGAAAAAAGGATGAAAACCAAGTCCACAGAAACTGCAGGATGGGCATCCTGCATTCCCCATTCTAGTCCCATTTAACCCCACTGTGGCACCCTGCTGTTCTGAAAGCACTGCAGAAGCAGAAGTTTTGGTCCACAAGCTAAGGATGGGCATCCTGCAGTTCCTTACGTGAAAAAAAAAGCACGTCTCCCATTTTTTTCAGCCAGCTTTGCCTTTCAGTTGAGCACACAAAGAGACCTATAGGTGACAGAATATCTCCCTGGGCACATTTTCTCTCCTCCTTTTTTTTCCCCCTGTGTGGTTTTTTTTGTTTGTTTGACTTTTTTTTTTCTTTTTCTTTTTTTTCTACTTGGTCATATGTGGCAGCAGTTGCTTTAGGAGGAAGGTATTGCTCTGGCCTCACTCAGCATCCACTGGTTCAGCTTACTCAGCTTCTCCTCAGGGGGCTTTCTGGAGGAAAACAATTGGCACTGTGGCTAAACCAGCTTCCCTTCAGCAGCCAGGAAATAAATAATCCCTGACCTCCTGAAGAGGAGGAAGCGCACTTCACTAGGGTGAACTGCTTCACACAGGCCATGGCAATGCCTAGTCCCCATCCAAGGCTGTGGTCCAATGCATTCACAGCCCTTAATTTTCCAAAGCTTGTAGCTAACTAATCAGGCTTGAGGGATTTGAAGGGATCTTCCCCTTTGTGAAAAATATATTTCTACAAAAGTTAAAAACTCTGTTAGTGCTGGTTGTGCAGCACCTCTTCTCCATTTGCATGCCAAATTTGTTTTCCCTTGCTCTTAATCTGCTTGAAATCAGGAACATTTTGGAGGGGAAAAAAAAAGTTAGAAAGCTTGTGGTTTTAAAAAGCTGCCTGTGCCTGGAGGCACCACCTATTCTCCATTTCTTCATTTTGTCAAATGGCCGAGGATGAAAGAAAGATCCCTTCCTCCTCCTCTTCATATCCAAAGGGTGAGTCTGTAGAGACTGTCATGAATGGAACAGCTGGGATGCTGGTGTGCTCTCTCCCTTTCTTGCTCAGAGGACACTGTGTGGTTGTGTAATGACAAAGCCACTGCATTTTAGGAAGAAGAAAAGAGGAAGGAAACTGTGCAAGAGAGGGGTTTCCCAGACTATGACACTGTCTTTATACGTGGTACTTTTGAATGGAGGAGAAGTCTGGGAACAGGGAAACCACAAGGGGGTTTTCATACCTTTACTTCTCCTTGCTGAGCCAGTAACTCATATCCCAGTCAAAGCCGTAGCAGTTTCCCCATGGCAATCATCTGGCAAGCTCACACAAACCAGGCAGGACCCTGTGAGATGCACACACAGCACACAAAAGACCTCCCACCTCATTTGCTTGTGGACCTACTGGCACTACAAATCACTGCCCACAGGGCTAGGACTGATGTGTGACCCTGGGGAAGATGGGACTGACCCATGAGCTCCATTCGCACCCACTCCCTGCCAGCCTGCACCTTCTCCCTACCAGCAACCATCACCCTCACTAGTCTTTTCCAAAATCTCCTGTCCCTCCCACCATGCTGCAGGGCAGCTGGGATAGTTGAGTGCCCTTCTGTCACAGTCCCTGCAGGGTGATGAGACTGTGTCTTGCTCTGTGGCATGGAGGGGAGTGGGAAGTGGGGTGCATATGTGCCTGGGCACAGCTAAGCTGCATCATCCCCGCGCAGCCTGCAACACCTCTCCGCTCATGCCCTCTGACACTAATTTGTCTTGTAATTTGCTCTTAGCAGACCTTTTAACAAAGCTTGTTGAAGAGGCCAGCTCCCAAATTTAAGCACTAATCAATGACCTGGATGAGGGGATGGAGCGTACCCTCAGCAAGTTTGCTGATGATATGAAACTGGGAGGAGTGGCTGAGAAACCAGAGCTGTGCTGCCATCCAGTGAGATCTGGACAGGCTGGAGAGCTAGGCAGAGGCGAACCGCATGAAGTTCAATAAGGGCAAGTGTAGAGTCATGCATCTGGGGAGGAATAACCCCAGGCACCAGCACAGATTAGGGGTCATCCTGCTGGAAAACAGCTCCATGGAGAAAGACCTTGGAGTCCTAGTGGATAGGAAGCTCTCCATTGGACAGCAACGGGCCCTTGGGGCCAGGAGGGCATTAACAAAATTGTGTCCAGTAGGTCGAGGGAGGTTGTCCTCCGCCTCTACTCTGCCCTGGGGAGACCACACCTGGAATACTGAATCCAGTTTTGGGCTCCCCAACACAAGAGAGACAGGAACCTACTAGAGAGAGTCTAACGGAGACTACGAGCATGATGAAGGGACTGGAACATTTCTCTTATGAGGAGAGGCTGAAAGATCTGGGGCTGTTTAGTCTGGAGAAGAGAAGGCTGAGAGGGGAGCTTATTCATGTCTACAAATATCTGAGGGGTGGGGATCAAGTGGAAGGGGCCAGGCTCTTTGCTGTGGTGCCCAGTAGTAGGACAAGGACTAACAGGTACAAGCTGGAACACAGGAGGTTCCACCTCAAGAGGAGGAGAAACTTCTTTGCTGGGAGGGTGACAGAGCCTGGCCCAGGCTGCCCAGAGAGGTGGTGGACTCTCCTTCTCTGGAGACTTTCCAGCCACCCCTGGATCTGTTCCTGTGTGGCCTGGCAGGGGGGTTGGACTCGATGATCTCTAGAGGTCCCTTCCAACCCCTACCCTTCTATCATTCTATGGTTCTACGCAGGAGCTAAAACCCAGAAGGGAATTTTGCTCTGAAGCCATTATCTGCATCCCAGTCATTCAAGCATGATTAGGTTTGATATACAGCCCCTAGGTGGAAAGATGTAACTGCCCACCTGACCACAAGAGATAAAAGCATAGAAGAGCCTGTTCTAGTCTCAGCAGATGCAAACCCGTTATTCATTGTTTGGAAAAAAAAATAATAAAAAAAAGAAGCAGAAAAAACCCCACACTGCCCCAGCTGCAAAGGCCGTGAGGGAGAAAGGACTCTGAAGAGGCCATGCACATTCACACAGATTTCTACTCTATCTACAGGATCTGTACATAAGGTCCTGTGCTTGTTGAATATTTGGCCCTATTGCTGTGGTGGAATCACCGAGCATGGGAATTCCCTCCAGGGTGGAGTCCTGTGCTGTAGGTGTGGTACCAACAACAACAAGCACAGGTTTTCACCGCTGCTTTCAGGGTGGGCCTGAAGCAGCTGGGTGTGGGCAAAATTGCCTTGAAATTTTTCTGCTGTTTACGGTTTAGTAGAAGAGTAATTAACTGCTAAGTGTATGGAAGTTGGAGAGGACAGGACTAGGAGAAGGACAAATTTGACAAAATTCAAACTATCCCTATTGTGGGACTGGATAGCTCACTTTCCCCAGAACTTGTCATTTTTGTCTCCTAAAAAGAACACTGATCCCCTCTCAGATTGAAAAATATGCCTGTGACTTGGGCATAAGAGCCACCTGTAAAGACTCCTGAAAATCAGAGGGATTTATAGAAGTTGATTGGTTTGCATGAGATCGCTCTCTAACTATGTAAAAAACGGTTGCAATAATCACAATTTAGGATTAAGAAGAGGAAAGAAAGAAGGGTGGCAGTATTTCTGACTATTAACAGTGTCAGAGGGCTCCCCTGAAGCCACCTGAGGTGCAATGCTGTGGCTGCAGAGGAGCTAGCTAACCCCTGTGTCCTGCAGAACCACCTGGTGCGGACTGTCATCACTATTGTTGGTGAGACCACACCACGCAAGGATGTTTTTAATCAAAATTTTGAAGCACAGATCCAGCTGAAACAAGTCAAGCAGGTTCTGCCACAACTATATTTAATCAGGGTTCAGAATCCTCTCCCATGGCCTGTGGCACAAGGCTCCCAAGAGCACAGTGGTGCTTGGCCTCTAGCTCAGCTCTCCTCACATGACCCTGCTAGCTGAGGACAATGCTGTTTTCTTTCCCAGCTCTAAAAAACCAATGGACGTGCAAAAATAAGCACCCAGATTTTGTTCACAGTTACTGTAATTACTCAGGTGGTGTTAAATGTGTATCTTCCAGCACAGGTGTACTTTTAAGATTCTGGCTGTATTTTATTATTTTCAACAGACCTTCTGCAGGCAAATCAAGAGGCAGAACACTCTGGGAGAGCAGGCAGCAACATACTAGGAAGCACAACTAACCTGTCTCAGCAGCTCCACGGTATTTGTCAAGAGCAGAGAGAGGGAGCTGGAGCTTTTCACCAGCAGGAATGACTCCAGGCAGTAACTGCAGCTCTTGAATCCAGCCCTGACTAACACCCTCTTTACGGAAAACTGAAAGACACACGTGCATAGGAGAGTTTCACGCTTTTTGTGTGGCTTTGAAAGTGTAGGTACCTGCAGAGTGGGCTCGAGTACCATCTGGAGGATTTTACTTTTACTGCTGCAGAGAGCCACAAACCAGAGATGGGTGGGAAGTTGGCCAAGTTGGCAACTGTTTATTCTCCTAGGTAACAATTCAGTGCAAAACACTTTAAGACACCGACACAATATAATCTGGCAACCCACAGTATGTGGCACAACCAAAGCAAGGGGGGTGCTTTTTGCATTCTCCCAGAGTGATAAAACATCAGCCTACGCTCAACTGGGGCCTACTGTCTGTGTTGCCACAAGACATTATCCTCTCCCTTAGAATCATAGAACGTTAGGGGTTGGAAGGGACCTCTGGAGATCACCGAGTCCAACCCTCCTGCCAGAGCAGGATCACCCAGGGCAGGCCACACAGGAACACATCCAGGGGTGGCTGGAAAGTCTCCAGAGAAGGAGACTCCACCACCTCTCTGGGCAGCTTGTTCCAGGTTCCATCACTCTCCCAGCAAAGAAGTTTCTCCTCATGTTTGAGGTGGAACCTCCTATGTTCCAGCTTGTACCTGTTATTCCTTATCCTACTACTGGGCACCACAGAAAAGAGCCTGGCCCCTTCCACTTGACCTGCACCCCTCAGATATTTATAGACATGAATAAGATCCTCTCCCAGCCTTCTCCTTTCTACAAGCACTGGAGCTCATAGCAACTGTGTGGTGATCCAGTGAGCTGAGACAGATAAAAGTTAGTCCTGAAGTGAGGAAGGGACAAGTGCTAGCCTGGATGGACTCCCTGATCTGCTGGCAATCACATGGATGGCACGGGACCACACAGCGACTGAAGGCAGATCTGGTAAAGATGCTGTGGACCTGTGCCCTTGCGTGTTCATGCCAAGAACCAAAAATCATGAACCTGAGCCTAGAAGCTGAAACAAACCCCTTTGCCTGCTCTGTCTTGCAGCCCACCTTGGTCTTGCCAGTCCTTTTGAAAGCTCCACACTCCCAGCAGGGCTGGGTTACAGCATCTATCTCTGCACACACGCTGATTCTTGGTACAAGGCACAAGTGTTCATGGATTGTGAGGGTATGTGTTTTGATTTGCCACCAAAGTGGGAAAGCATCACATACTCATTATTTCTCTGCATTTGGTAAAAGGGCTGTAATATAATTTTGCAAATACATGCGTAATCAACAGAAGCAGTTTCTCAATCATTCTCCTGCGGATTGCATTGCACACTTTCATTTGTCAATAGTTCTAGATTTAGAGAACAGAAAAATCCATTTTATTTTCTTTTTCTCTATTAGTAACTAAATCTCCCTCTTTAAAATTGATGGCAGAGGGCCTTTGCTACTTTATTCCTGTAATACAGACCACTTGTAATTCTGCTTATCACTAATTCTGTTTCACAGAATCACAGAATTGTTGAGGCTGGAATAGACCTCCGAGATCATCAAGTCCAGCCTATGACCCCAACACCACAACACCCAGCCAGACCATGGCACTAAGTGCCACATCCAATCTTTCCTTAAACACCTCCAGAGATGGCGACTCCATCACCTCCCTGGGCAGTCCATTCCAGTGCCTAATGACCCTTTCCATGAGGAATTGCTTCCCAATATCTAACCTAAACCTGCCCTGGCGCAGCTTCAAGCCGTGCCCTCT
>VWZK01021614.1:65599-104747 GCA_013396935.1 Baryphthengus martii | reverse complement strand
GTCCTCATAGGAGAGTTGCTCCAACCCTCTGAGCATCTTTGTGGCCTACTCTGGACCTTCTCCAACAGATCCATGTCCTTCTTGTGTTGGGGGCTCCAGAGCTGGACGCAGGGCTCCAGGTGGGGTCTCAGCAGAGCAGAGGGGCTGAATCTATGAGCTTTAGAGACATGACTTAGATAAAAATTGTGCTATTTCAGGAAACCTTTAAAGTGAATTATTTTCCTTCCAAACTGCAGGTTTTTTGTATCCATTATACCTGTGTCTCGCCTCCTGCCCGAAGTCAACATCCCTGGGTATGCAAGTGCGCATCCTTTTGTGCCTTGCTCCCGTCTGTCAGCAGCGCTCTGCCCTCTGCCTTAGCAGGTGAGCTGCTCGCATGATACATCAGCACCTGATTCCCAACCCTGTAAGTTCAGGGCTCCCTGGCAAATAACATTTAATTTGGGAAAGAGTACTCTTGCAGAGCACTAATGAGGGCTTCATGTTCTTCAGACTTATTCAAATACCCCTGCAGCCCTGTTCAGCAGCTATACCTTGTCATTTAGACACCATACAATGAGCCTAACATTTTGCCTGAGGCAGTTTTCTCTGCGATTGGGCTGTTATCTTTCTGCTGATTCACCCCATCCGTGTCAGTGTAGTTATTTTGATACAGTTGGACTGCGTTCTGATGCACACATATTTTCATGAAACCTCTCAAATGTCATTTTAAAGTCATTAAATGCGCTCAGCAACAAAGCAGGCGGAATTGCAGAGCGTTATGCCTTGGGAGATCACCATTGGAACCGTGTCAGAATTCATTCTGGCTTTTGCATGTGGGCTTATCTTTGAATAGCATCCTGCCGCTTTGAGTAGCGACTGCTATCGTCAATAAAATCTCTCCGGTTTCACCAATAAAATAAACCAGTTTATATATAGAGCCCACTCTTGAATAGGACCTTCAATATTTATTTCCCACGCTTCTTGCCAAATAATCTTCAAGGTGAAGCCTTTCTTTTCATGAAACAATTCCAGCAGTAAAAGCCAGGTCTTCAGGCAGTCGTGATTTTAGAAATGAAAGTCAGCAGCGGAAAGCAAGCTATTCATGTTACTCATCTAAATAAAGTATCGTTGAAATTCTGTGAGCTTGAAATTATGTAATTGCGTCTTTCTGTGCTTTGTGGTGATCCCAGTGGTGATCAGCATCCATCAGTTTCAGGCTACTTGGAAAGCCCACAGTAAGTAGCTTGACTTCAAGTGTTAAAAATATACCACCTGCTGTGTTGTCACGTAAGTTTGGGTCCTGGCATATTTTAAAGTGTTCAACTTTGAAGCTTTGCTATTGATGGTCCACTCACAAAAACCAATTTCTTCGTAGGATTTGCTAAACCATTATATAAAAGATGAATGTCTAGTTGTACAGTTTGCATTTTTACAAATGAATTCCAGCAAGAGAAAGAAAAGCTTTTTGCCTCTGAGGCTTTACCATGTGAATACTTCTGGAAGACTGGAATAGTTCCAGTTAAAGACTAATGAGCCAAAATGTAGAAGTAGTTGGAATTAATCTTTGATGAGAAGGGGATGAAACATTCTCATTAATGAGAGTTCTTAAAGAATGGTTGTTTAGGTAAAAGTAGTATATAAGAAAGCAAAAACCCTTGCAAGTAACAAAGTCACAGCTTCTCTGAAGGAGCCTTACAAGCACAGAAAAGAATCAAAGAATCCTAGAATGTTCGGGCTTGGAAAGGATCTCTGGAGATAGAGTCCAACCCCCCTGCCAGAGCAGGATCACCCAGGGCAGGACACACAGGAATGGATCCAGGTGGGTTTGGAAAGTCTCCAGAGAAGGAGACTCCACCACCTCTCTGGGCAGCCTGGGCCAGGCTCCGGCACCCTCACAGCAGAGAAGTTTTTCCTCCTGTTGAGGTGGAACTTCCTGGGTTCCAGTTTGTGCCCGTTGCCGCTCATCCTATCCCAGGACACCACTGGACAGAGCCTGGCCCCTTCCACTTGACCCCCACCCTTCAGAGATCTGTAAATATTAGTAAGATCCCCTGAGAGGCTTCTCTTCTCCAGACTGAACAGCCCCAGGGCTCTCAGCCTTTCCTAATAGGAGAGAGATTCCAGTCCCTTCATCATCCTCGTAGCCTCCCTTGAACTCTCTCCAGTATTTCCCTGCCCCTCTTGAACTGGGGAGCCCAGAACTGGATGCAATACTCCAGATGTTGTCTCACCAGGGCAGAGTAGAGGGTGAGGAGAATCTCCCTTGACCTGCTGGACACGCTGTTCTGTATGCAGCCCAGAGGTGCTGATGAAGGTGCTGAGCAGTGCATACAGAGAAGTAGAAGACAGCTTTAACTTCAGAAGGAGGTTTTCATAACATGGTGAGCTGAGCAAAAGAAATCATGCTGCTGGTCGTCATCTCCCATTTTTCTGAGAGCCTGGATCTGTGGAATGGAGCTCTGGGAGGAGACAGCAAGGAAGGAGAAGAAGCTTTCCTCTAAGTAGTTTTGCTTCAGGAGTTCTCTGAAGTTATCATTATAAATTTCTCTCATTCCATCTGCATGAATAGACAGGACTGTACTAAGCCTGCTATTAATTTTTTAGGTTGTTTCTTGCCAGATAAATAAAATATTTTAAGTGAATATTTTTTCCCAGCACCTGCAGCCGCTCGGAGACACGGCACAGTGTATGCAGCTGAATTCAAGCAATAAAAAGAACTAATTTTAAAATATTTTCAGTACCAACGAGGTTTAGAAGTTTCGTTGTTCTCTGAGAACAGGTAATTTCAAAGTCAGTATTCTTTGAATACTTTGGCTTCTGTGTATATATTGTAAAGGTTTACTTGTACCTCCTATTTCTACCGATTTGTTTGTCATTTTGATTAGCCTGTTACTTAGGTTTCTAATCCAGCACATCTTTCAGTTGCATTCATGTCTGTGCTTTGATTAACGTGTGTTGCTTGGTCACTACTTGCTATTCAGAACTTTTAGCGGCAATTTTCTGATGGTTTGGGGTGATGGTTTCTTTTGCTTTCTGGAATTCAAATGTCACGGTCCAGAACTAAGAAAGCACATCTAGAAATCTATACTTCCTCTGTGAGGGGCAAATTATGGGAAGTGCCTTATGTAGAGGAGCTAATTAACTTGCGGCTCCAACAGAACGAGTTTGCCTCTTCCACAGCAACTGGATCCTGTCACTTTGTGGCTCTCCAGCTGCTTACACACAAATGCTTCTGAATAACGGGTTGAGTCTTTTTTATCAGCATGTCTTGATCGATGTGTAAATCTGTGGATGCATTTGGAGACTGCCTTTCATGACATGGATTTACATGTGCAAAAAGACAAGCGTGTTCCTGGCACGGTGGTGCCTTCATTGCCTGCAGCTCCTGGATTGGCACATGCCTTGGATAGTGGGCAGCTCTGAAAATGCAGATGCATTTATTCAAAGGCCATAGCTTCTTATTTTCCATTTAATATATATTCTGTAAATTACATTCTATGAAGTATGAAAACCTATCAAATGTTTCAACTGAAGCTACTGATTTGGATTTTTGTATGGAAAAGAAGGTAGAAGGAAAGTGGGAAAGAGCTTGCTTCTGGAGCTCACAGCCCTGTCGTACTGCTTGATCCAGAACTGTAAAGTATTTTGAACTCTACTGGTGACAGTCCATGTGTGAGGTAAATCAGAACATCTCCTCGCTGGGGGAGCTGGAGCATGCAGAGAAATGATTTGCACAAGGACCCTCTCGGCCCAGTCACAGAGCAGAAAATAAAGCCTGTGCTTGAGCTGAGCTCGTGCCTCAGTCACATTGAAGAGAAAGAGGGTAAATGGTGGGCAATGCTAATGTAGAGTTAGTAGCCGTACAGTGGTGTAGTCTGTGATGCACAGATCTTTTTGACTCTCAGAGGTACCCTGCTTGCTTTCCATGCAAAATAATTTGCCTAAATGTTCAAAGACTAAAGCTACCGAGGAAACTTGTTGCAAGTCAATGGTCAATAAACCAGCATCCGTTTTAAACTTTCAAATAATAAGACAGCACCTCCTCTCTAGCACGTGGTGAACAGCTGAGTACGCTTCCAAGAAGCAGTCAAAATTCCCCTTTCCTAATGAGATGTGCTTGAGGAGAGCCACGTAGGGCTCGAGCAGAAGGATCGTGCTGTGTTTTGACCATCGGAGCTGAAAAGCAGGTGAGCCCGTGGCTGCGAAGACTCTTGCAGGTGAAGGATGATTGACTGCAGCTCAGGCTGGCACACTTGGTAGGACACTGCCCTGAGTCCGGGGATGGTGTTTCTGGAGCTGAATTTTTGGAGTTGAATGTGGAAGTGGATGTTTTATAGAAAAAGGATGTTCATATTTGCATCGCATTTAGAAGTATTGCACTGTTAATACGATATAGTTCATTACCCATGTAAATGGGAATCTGATTCCGCTGTGTGCATTGCATCAGCTGCATTAAGTATTTCAAATGAAAATAAGTTTCTTAATCTGATGTGTGACAGTCTTACCTAGTGAAGTTTAAGTAGTGAGCTATTCAAGTATCAAAACTGGTTATCTGGGATAAATTCCTGATATATGTGTTTACTTTCCGCATGCTTCTTCCCCATTTATTTAGATTTTTATTTAGATTTTTCCAGTAGAGGGGAAAAAAGAAACCCAAAACCAAAATTATTTTGCTTGATTCATCAAAAGACTTAAATATATATCAAAAATTGTGCTTACTTAATTAGTTCTACTCAAATGCGTAAACTTTTGAGCATACTGCTGTTATATACTAGATCAGGGCTTTGAGAAAAGAGAGAGATCCATATGGAAATTATTTAACTGCATAATTTTTCAGTCTGTAATTCAAAAGCCTCCTGCTATGTTCAAAGCCCAAACAACAAAGCTTTTTTTTTTTTTTTTAAATAATTAGTTGTTATGTGTGTATTCCTGAAGGATTTTGAGATGTTTAATCCAGCGGAAAATTGCTATCTGGTGGACAACAGGGAAAGAACATAACCAAAAATTTAATAATATTATTTTTAAAAATGTAGGCAATTATAACCAGACAGGAATAAAGCAATGTAGTTAAGTAATGAGAGGAATGGAGCTACTCAAAACTTTGTGTGTAGCTTGTACTAAGTCATTATGGAAAACAGAATATTTCTCCTGTTAGATTTAGGCAGTAAAATAGTTTACGTAAATTGTTGTCGTTTTATCATTTTATTCTTGCTGTAAGCAGTCAGTGAAGTGGTGTCACTTGGCTGTCAGGTGGTGGGCAAGTTCTTAAAGTTGGCGGTGAGGGTCTGCAGCAGTTTCTTGGACTTGAAGAGCTGGTAGCTGCTCTTCCTCTAACGGTCTTGGAAGATGCCCTCTGGAAGGTAAAGACACTAGTGTGGGCTCTTTGCAAGAGTCCCCCCCCAGTTTACTGCTGTTGTCGGTACCGTCATGCTGTGTGTGTGTCTGAGCGTACGCAGGCTTCGGGAGAGTGAGGGGCCTTCCAGATGGAAACTACTGCAGGCCACTCTGGGGCCCAGAAAGCCCACAAGCAACGCTACAGTTACGTAACAGCTCTTCGGCCTAACGGTATTTCATTGTTGCTGTGATCTACAGAGGATGAGGTGTGGGGGGTTTTCTGTTTTGTCTGTGGATTTATTTTTTTGCCATTTGGATGAAAGGACAACACTAGAGCAGTAAAAAAAAATAAAAAAAAAAGAGAGAGAATGGTAAGAGCGTAAAGATTTCAGCAGCATTGTCTGCAGATCAAAGTGTCTGCCCAGAGGGGAAAAATATAAAATGAACCCAAAGTGTCTGGTGGGCTGGGTTCAATGCTCTTAATAAATCCAATGAGGATGGAATTAGAGTGTTTTCCCCAATTTGGTTTATTGAAAAAAAGGAGATATGCGTAAACTATTTACTGCTAGTTAAAATGTGGTACTCGAGACGACTGTATGTACAGCCTGTTTCTCATGGTAAGTGCACAGACTGCTGCTGGAAGTGCTCAGCTGTCCTGTCAGAATGAAGGTGACAGTGGGAAGGAGTAGGAGGAAGACACTGCGAACAGTCCTAATCTGGGTTCTTGTTGGTATATTGTTTAATTGTTATCTGTTAACCTTGAAAATAATTCCAACTGTGGGGGGAGAGCTGCTGAAAAAGACTCTGGCACAAATGATTTGCTTCCTGCACAGATATTGTAAATACGTGCACACAGAAAAAGTAACCTTAAATGAAGGGTAAAAGTGGGGCTCCTTGTAGGTGGGTGGTAGAACTTTCAGGCTGAAATCTCACAAAATAAGCCTTTGTGTAGAAATGATAATATGAAGACGATTTAAAAAAAAAAAAAAGAGTTCTGGAGCAGTTGATTATAAGTGTTGCAAATTATCTCCATGACCTTGAGCTGTGAAATAGTTAAATATCCCATTTCCAGAAGTGTTTTTAGAAGTAAATTTTGGCCTGTAGGAATATTGGCCACATCCTCTGGTCTAGAAAGCATGGCATTATTGTACAGTGGCTTCAGCAAACTGGTGAGGTGAGACTACATCGCAACAGCTCCAGAGTTAAGTCCATGTAGCTGTTGATACAGGGATTGCAACTGCGGTAGCAGGGGTGCTCACTGGAGAAAGGGAAGAACTGGGATTAACCACTTATTCCCAGGCATCACATGAATAATGGCTGGAGAGAACTTCTCTTCAGGTGGCATGCGCTGAAGTGCAATTTAATTTTGTGCTTTTTTTTGCTCTGCTGGCAAAATTACAAGCCCTCTGGGGATAATTCGCTTTAGATTTTTGGTAAGTTATTTGAAGTGAGTCCTTGAACTTGAGGATTATTTTGATAATCAGTATAGTGTGTCTTTTTTAAGGTTTGAGAATGTTCAGACTCTGCAGGTGCATCTGGAGTGCAAATATGGAGCTCCAGTAGTGCCAGCACCATTTGGAAGGCTTCAGGTTCCCTCCTAAATGCTTTGAAACCTGGTGCAGAGCGCTATAAAAGAAGAAGGTGGTGTTTATTGCATGAGGGCTCCATTTATATGGTATCTTTTCAGCATATTTGAGGAAGGATTTGTGTCCTCCTGAGGATGTCAAAGCCAAAGTACAGGTCAGCAGCCTCTGATCTCCCCAGTGCTACTATGTCAGGTTCTCACTTTGAATGGCTTTTCCTCTACTTATTTCTGATGAAACTAATACAACCTTCATTATTTTTCCATGTTGATTTGCATTTATCTCCCTTTTTGTGAGCCATGAATTTCTGCTAGGGGTTCCAGAAGCATAACTTTAGATTATCTAGGTTAGGTTGTGTCTAAAAGCTGGGACCATAGGGACCACAAATGGTCATTTAGTCCTTGCCATGCAAATGAGGATCCGGTAAACCTGATCCTGACTTAAACTCCCTCTCAAAAAGCTCCAGAGAAGGAGCTTTGGTTACCAGTTGCTGGAGCACTCTGAAGGCTGCAGTTCCTAACATCCTGACATTAGCCGGGAGGGTGACTCCCCGATGTCACTTCCCAAGCGCTGCTCTCGCTCCTGTCCAGGACACCGTGCGAAGCACGCGATGCGCACAAGCAGCCAGCAGCATGTGTGATCTCCTGGATTTCCTCAAATCTTGAAGGTTCTGCTTATGCCGTGGTTAGACAGGTGGGGAAGAGCGGTGGGGTGTTTTGCTCTGGAGCAGGGGATGCCGAGCATTCGACTTGCGTTTTCCCTTCTACCATTTAAAGCCGACTACTTACGTTCAACTCAGCTGTCATGTACAACAGTCAGCATTGTCTTTACTACAATGCTTGGAAGACTGACTTGCTTCCTCTCCCTTCTAGTATAAACAAATCTATTTCCTTTGGCCAAGATTCTAAGCAGTGCATGTTTTCTACCACATTTATCTATCACTCCCTCTCTAATCTGAACTTACTTTCAAAGCATGCAGCCAAAAACTAGATAGAGCTCTCCTAATCATGTCTTACTGCCGTGAAGTAAACATGGAATAGTCATTTCCTATTTGTTCTCTTAACACAGTCTACTGTTGGTGCTTTATACTCAGAGCTTTCAGAAACTCCAGTTGTATTTTTTTCCCCACATTGTTCTGTGAACACTTACTTATAATTTGGTATTTCCCATGTGCAATATTTTTCATTCTTCTGTGAAGAGTTTTATTAACATTAAGACATCTATTATAGATTAAATAAAATGTAGTTTTCTCATCATCTCCCACCTTGAATCCTGGGTTCAATTTTGGGTCCCTCCCTCCCAGAAGGACCTTGAGGGGCTGGAGCGTGGCCAGAGAAGGGCAGTGGAGCTGGGGAAGGGTCTAGAGCAGGAGTCCAGTGAGGAGCGGCTGAGGGAGCTGGGCTTGTGCAGCCTGGAGAAAAGGAGGCGCAGGAGAGACCTTGCTCTCGACAACTCCCTGGCAGGAGATTGGAGCTGGGGCGGAAGGCTTGGGCTCTGCTCCCACGTAACAAATGACAGGACCAGAGGAAACGGCCTCAAGTTGTGCCAGAGGAGGTTTAGATTTGAGTATTAGGAAAAGTTTCTTCCCCTCCAGGGTTTTCCAGGCTTGGCCCAGGCTGCCCAGGGCAGGGCTGGAGTCCCCATCTCTGGAGGGGTGTCAAAGCCGTGGAGCTGTGGTGCTGAGGGACAGGGGTTAGTGGTGCCCTGGCAGCGCTGAGGGAATGGTTGGACTTGATGGTTTAAAGGGTCTTTTCCAACCTAAACGATTCTTTGATTCTATGATTAATATTTCATAAAGGACTGGAGAGGCAAGTGATGAGGATAGTTGACTAGAAATCAAGGGCTTTCTTCCACAGCAAGAGCAGATTTATTTTGGGCCTCAGTGAGGGATTCCTCAGCAGTGTGGAGCTGCCAGTCCCTGAGCTTTGTTCCTGCGCTCCAGTCCTACCCCTGTACTCACACAGCTCAGGCAGACGTTAAAAGAGCTGTTTTTTCTTTCTGTGTAGCACCCTCATTCTTTGCTCTAAAATTGTTGATTAAACAGCAGTACATTTATTAACCTGAAACTACAACCTGCTTTGATTAGAAAACAGAACCCTGGTTTTGTTTCAGGGAATTTCTTCCTTCCCCACAGACTGCAGTTTGAAGTGCTACAATGATGACAAACTTGCACACATTCACATTCTTGCAGAATGTGTCCCCAGCCATCTTGGTGAAAAGACTGAAGAAAATGAATGTGTTTAGCTGAGAGCCAGGCTTAGTAACAGTTTATTCTTAGAAAGTTACAGCTCTGAGATGCAAGTCCCGAACCCTGGAATTCTTTCTTGCCTTGTGTCTTGGAAGCAAAGTCAAAATAAATTAAGCAAAACCTAACCAAATAAAACCTTATTAGCACACAGAAAAGCTGCAGAAAGATGAGGGACAAAGGGGAGAACAACTGCAACCGTGGCTCAGAAGTGTGAGATACCAGTTCATGTCTGTTTTGCAGTGTCAATAGACAATGTATTTGTAGCATCTGAGTGCGTATATGCACAGACACACGCATTATCTAGATCTATATTATAAAATCACACAAGGGTTTGAGTTGGAAGGGACCTTCAAGATCATCTGGTTCCACCCCCCCTGCCACGGGCAGGGACACCTCCCACTAGAGCAGGTTGCTCAGAGCCTCATCCAGCCTGGCCTGAAACACTTCCAGGGATGAGGCTCCGCAGCTTCTCTGGGCAACTCGTTCCAGTGTCTCACCACCCTCAGAGTGAAGAGCTTCCTCATTTCTAATCTAAATCTGTCCTCTTCTAGTTTGAAGCCATTACCCCTCATCCTATCCCTACAAGCCCTTGGAAAAAGTCCCTCCCCAGCTTTCCTGTAGCCCCCTTCAGGTACTGGAGGCCTCTATAAGGTCTTCCTGGAGCCTTCCCTTCTCCAGGCTGAACAGCCCCAACTCCCTCAGCCTGTCCTCACAGCAGAGGTGCTCCAGCCCTCTGAGCATCTTTGTGGCCTCCTCTGGACCCTCTCCAACAGATCCATGTCCTTCTTGTGTTGGGGCCTCCAGAGCTGGATGCAGGGCTCCAGGTGGGGTCTCAGCAGAGCAGAGTGGGTGTAGATACACATTTGTATGTATAAACTTCTGTGTTTATCACACCACCTGTGGTCTAGGCCTGGAAGGCAGCCCCAGGGTCACGGCACCGACAACATTTTGTATAATTCGTTTTCAGAAAGGAACATAAAGCAAATGCAGTTCCTTTCTTACAGCCCTCACCACTTGGTGTAACAACTAAGCTTTATTCCAGTAACTTAATTAACTGTAAAATACTGTTTCTTAGGATCGGAGTGTTTCTTTATATCACGGCAAGCAAAAGTCAGAGATAGCAGTAATAATTCTTACTGCTGGGACATATATATTTTTCTTCCTTTAAGTTTCCCTAACAGTGTAAGTCATGAAATCATAGCAAGTCTAAAACCAAAAGTGTTAATGCTAAGGGATCTCCTGGGGATAGAAAAACTCTAGAAGATGGTACAGGGCTCCAGGTACTGTCTGTTTGTTTGTCCTCTCCCTCTTCCTCCCTATTTCCTGATTTTCCCTTTCTTTTTTTCTCCTTCTCTTTTTGTAGTAGGAGTCTTCTTAACAGTAACAAACCTGAGGAGAGCTGAGTCCCGAGTTGCTTCTTTTAATGTCCAGTCATTAACGTTGTTTCCTTCTCAGAATTTCCATTGTGCTGGATTTTTTTTTTTTCTTCTCTCACTGTGCGTCCCTACTGTTTTCAGTTGCTACTGAAGCATTTTCTTCACAGTTCTAATTTCCATCCTTCAGGAAGCTTCCTTCACATTGTTATTTTATTGTAGTTGATAACAGCACATCAGTGACATTAACAGCAGTGGCTTGGCTTGTCACTTAAAAAAAAAAAAAATCAGTGAAAGTCCTGGATGCCTCCTTCTTTCAGGTACAATAAGCATAAACACTGGTCATGCACAGAGAGATTTCTTACAAATTATTAAACTTTCATGGCTCTTCCCTTTCTGTTCTTAGAGCGTAGTGTTTGTGAGCTCTGGAACCAAGGGCCTGGAATTTGTTTTTACAGCTGAGATTTAGAAAATGAAAGAGCCACACTTATTTGCTCACTGTGCCTTCTAGAAGTAGAATAAATCAGTTTTTCTCTGAGCTGGAAATGGGTTTCATGTTCTCACAGGCATTCCAATATTGGTTATAGAATTATGTATAATAATATATATTTCATATATATAATCATATTTTTTATTACATAATTCTATATGCTTCAGCACACAGCATTACCCAGCTGCCCTGAGTTAGCTGTAGTCCTGTCCAAAGCCATAGAGTTCTAACTCAGTTCTCACCAAAATCCATGGAAATATTTTCATTGACTCTGATGTAGTTGTTTTAAAGGAAAGCACAATCCTATCCGTGCTCATTTGCAGATATTTACCCAGACATTTCCTTAACAGAGTTTTGTGGGCTCTTATATTTCCTCTGTTTTGCTTTTGGGTGTAAATGTGGTGTTCTTTGGTTGTGATTAATTTTTGCGTGCGTGTTGGAATTGTGGAAGTTTCTTACTAATCCCCCCTTCCTCATGATAAACACCGGAAGGAGATCAAACCAGCACTGTATCTTTTGAAACGTATGGCTTGTCTCGATAGCAGCCTGTCAGAGAATGTCAAGAACATAAAAAATTACAGCATCGCTCTTTTGCACGTCAGGCAACTTATCGTGAAATAAATAGCTGAAAGGAATTGAAAGCAAAGTCTTCAGGGCAGCAGTTAGCACAGAAAGCATGGAGAGTGAGGGAAATCCATCCTGACTGGTAGAATCCTCCTTAATGAGAATTGCTGAGTCACATTCTGGGAGCGGAGAGCTGCGAAGATCTCAGGCAGCTCTTTAGGACTCTGTGGAGTAGAGGGAGCTGGCAAAACGCGGGATACGCCTCGGCTTTGGAGGCTCTCTCGGGCTGACTTGTCCCAGCAAATCCACCATTGTCAGCAGTTTGAGCGAACATTGAGTGCTCAGATCTTCTAACCTCTTGGGAGAACGCAGTACGAGGGAAAGAGCAGGGCATGTAGGCAGGGCTCATGAGTATCTTCAAGTGCTGCATCATGTAAAAATTTCTACATTGGCTTTTTTTTAAAAAGAAAAAAGGGAACTGGGGAGCCTGGGGCTGCAGTTCCCAAACTGGTGGTGTTCTCCTGCCATCCTCATTCCAATGGTGGGGCTGACACCCAACTGTGCAGTGTTTTTCACTTCCACCCTTGCTCTAAATAGGTAAAAAATGAATGCCGGATGTCAGAAGGGGACTTCTCTGTTCTTTGGCTACTTCATTTCTTTTGGCTTTAAAATTCAACGCAAACACAAACATTTACTACTTTTTTTATTTGATTCTATACTTCCTGGGTTGTTTTTTTTAGAAGCAGAAGTAAAGAGATAGGGCAACACACACACCAATCGCACAGAGCAAATTTCAGTGAGTGTACGGTGAGGGCAGTGAATTCAAGGTGACAAGCTGGATTCTTTCAAACTGCTGTGAACAGAAATACAATAACTTAGAAAAATGTTACATTATTCTGCCTTTCAGTGAGAGTTTTGTTAGAAGTTTGAATAAAACAAGTTTACCATGAGACACTCAAGTTGTTCTTTAGGCACTGAGTCCCCAAGAGGAAATTGCAGAAAAAAATCCTGTTCCAGCGATACACGGAGAAGGCAGGGAGACAGAGCACACAGCCTTTCTGAGCTGCTCAGCAGTCCTGCCAACATCAGAAAATGATGGTATCAGCTATAAATATACTACCTGCTTCACTGAGTATTCTAAAACTATAGTTCCTGTCGTGGCCTGCTCATTTGCTGTGTGCTCTGGGAAATAAAAGTCAGTCACAAACACCAGGCACTTGCCAAAAAGCATTTTGAACGGGTAGGAACAAATTGTAAAAATGAGGACAAAACAGGGACCGAAACATTAACAACTGTTGTGTCTGTCTTTTTGTGACTGTGACACCTGATCTGCAGTTTGGGAACTTTGCGGCGATGACAAAAGTCTTCTGGTAATGAGGGCGAGTTCGGAGTTGTCGGTACGCTGTTCTCTGCTGGGAGAACTGGCAGCTGTCCTCACTGCTCACGTACTGCAAAGAGCCAAGGCAGAAAACAGAAATTATGCCGATTCCTGAGTTTAATTTGTGTTGCTTGTGGCTTTTTTTCCCTGTAAGTGCTGTGCTAAGCTCATTTTAAGCTCTCTTTTGTATTGTGTTTAAAAATATGCTGGTATTACGGAGTTTATTCTGAACACCCTCTTCTGAGCACCAGATTTCAGTATAGTTGTGTTTTATGTACAACAGAGACAGGAGATGAGATTAAGCGGAGGTTGGGCTAAGGGAGAACTTACAGTGGTGGAGGCCCTATCCCTGCAGATATTAAAGATCAGGCTTGACGGGGCTCTGAGCAACCTGCTCTAGTTGCAGATGTCCCTGCTCCCTGCAGGGGGCTTGGACGAGATGCCCTTGAAAGGTCCCTTCCAACCCAAACCAGTCTATGATTCCATGGTTCTGCTTGTACTGAATGAGAACAAACATGTCTTCATGTAGGATGCACTTGTACCCTATGAGAAAATGAAACTGTATTTAAAATATCTCATTTTATGCTCCTTGACTTGCTTCAAAGTGAGGGTTTCAACCATGGAATGATTCAGTACCATCCTATTACCTTGGGCCAGGTAGAAAACTCTCAGTTTCAGAGGGTTTGCCCCTGGTTTTTTATGCTCCTTCTCTGAAAATAACACTGGTCTGCTTTTCAAACAGCTCCATGTGCTGATACTAGTTCAGATTTGAGGTAAATATTGAAGTACTATAGAGGAAAATACACATTCTGTGTACATACTATATATAGTATATACGTAGTCCTTGGTGGAAGTTGTGGCAGGGTAGCCTTAGTATTTTGAGGGTCAAATTGCAGGAATAGTTTGAATTTCAGAGCTTTATTGACACTTGTTTCTCCAACCACTACTGCCTGAAGAATTTTTTGAAGGGTTCATACTTTCAGTCCAGCGCTGTCAAGGGATTATCACAGAGCTCTGAGGAACTGCACCTGTGATAAGCCTCCAGGTAGAATATGACCTGTGGTTTTTTGTTTTGTTTTGTTTTTAGAATATGATGGAGTTTTATTCATCTAGTTGTCCACCCATCCAGTCATTATTGTCCCAACTAGGAAACAAGACTATTGTGGGTGACAATGTTGAAGGCCTTGCTAAAGTCAAGGTAAATTATGTCTATTGCTCTTCTCTTGTTCATTAAATATTTATTAAATAAACAAAATTGGAATGATTTAAAAGAGTAAGAATTTTATTTTTGTAATTACAAATATTTTGATGAATCACTGGCAGACAGCTCCTGAGAGGCAGCTTTTGGCTATGCCAAGCAGTGGGCACTAACTGGGGAAAGGGAAGAATGGGGTCAATTAAAAAAGTCAGGGAAAGGAAAGAGTCGATTAAAAAAAAAAAGGCAGTCATTCCATAAATAGTATTTTAGAATATTATGAACCACACAATGAGTAATACTGGCACAAAGCTCCCACTTAGGACTTGATTTGAGACAATCTAATGAGACAATCTAAGAGGCAGGAAGATCTATTTTGAGAAAAACTTGGGGGTTTGCTCATTCACCTGCTCATAGAAGTGCTGCTCTTCCATACAGGAATTCACGTTCCGTGAGCTGAGGAAAAGGGTGATATTGGGTCACTGGTGTAGGGACCAGGCCAGTGTCTTGGATTCTGGTCCCCGCTTCAAGGGCTGCTTAAACAGCTGGTGAATGTAGCACAGAGCTCAGGTTTTGTAAGCTGTGCGTAGACATTTGAGTCGTACAGTACTGTCAGAATAGGATATTTCTGGGTCTGCAGTGGAGGCAGAATTTTGACAGAATGTTACTGTCAAAAAGCAAAAGGGAAAAAAAAAGTTGTCTGGGTGGGACAAAGTTTGAGGATCATATTCTTGGAATTATGCATTTAAACTAAGCCTAAATACTCTTTTTTTTTTTTTTTAATCATTATTATTTTTTGGCTAGACCAAAGGTTTTTTGGTTTAGAAACGAAGTTAATTCCTGAAGCTGTTATTGCTTTGGACTTTTCCCAAAGATGGGAAAAATCAGAAATTATGATGAGGAGCCTGGATCTCCAGGAGCTGTGTAATTGCGGATTGCCTTGCGGAACCTGCAGGAGGTTAAGCTCTATAAAGACAATATAGGCAGAAACTGTTGTCTTCTGTTATGATTGCAATTCCATAGCAAAATACCTTTTAAAGATTTTTTTATATATATATTTAAGATACTAAAATATATTTAATAAGAGTATAGGCACCAGTCTGTATACATGATGTATAAGCATAAACTCAGTTGCTATCAATGATTCTATAGGAAATGGAGGGTAGAGTCACTATTTTCAAGTTCAGGATGTTGTTAAATAGGGAAAAGGGAAAGTTCTCTCCTCTCTTCGGAGGTTTTTGGGGTTTTTTTGTATAAGGTGGGAGGACAACAGTGTAAATGCTGGTTTGATTTCACATAGATGTTCTAGTCAAGTGCTTTATATTAAACAGAATTGCATTTAGTAACTTGAGGTATATAAAGGAATGCAAAATGTAAATAAGAAAATAATTTGACAGGCTTTTGCCACCAGAGGCCATAAAAAGTGCAAAGGTTAATGGCATGAGAAACAAAGGTCTTCACATCTTGGTTAAATCAAATCCTCTCCCAGTCTGTTCCTCTTCTCTGTGGGGCATCATCACTTTTACTGTCAGCTCCCAAGGTGACTTTCTTTGTTCTTTATTACCTTTCGTGATAACAATATGTCACTGTTCTTGCGTCTACAAAGCTTCTGATTGTTTGGCACACGAGGAATGGAGAATTCAGGTTGGACTCCTAGAAGCTGCCGAGAGTGACACCTGGCATCTTTACCAAGGGGAGGTGGCTCACGTGCTACCCTAGTGTGATCAAGCATGCTAATGTCATAATTGATTATCAAAAGATTTAGAAAAAGAACCTTATTGAATCACTTACCACTGTAATTCTCAAAATAAGACGACCTGTCCTACCCTTCCTGCTCCCGGTTTGAGTGGAATGGTTTATTTGCTCCGCGTCCAGTTTGATGACAAACCGTAACCAGTGTATAGTAATAGCAGGTTCTACACTATACTCTCCACATCCCATTGCTAGATATTGAGAATATAATCCACTTCTACTCTTCCACTAGTACTTATTTTCAAGTCCTCGTTTAATTGTTCACTGTGTTCTTTTAGAGAGGAATTAAAATCCAAAAGATCTGAGGCAAACGATAGTGGACTCATACCACAAGTGGTCAGGAATCATGACTGAAAAACTAATACAATTGGTAATAGCAGGCTAAGAACACCAGATAATCCTTTTTTTTTTTTTTTTTAATCAATATGTTCATGAGGAGGTTCTGCTTGACTGCAAAAGCAGGAAGATTTGCCTACATGGTGAGAGAAGGCTATTTGAGTACGTGGATTTCATTATTGGCATTCTTATGTGAATGAAGGATGGATAACATAAGGAATGGTGGTAAAAATGGATTCTGAGCCAGCCTCTTCTTGCTGTTCTCCTATAATTTGTTAAATAATATGAGAAATGTAAAAACCTGAGGACATCTGCTTTATGTTTTAAGAATGAAAATTTTCCAAACTCGCTTCAGAAAGTGGTGGAATGTAAGGGTGCTTTTATGAAGGAATAGGTAGCTTTTGTAGAGCGCTTTCTGTCAAAGACTTTACGGTTTCCCAGAAGTTGAGCCAGGGAAATGAAGCCTGTCAGAATTCTCAATCATTGAATATCAAATTCAAGGCATCTATTCTCATGCAGCAGCTGAGAGTAGGACTGCAGATGATTATAAATACTTTGATAAGCTGTTAAAATCATCTTTTAACTACACCACTTGACTTTTCAAGATTTTGTTAATCCTTCATAAACCGGGAATGAAATGAATCTTTCTTTACTACTTCTTGAAAGTCTTCCTGTTCTTTAAAGTATCCTTGGACTTCTGAAGCGCCCCTTGGTAATCCTTTCATCTGTCTGAGGTGTTTTGAATGCCAAGTGGTCACGTGCTAGAGCGCCACATGTTTTGGGCGATAGCTTAAAATAAAAGCTTGTGGTTTTGTCCTTTTGACAGCCTTTGCAGATTAGTTTCTGATGCAGTGATGAATGAAGACATTCTCAGGGTTGGGTTTCTTTTTTCATTAAAAACAAATCAGTTGTCATTTTTTCGTCATCTTACATATGAAGCATAGAGAGATAGGTACAGAACACAACACATGAAGAGTTTCCACAAGATGACAGTGAGAGAAAAAGAAAGTTGCAGTTCTCCGTGACTGAAAGCATTGGAGAGTACTGGACAGGGGCAGCTGCTCTGCAGGGAGGACTCCTGGCTATCTGGTAATATGAATGGAATGGAATAGCTGCCACTGCCCAGTTGATGGTGTCTTTGCCAGTCTACTGGGAGAAGACCTAAGGGCTCATGCTGAGGAAGCAGATGGTGCAAGTGAACATGTGCAAGAAAGCTCCAGTGGCATAAATGATTCCCCTCCATACCCCTGTATCACTTCACCTTCCTTATACTGCTCTGGTCTTTCATACAACCTATTACTGCATCAAAGTCAGAACGCGTCAGGAGGGAGAAGTACCTCCAGCATGGACAAGACCGATTTGTTCTGCAGACTTTGTCACCCGGAAAAAAATGCAGTTTTCTTTGATAACAAATATTACCTGGAGCAAGAGAAAATACGCCAAGCGTGACAGAGACTGGAAGTTCTGACTGTCGTGGGCAGTTTAACAGTGACAAGGTATGAAGAGAATTAAACACAACTACTGTGGCCTACCATCTATGAGCTCAAAACTCAACGGTCATCTAAACCCCACCTAATTCATAAAGATGGAAAGTGATGTATTAAAACCAGCAACAATAGAAAATTATTAATTCCAAGCCTTATTCTAATGCAGGGCCCAAAAGAGAATGAACCAGAATGGACCAGGTGCAGGCAACTCAGGGGTGTCACTTCTGGATTTTGTATAAATCTTTCATAGTGCTCATCAGTATATCATTTTATATCGTTAGAGCTCTGCTTTCTTTGCATATAGTGAAGAGTAATGGATACCAGGTAAAATATTTGCAGGAAGGAAGCTTATGAAATGAGAAGAGCAAAAGGCACTTTTCATCAAGCATTTAATTCCTAAAGAGCTTACTTAGCTCGGGATGGGAATGGCTGAATGCGGGGAAACCACTCTGTTGATAGGCTTCTGGTTGGACAAAACCTGTGATTTGACAGAACACTTGCTCATTAAGGCGCAGCACAGCTTCTGTACGTGTGCCTGGCCCAGGCTGCCCGGAGAGATTGTGGAGTCTCCTTCTCTGGAGAGATTCCAAACCTGCCTGGACACTGCGCTGCTGACCCTCCGGGTGACCCTGCTGGAGCAGGGGGGTGGCACCAGATGATCTCCAGAGGTCCCTTCCAGCCCCCACCATGCTGGGATTCTGGGATACACGTTGAATATACTCTGTGCTTCACAGAGAACATGCACTGAATGCTAGTTGTTGTTCTCAGGTGCAAATTCTCTTTTAATTATAATTGTTCCGTAACAGGTATGACTGGAACAGAGACTACTGGGAAGTGTAGGTCATGACCATAAGGGATATCTCATGAAACCTGAGGAGCCAAGCTTAGGGAGAGAGAGTAAAGTAATAAAGGTATCCCACTGGGAGAATTTCAGAAGAACACGTTGGGAACATTGATCTCTATTTCTCCTTGTCCTTGCTGAGCCTCCCTACAGGTGGTAGGAGCCTGATTTGCCTCGTGATGTAGTTCATTCTTTCCCAGTACCTGACCAGGCAGTCGGTAATTACACTAATAGTGTTCTCTCTGTAATTGAAGAATGTCTTATCTAACTAATATTATTCATTTATATGCACCTGGCATAATTTGTGCTTTCAGGACTTTTTATGACTGTATCAATGGTTTTGCTTTTCCTTTGCTTCTTCCTGACTCTTTAGACATAATACCTTTCTCGGTGGAGAAAATGCCATTTTCATCTCTACACTTAAATCATTTCACTGTTTTTTAGCAACAATGACAAGTTATAATTCTGACCAACAATGGGACTCTATCTGGTTGTGACCCTCCCACTGATCTCTGCTACCAAGAGTACAGCTCTTCCAGTTGTCAAACACCTCACACGGGATTCCCGACGCTCCACTCCAGGCAGATAAGCAAGCAGATAAGATAAACTATTCCAGGATTTCTTGAATCTTCATATTTTAACAAAGGACTGTTACAATAGCTTGTTATTAAACTATTATTGTACTATTAAACTAGCTACAAAAAGCTATTTTCCTTTCACCCGTGTTTTCATGGATTTTTCTTGTCTTGCTGATTTGTGGCAGGTTTGGGTTTAATGACGATACTCACCATGAACTTGTCATCTTTTGTCCAGCAGTTTTTCCTTTGTTGCCATCCAAGCTTTTTGAGCTCATTTGCTGAAATGCGAGATTGAAATTCAAATGACGTCAATGCCTTTTACAGCCCCTACAAGTATTAATTATGTTTCTTAATTGTCTTTTTCAGTACTTGGGCATTTCAGAGACTGGGAAAGAGATATTTCGAAAGGTATATCTTATTTATACCACACAATTTGTTGAGAGATGGGGAAGTTTTTTTCTTCGCATATATTGTCATATGTATCTCCATTTCCATGGCCACCAGCTTGCTCTCTCTCTGATTATTTACGTATTACTTCCAGAAAAGTATGTAACAGCTGAACAAATACTTTCCAAGTTCAACTTGTACAACCAGATTACTAGCATCTTCCTGCAGACTGCGGTTTGAGCAGATTCAACAGTTCTACAAACTGTATTTATTCCAAGTAGAATCTTTTTCTTCTAGTAAATGTCATGTTTTCCAAGAACGCCCAAACATTTTGGTCCGAACGGTGAAATTCTCTTGCTTTCTGGGCTCTCATTTCTGCAAAGAGTTGTGCCAGTCAACAAGACTGTTCATTCAGACTCAAGTAGTCCTTTGCAGAGATCTCAGTAGCAGATGGTCTCAAAGGCCATCAGCGACTCCTCTACATCTACTACACTTAGATGACGCTAGAGGAGCAAAGATGAAGAAATCAGGGTTATGCTTCCCAGAGACCAATGAACTAGATCAGGATTTTACAGAATTATCTAAGTCTTCAGTAGAACAGGGACCTTCTCTGGTGTCACCCAGAAAGGAAGTAAAAATAAAAATCAGGAAAAAGGAAATACCAAAATATGGAGGGAATATGGATCTAGTATGTTTTCAGAATTCTAATCACATCTTTGTCCGAGTAGTTTTTCTGAAAAACTTTTTAAGTGGAACTGCCCCCGCAGAGAGAACCATCTGGAAACTTCAGTCTTGTGCATGAGGGAGCATGACACAGTCTGGCATTAAAGCAACCGTGGAGACATCATGAAGACTTGACCCTACTTGATGATCTCTGGGGAGCTATAACTTCCACGTCTCCAAGTGCCCCACTCTAGAAAGGAAATAACAGTTTTATTCATTTACTCATCATTCAGGAAGCTGTGGGGACTTGAACCCAGGCACCCTGAGTCTCAGAACATCCTTCCTCTCCAGATCCTGTTCAAGTGTGGTGCCAAAGACAGGGAAGAAAGCAAAATTCCATCTTCTTCTTTAAAAAAAGACAAAACAGGAAAAGTGGGCTTCCCTATATCATGCTGTGTATTTCTTGTCTTAGTGGAGAGTGAATTAGCTCTTCTGTGTTGGGTTTACTTTCCCCCTTCATATTACAACTGGAAAGGCTGGAAAGGCTGACTTAAATCTATAGAAAAAGAATGGATAAACTCAGGGGGTTACTTTTATCAGATCTGAGGAGTTGCACTGTTTCATGGGATGCTGATAGCCTGTCAGTGGAAAATGTATGCTTTGAGAGTCCGGATGTGATTTATCTTCATCTGAAACTTGGCATGGATTTCCAAAACACTTTTAGTTTACGATAACACATTTTTTTTTTTTTTACTTCCTTCCATTGTTATGTAGAAAACATCACCTGATGAGTGGCCCCAAAGCCCAGCATTAAGAGTTCTCAAAAATAACTTTTACTTTGCACAAGTGGAAAAAAAAAGTTTTATGAGCTGCCACGTATTGGAAATATTAATTTTACTGCATAAATCGCAGCAAAGCCATAAACCGTGTGGCCATTTAGTGTCATTTTAGTGTGATTGTGCAGTCGTACATTTAGTAGTGGTGCTCGGGGTTAGGAATTGCCAACAATTGCTCTTTCGGTTTCTTGCTTTGATAGCTGAAGACTTTTAAACAATAAAAAAAGTTGAAGAATTAATTAATTTAGCTTTGATTAACTAAGAGAACACTAGTATATTAAAAAAAAAAAACCCAAGCATCCAAGTATCTGAGTTCCCAGCATTTTAATTGCCACAGGGATGATTATGAAGACCCAGACGCTGTAAGGTTTGAGGGCAGCGCAGCAGGGTATTCTTAAAAGACCCTTCCCATTTGCTGTGTGGTGGTAGTTGCCACAGAACTGCAGGAAAAAATCCTCAGAAAACAAACAACCAAAAAGAGTGAAACAATGAATGTATATAAATGGCTTTCCTATGAAAAGAAATCAAGGAATGCCTCATCCATCCCGAGCTCTTGGATGTAACAAAAACCATTTCCCACATTTGCAGAGCTCAAAACTTTTTTGATTTTTTTTTTTTTTTTTTTTTTTTTTTTTTTTTTTTTTCAGCCGAACATGACAGTTGGGCTGACAGAAGAAAGTAGAGTGTACAAGCAAGCTGGGAGGCAGGTTCTGACGTTCCGTCTGCACTGGACCACAGAACCAGTAAATGGCACTGGCTCAGCAAGGGAAGCTGGTTCTGGCAGCAGCCTTTTCACTACGTGGAGGCTGCTGCTGATACTCTGCTCCAGCAGAGGAAAAGCCATCCAGAATCAGTAGGTCCAACTGCCACATTTCTGTTGCAAGGGAGGTTATAGAAATACTCGTGTTGCAGCCTTTCCACTGGACACCTCAGCGAGAAGGAACCAAAGGCAGCTTTGATAAAAAGAGCTGAGAAAACAACAGCAGCTCTGACGTCGGGCTGTGCTGAATTAAAAGAAATATAAAGTCCAATCACCAAGTCCTATCTCAAACAAAATTCTTCTCGAAGCCATGGGCACGGGTGTCTGGTATAAATGGGTAATTGTAATGCCAGGTCCAATAGCGCTTGTTATATTATCTACTACATTAAATCCCTGACAAATATTTAATGGGATTAAATCTGTCTTCGGCTCTAGATTTATATAGCACTGCGAGGGCATAAACTTTATTAAAGCTCCATGGAATAGAGGTATTTGAATCCTGACTAGAAAATCTCATTTTAAACCATCACATCAGTTTAACATCCCCTATTTTATTCCTATTCGATCATGACTTCCCCAAAATATGTTCCCATTAATTGAATCTTTTTCTTCGCTTCCCTTGGCTTCAGCAACTTCTGAGGTTACTCATTTCAGCAGCTCTACACTCGCCTTCAAATCACATGCTTTATACAGAGTTTTACAGGAATTATTCTGTGCCTAGCAAGGAGCTGTGCTTCCTCAGGAGCTGTTAAAATCAATGAGACTTGACATATTCAGTGCAGAAGGGGGACTCTGGTTCTTACGGGCGTATATTCATAGAACGGCTCCTCTCTCTGTCTACGGGTCTGTGTGTGGCCAAGTTTACATGCAGATTTTCCTGGAAAAATCGGAAGTAGGAAGGAAAACTTATCTCCACTTCTTTACTGCTTTAGTCAGCGAAATACAACATTCATTATGAAAAGACAAGTGTTTCCCTTCTCTGTATTTTGTTCTACAAAATTAATACGCACGTCTATTAGGGTTCTTCTCTAATTGCAGCCCGACGAGGCATCTTCTCTCCTTCAGGCCACCCAGTATACTTTGCAGGGTCCGGTAGGATTGCACGGCCTTTTCCAAACCCTTGTTAACTTCTCTGGCCACTCTTCAAGCCCAGAAGAAACAAATGAGCTTGTATTCAGAAGCTGGATGTAAATATTCAGGAGATGCTTCAGAACGTGGGGAGAAACCTCGCCGTTGTGCTCGAGCAAACCCACATGTGAAAATCAATGCGTAATTAATCGATTGGCTGCCTCAAAAGTGAAGTGTGGATTTGTACAGCCCAGAGTTATGTAGATTTTTTTTTTTTCTCTATCAGCTGTGGCCATGAATGAAATTGGTTTGGCACAGATTAATGTGTGCTCTTGACAACTGGGTCAGGTGCTGCACCCTGCGCTCTCTTCTGGAAACCAGCAGTAGCCTTGGCACTTCTGAGTTAAAAAAGGGTCAGTTTTTCTTCCTTTCACACAGCCCTCTCTTGGCGTCTTCTCAGCGTCTTCTGATTGTCATACTCCCCAGTAGGTAACTTCTTGCTGGACCTCTTCCAGCGGGTGGAGCTCACATCATCCCTGGAGATGGTACGAGTGCCATAGCAACGTCAATGATTAGGCTGAAATACGGCCGTGTGGGAAACCACTGTCTAGCTACCCTATAATTGCTGTACCTACAGACATCAGCAGGGGAACATGACATTGCCATCTCTTTTCTGTGGTTCACGCCATCTTTATTTATTTCTTTTTGAAATTTAAATGCAGCTTCGAACGCATCGGGCTTCACAACCTTTGTAATAACGTCAAACCTAAGCTCTTTTATCACCCATGAGAACATTTTAATCCATTGGCATTTCCTTAACTATGACAGTAGTTCTGCTGCCTGAAACAGAGGTGCCACGTTAGCTCAGCGTCTTTGTGATGTACAAATTCTGGTAAATAGAAGTTTGCGTTATGCGTTGATGAATGAACTCGTGCGTGCATTTAATTTAAATGGATGATCATCATTTTTTTTGCATATTAATATCCACCTTTCTAGGAAATTTCCATTATATTAAATTGCATTTTCAAAAGCATATTACATGAGTAATGTTAGTGTGCATCGATTCATAAAATTAGCATTTCCTGTCACAATGGAGCCCTTGAAAACATCAACTGAAAGAACATAGATTGTTTAAGATTTACTGCTTTGTTGAAATTCTAAGAAAGGCTGTTCAGGTGAAAATATTTTTTCCCTGACTGTGTCCTGCCACACAATGCAACAAATTCTTTTGCTGTGATTGGATGTGCCAGTGGTGAGACAGAGCCAGTTCCTCATACGTATCATACATACCAAATGTGATAACTTCCAGAATTTTTGCCTTCCTAACACACAGCAGCAGGACGTTATCCCATCCTAAGACATTTACTGCTTACAGCAGGTAGGGGAACTATTCAAAGTCAAGGTTTCATGCTTTTAAAAAAGTGCTAAAGAGCTCTTAGAGAGATGACTTTGAAATAAGAAGTAAGAGCTAATTTAAACTATCGCTCTGGCCAGAGCAATGCATCCGTTCAGTACAGATAGAGGGTGGAGGGTGAGGGCAGCTTGTAAACTATTTAGAGCAGAGCTGAGCAGTGATAGGTTGGCCTCTTAGTTGAAAGGAGGCCCTTTCTAAAGGCAGTGGCTGCTCACAGAGCCACCAGGACAGCCCAGAGTCAAGCAAAAAGACTGAGGGCCTGTTATTTTCATACTGCTCTGTCTCTGTGTCTTGAAGCATCTACGGCATGAGAAGATCACGGACTCTTTGGGGGATCAACAGCTTCAGGGTGTGAAGTCACAAGACCACAACGTCATAATAAAAATGAGCTCTGCTTCCTGACAGCAAAGACCGGTGTTGTTTTGTGAGGATTTGAGGATTTTAAGGTAGTGAAGATAAACAGAGGCGGCAGCAGAAGGGAAAGTAACTTAGATCCATAGACTTTAATCAGTCTGAAAAGCGCTCTGGAGGTCCCCAGACAGATGTGGTTGTTAAGCTCCCTGTATCAACAATTCTGCTCAGTAGTTAAAATACTCCCAGGGAACTACTTGTGAGTTAATTGATGCACTGCCCCTCCTCACAGTAGGTGAGAGCTGGAAAACAACAGCAATCAGGAGTTCTCACATGCTGGAAGGAGACAGCTCCTTCGTTCCCTGTTCTCAGGCATCAGGAATGGGTTTCTCCATGTCTCCACGACAGGTGTGCTCCCCAAAGACCTGGCCCAGTGCTTTCCAGTACAATGGCTTCATGCTTCAGGGATCTGATAGGATCTCAGGTCTGAAGCTCCCGATTCTTATCTGAGGCTTCTGGAGAAAACCTCTAATGGACTATGCTGGAATTTCCTTGTGTTATCCTGATAGTTGTATCTCATTCTTTCCTCTGGCATGGGGACTTTACCCCTTCCTGCTCTCCGTCCCTCGACGTTGTTGCTGTTGGTTATTGTCGGTGTTCTCAGTAGTACAGCACCAATGCTCTATTTCCTGTTTGTGCTGCAGCTTTTTGACTTTCTTAGCTGTAAGGCTTAGGAAATCAGTACAATATCACAAATAAATGATTGCTTTACGTCATTATTAGTGAACTAGAAAACCAAAACGTTGGAGAAATGGGAGAACTAGATGAATTAATTGTTCCCTTCAGGTTTGGGGTTTCTTTTTTTGTTTTTTTTTTCTTTTTTTTTTTTTTTTTTTTTTTTAATTTAATTTTTAAATCTAAACTTGGCTTCATTTTGTATTTTGTTATGCTGCTGACCGTAGTTTTATTTCATTGGTAACCTGCATGGAAAGTGTTTGTTACTTTGACTGGCAATGAGACATTTGTGCAGCTCCACCATGAGAAGCTCCTTGTCAGCTTCCTTTTCCACAGTACTGTTTTTCTCTCACAGCACAAGAGACTTTTCTCCTCAGAAATACAGACAGCGATAGGAGTCTGTGTGGAAGTTTCCTCAGCCTACGGAAGGAATTGGTGCAACAAACGGTGCTGTTTAATGCTTCCCTTTCAAATCCTTCCCACTTGGCTCTTGAATCATTTGCTCAGTGGCCAAGCTGAAAAGTCTGGCTGTGCCACTGGTGGCTCCTAGATGACAGTTTTAGAGCTATGGTTGCACACAGCCGGTTTTACCATGCCCAAACCTGCTTCTACACCGTGCTCCTCAGCCTTGAACCCCACCGCCCTCCCTGAGTGATTACACGTGATAAAGTTACACGGTGATAGAAATGTCGACATTAGGATTTGAGCTGGCGAAGGCCCCAAGGCTGTTAGAGCTTCCCAGGTGCAGCGGTTCGAGTGTGATGGATTATAGTGCTGAATGTCACCTCTCCACTCCCTCCCTGACTCAGACTACTCCTTTAGCAGAGAGCTGGTGGTCTCTGAGCAGACTGTTTGCCAGCCTGCCTGCCCTCTAACCGTTCGCCGCCTTTGACTAAGGGCCAAGTGACGGTGAGTTGAGCTGGGAAGGCTCTCTGGGGTGTTCTACGAGAAGACCCTCCTCAAAACCAGCACTGCTAAATGGTTGACTCATCTCCTTTTTGCTTGACAGTACCTGTTGACACTCACATATGAGAGTGATTCAACTAAATGTACTTTCCTCCCTCTCACTTATCACCACATTGAAATTGGACATTCTGCATAGGAAAATTACAGGTTACTGGGAGCTGTGTTCAAAAGGGTGATTCATGAGCAGCATAACAGGCAATTGTTGCTGGCATCTCGTGATGACTTCATCCCTCGCTGTTGTTTCAGCAACAGAAAGAAGCTTTATCTAGGATGCGTTTCTGACCCTTCACATAGATTTTTTTTATTTTTTTTTTTATCCTTTACTTCATACTTGTCCATGATCAATCCTTTTTGGGTTGCTTTGAATCCTCAGAAGTACGAGAGTAAGAAATGGGCAACATCCATCGTTTTGCGCCACGTGCCGAAAGTCACTTTTCTCCCATTTCCTTTGATGTCCTTGGGCCAGACGTCAGTGGACTGAGCCACTTTTGCAGGCAGCTTCGGATCATGCTGTGGAAAGTCAGGAGATAATATCCCCTAGGAACGGGGTCAGCCACACAGCCGGAAGACGGCGTATGCAAGCTGCACGTTGTCTTCTGTCGTCAGCAAGCAGAGGGAGATGAACAACCCTGACAGGTCGATAGGGTGGACGATTCTCTCTGCTGGGGCACAACAGCAGAAAAAGTTGCACGTGTTGAGTCGGCACCGGAAACACAGATGGTGTAAGAGGACCGGCCGCTTGGCTTTCCCCATATGCAACGCAGGGATGGAAACAGGGTAGGTAACGCACGCCTAGGTGTGACCATTAGCAGCTGCTTTCCCTGGAAAAAGCAGCTTGATCAAATATGCTTAATGGTGATCCTTAAGACTGAAATGTTTCCAGCTCGAGCAGGACTTTTCGAATTCAAAATCAGGTTATCTTCTTAGTGGGGCCTTAATTAGTGACCTGAAGTTACATACTTTGCAGGGATTATTTGTAGGAGGGTTTACGTATCGATGGAGTTTTCCACAGGCATTGAAGCAGCTCCTTTTGAGAGCTGGAACCCAATGCCAAGCACCGTTTCTTAGTCAGCAACTCTGCTTCAAGAACTGACATCTAGAGACAAGGATAGAAAGCAAATCCACCTCATTATTCAGTTCTCTCTTCTCAGAAGGATTTCGTAACAGATGTACCACAGCCACACAGCAGATGTCTCCTCAAGGCTCAACATTTCCCTGCATGCCAAGAAAAGAACATGGAACCTGTGTTTAAGATCCATATGGGTGATACCGGCCAAAATACACGTTGCTGTAGAGAACTGTGTTTCCAGCTATGCCCAGACTCATAACGGAGGTCCAAATACCCCAAGAAAACCTTCCCATAAAAGAAGTCCTAAATTTATCTCTAGAGGATGAATCTCAATTAATTCTCTCAAAGGATTTTGTACCTTTTCATAAAGGTCGTGGTAATGACAGGTCAAGTGTGAAATCTGTTCCAGTTGTGGCTACAAAACCTAAAGGTTTGGGCTCTCTGGAGTAGGTCGTGTGTAGCCAAACAGGCTGTCCTGGGTATTTTCCCTTTAGTAAGGAAAAGAAAGAGTAGCCCATTAGCAAACATTTCTGAGTGGGAGCAGCTTAGCTACAGGGATAGGAAGTGAAAGTAGTTTAATCTGTGGTTTTTCTCTTTTGAGATAGAATTGGGAATTATTACACCCTAACATCTCCACTAAAATGCCATTTATTGTAGCGTGACAATCAATCACGGACCGGGTTATATTTTCCCTCCAGGTTGTCGTGTCTTTATAGGAATTTTTGCAGCCTAGAGCGATCCATGTGTTCTAACACGGGCTCGGCAGCCTGTATCTCCTCATGAGACCCGCAGGGTTAAATCCCTTTGCATCCTGCTGGAAATTTACCCCTTAATAATTCCGCAAAACATTTTGTGCACATTTAATTGACTTCTGCCACCAGATGGCACTTGTCGCGGGTTTCTGTCGGGAAAATAAGTGTATAGGCTCTCTAAGGCAAAGCATTAAAATCCATTTAAAGGCAGAACACTGTTTGCAAACAAGGATTTTGCATAGCAAGGGAATGCTGGCTTTGCCAGTCACATTCTGCAAGAGCTGATACTCTGCGTTTCAGCAAGCAGCTCATTTACGTTCTTTTTAGAAGGAATGATACCTATGTGCAGACCTTGTCAAGAATTCTTCATAATTTTGCACCGGAACGGTGTAAGATGAAGAGCAGTGTCTGAATTGCAGTTTTGCTGACCTTGAGTTCACAACGTGATGCTGAACTGGAATCTGGTTGATGAATAATGGCATTGGCAGCTGTCTGATAAAAAATAAAAAAGAAAATGAGAAATGAAAGAAAAGGGAAAGAGGATGGGGAAAAGGGAGAAAGGAAGGGAAAGGAGGGGGGAAAAAAAAGGGAGAAAAAAAGAAAGAAAAGGGAAGGGGAAGAGAGGATAAAAGCAAGGGAAAATAAAAGGCAGGAAAAGGAAGGAAAAGGTCCCTTGTCAGATTAGAGCTGCGTTTGCAGCAAGCAGAACGAGGGCTTTGTCTGCTCCGCTTTTTGAGTTTGAATATTACAGAGATAAATCCCTTTATGTCAGGCATTCTGTGAAATGATAAGGGCTAACAAAGGCAAGGCCTGCAGGATTGCATAAGCTCTGCTTTCCCTTTGGGTGGGAACTGCTTTCAGGGAGAGTGTTTCCATCAGGTACAGACTCCACGCTTGCCCTTCCAGCACGTACGGCAGATGTAATGGAAGAGATTCTGGGGGGATAAAAGGGGAAAAAGTCTAAACAGACAAGAACAAGCCAGAAGCCAAAAAGGAATGGGTTGAAATCTGCTCGTAGTTGTGGCTACACCTTTTTGAAAGCCCTTTTTGTTCCCAGGGACTGAATTTCTTTCATTCTATGTCAGAAATTCTTGGGGATCTACTTTAAATGTCAATTTATAGCTAGCATCAAACGAAGAAATGACACAACTATGACTTTTTCACCGTCAGGTTTTGCAAAACTTTAGCCGGAAGGGGACCAAAGAGAAAGGCAGAGTCTTCCCAGGCCATACATAAAACTCTGTTCCTCGACAGATCTAAGTAACACAAATGCAACCATGAGATACTTTCTCTACATTGCTTTTTGGAAAAAATATCTTTTTCAGGTAAAAGGTAGACCCAAACATTAATAATGCATCATTTTTTCCTGTAGTAATTCTGCAACTAAATGCAGTAAGAGACTTTTAAATGCCTGGATCACTGACAGGCAAGACAAAGCTCACAGGGAACAGTCGTATCATCATATTCCTCAAAGACAGGTTTCAAGATCACTCACCCCAGAGTATTTGATTAGTGCCACTTCTGCGCTTCGGTAAAGAGCTACTCATATGAATTAATTCAAGATACAGAGAAAAGTTCTTGATTACATGGGGCTATGAAATATAAAGCTTAGTACAATATAAAGCTTTATACGGAGATTGGGATTGGCTTGGGAAAAGCATCAGATTTATCACATAATTTAAACTGCACCTTCTCTGCTTAGAAGGAAGCAGCATTTCCAAAGGTAGAAATTCCCTTAGTTGGCAATATAGAGAAAATAAACCCCCCTGAATGGGTTGAGGATCAAACACCTCTGAAGAAAATGGAATTCTTTCCTATGCTCATTCCAGAAGAGTCGAGGGAGAGGTTTATAAAGCTTCTGCAGTCCAAGCGCTTCCTTTGCGATTGGACCCTGAAGTGCACATGAGCACCGAGTTCCCCGCAGATGAAGAGAAGAATCTACCACGTGTCTGATCCTACTGATTTTGCTGGCTGCAAACAGAGATTAGATCCCATTTTCATCTTCCCTGTTGTCTGGGTCCTTGGGAACCTGTGCATCTAGATGTTGGCTGTTCAGGAGCTTGTAAACAAACAGCTCCTTTTGTTCACAGCTTTTGCCCGATGTGGATGAAGGGCAGGTTCAAGAAGACTCACTACCACCCCGGCACTGCATTTCTACGTGTGCTTCTCGCTGTGTGTGGCATACGAGCAGATCTCTGCAAGGCTGATGAAGAGTAAAAGGAGGGCACGTGCATTGGCCACACCAGCCTCACAGAACCTGGTAGCCCAGGAGCCTGGGCACAGGCAATTTATCTTTGTGTGATTGTTGTTCTTTAGGAAATCTCTTGAAATGAGAGCTACTGAGCTCAGGAGAACCCACAGCCGTTTGTCACAAGCTCCCAATTAGCCCATTCCACATTTTTAAAGTCTAAGATCTCAATTCCTGTTGAGGGACGGGGAATAAACCAAATGTGTGGTTTGTACTAAGAACTGCTTTTGATACAGCGTTACTCCTTGTCTTCTCAGAGCCCAGCCAAGGGGAAACCTCAAAACAGCTGCTTAACACTTTGTTGGAGATCTCAAAGACGATTCGGATCGTTATTCTCCTCTGGATAAAAAAAAACAGTTTAATTTGGAGGAAGTAATACGCACAAAGCAGAGTAATGAAAAAAAAGGTAGCTAATTCTTTTTGTATTGCGTTTCCAGAAGGAAAATCTCCATCTTTTCTTTGTAGAAGCAGCATATTCCTTTTTCAGTTTTCCTTCTGAGCAGAATGCCAATTCATCTTTGGAGTGAATCAAGTGACTTTTCCCTTCAGATACTCCTTGACAGGCTCAGTTCTAGAAGTTCCTTTCTCTTAGAACTGTTCCCTCCTCCAGTCTGCGATCCCCCTTGTAAGTGTTCCCTGAACACTTATTTTGCTTCCACAGTATTTTTGATTCCATATGACAGATTTTCAGGCTGTGGCAGAGCCTCCTCTTGAGAGATGGTTCAGTTGGGGGAGGCAGGGGGGAAACGAAATAAAATAAAAAAATCCCTTCCATGAGGAAGTATATCTCTTTTTAAAAAAACTTCAACTGGAGAGGACCTAGCAGGAAAAGCTTCCAGAAATGACTGCATTTTTCTCAGATGTCTAAAGAGAGAGCAGGATCAATGCTTTTCAGGAGTACCGATCCAAGTGACGCCTCCACGCCGATCCTTCGTACTCACCAGGACACAAAGCCCCATTTGTACGACCGGCAACTAGGAGACTGGGGATGCACTGCATTCATCGAAGCATTTTAATTGTGAGTTTTTAATGGGAAATGTGCAACCAAAGCCACAGCCCCCGTAAGGACAACATACCCTTGAGACTGGAGTGCCCCAAGCATTCACTGTTCTGTAGCCCTTGCTTATGCAAGACTAAGTTCCGATTACAAGAGCAGAAAAAAAAGGAAATAATAATAAAATTATTTTTTCCCGCTTATTTGGCAATTATGAAGCAGCAAATATATTTTTTTTCATGTTAGCTTTGACAGAAATAACTCCCTTATCTTTAAACCTCCACAGAGTTCAATAGAGCTTAACTACATTGCTCTAGGGCTTCTCAGTGCAGTTGCAGTACAAATGCTCATAAAATGGAGAGAGGCTGACGAGTTACAAATACTAGTTTGCAGATCAAGTGATAAAAGTCCTTTCTGAGGCTTCTAGGCTGAAACTGTAAATAACAGACTGTTACTAATGATACAGTCCAGCTTCAACACCTTTTATCCCTTCCTATAGACTTCTCAACTGTATGAAAGAGAAGGGATAAGAAAAGGTTGCTCCTGTCTGACCTTAGCATTTTCTCGTTCAGTTTTTCATTTCCTGGTTTGGAATCGTTACCTGAGATATCTGGAGGTTCAGGGCTGTTTATCTGGGCAAGAAGCGATTGCAATTGATTTGTCCCTGTTGTGATGCATTTCGTTTTTTTTTGGAAAAGGACAGAAGAGTTTCCAGTCTGAATTTGCAATTCTATTTTTAAGGATTGCTGCAAATGAACTGAAAGAACTTAAATTTCCCTCAGCTGTTGTCAGTGATAAAGCTGGGGTATGATTTTTACTCCTTGTTTACAAACGAAAGGTTATTTCTCCTTCTCTTCATATCTATAGAGACACACACACTGTCTTGGACAGCAACATATTATTAGTTTCTCCTTGGAAAAAAGTAAATGGTACAGAAAGCTGAATGACTGCATTTGTAGCCTCCAGACCCAAGCATGACAGCACCCGTTTTGCTGATACAAAGATGGAAAGTTGTTGCCTGTTAGGTCAGAGTTTGGAGAGGGACTTGAGATTAGTGGTTCTCAATAGCAACTTCTAATTACTTGCTAGTGATCTGGTTTAGTTAATGAATTCTTGAATTAATGCAGAATCATAGAATTATTTGAGTTGGAAAAGACCTTCAAGATCATGGAGGTCAATCATTCCCCCAGCGCTGCCAGGGCACCACTAACCCCTGTCCCCCAGCACCACAGCTCCATGGCTCTGAAACCCCTCCAGGGGTGGGGACTCCTGTAGATGAGAGATTCTACAGGGCTCAACCCTGATGGGGTCGGCCTTGATGAGACACGGCTGTGTCTCTGAGGAGGGAGCTAATCAATGTTGGTAACGAGGTGCACGTGTTCAGGGGCTGTACCCTATTAGGATGCGCCCAATAGCGCGTGGGTTGTTTACTAGGATAGAAGCACAAGTGTGGTTACAATAAAGGTTGGTGCTCTCTCTGGCACGCACTTGGATGGATCCTGTGTGATCATTCTCTGCAGACTCCACCCCTGTCCTGGGCAGCCTGGGCCAGGCCTGGACAACCCTTGCAGGAGGAAGTTTTTCCTCGGGTCCAACCTGAACCTCCCCTGGCGCAACTTGAGGCTATTTCCTCTTGAGTGATGCCCACCTCGCTACAACCTCCTTTCAGGTAGCTGTAGAGAGTGATAACATTGCTCCTTTCTAGCTGCTAACCTACACTAAGAGTAAAATGTTATATTTGTGTATGTTGATCTGGACAGCAGAGTGTAGCTGTCCTAGGGATGCTGTACAACTAGAAAAGGTAGGTGAAATGGTCCACATCTCTATTAAAACCGGTCAGATGTACAGCACAGCGCACTCCGCTCAGGGGTGGTCTTGACTATATGAAAGGATGAGGAACCCAAACCTTTGGGAGTTACACATTGTCGTAATTGCTATGAAATGAGTAAACAGGCGCTTTTTTTCCTCCAAGTTTTGTTGATGACAAGGATTCATTAAACCATCCAAAGGCACAAACCAAACCCGTTATCAATGGCAACAACAGATTAAGGCTCTGTCATAATCTTCATTTTCGTTCACCCAAGCCCTTCCTGACTGGTTTGTACATCTTACTTTGAACAGAGCTGTTTGAAACTATTTATAGGGATACCAGGTTCCAGATGAGAACATATAAGAGCTGGGAGGTATGGAGAGGTACACTGCCTAAAAGGGGAGGCAAGGCTGGATTTTTGAACATTCAGAAGTTATAAATACATATATGTATGTCCTGCTTTCAAAACATTTGCCATTTTATCCATTGGGTTCAGATGGAATGCACAGAACACATCTTGGAAATACCATGACACTGATTTTCCAGGATGCTTCCTGTTTTTTTAATTTTTTATTTTTTTTTTTACTACTTCAAATTCTCTTTGAAGGCAGAATTATTCTCCTAATGTAAAAAATATCGCTATGCTGAATTTCTGTTCATAGCATCTTAGTAAGCAATGTGCCAATTACAGATGTGAAATGAGAACAAGAAATTAATGATAAAAAGAATTCATTTTCATCAACATAGGTGTCCAATTTAAAACGCCTGTGGCTAAGGAAATATGTATGTCTGAGGACTTCATATTTTATCACAGATGCTTCTTCTGGCTTTGTCCTAATTTCTGTTTCCATGGATGTGTAACAAAGGAAGGAATATTATCCGATTTTCATGTTTCCTCATATTCTTTGTTCTGAAAAGCAGTGTTTGCTGAAATTTGCCAAGATAATTCTGTCTGCAGAATATGGTAAGCACAAAAAAACTGAACCCAAAGTATAAAAAAATAGTAGAATGGAACTGTATGGAATCAAAATGGAGTATGACATCTTAAATGGAAACCCCTGGGTGAACTTAACTTTGGCAGCGTAGGTCGTTATTTCTTTAAGTAATATTTTGTTGGTTTTCTAAAAATCACATACTAAACCCTCCAACATTATTTCTATGAGCAAGATTGCTTATGAAGTTTTTATCCAGAACAGACTTGAACAAAATTTTGTTTTTTTTTTAATATTGAAATGCTGGTATTTGATATAGTACATGGTATTTTATTGCTTTATAAGCCTGAAAAAGAAGCATGTTGCAATAAAATCATGCAATAACAAGAAATGGTGCTGAAACATTAAAACAGATGCTTTAGCATCATATTGAGATATTTGGCCTTGATTTCAGTGACTTTATCAAGTTCTAATTTTGGGAAAAGACAAATTTTATTTGTTTACTTTCCTCTTTCAGTATTCGGCTTCCTAATCTGATGTGTAAGGTTTTTTGTCCCTGACAATAAGCCTGTGCTGTTCATCTTTATCTGATGTGAAGTAATTTCTTCCGGCACTTATCTGCTGTTGACACTAAGTGTTTGATATTGTACCATGTATTTTTCTCTTTCCGTCACAGTTTATCCTGCAACTTAAAATGTGATGTTTTAATAAAAGGTGTCCTTCATTCTAACTCTGACTTGGCTTCAATCTCAACTTAATTACCAAGAAATGATTTTCTGCACCATTTATAAAATAACTTAATTAACAGAAAGACAATTACAGCTGTAGTAAAAATTTCATTATATTTATTGCTAAATTAAGAGCTATAAATTCAATTTAGTCCCTTTTTTAAAAATTACCACTTTCACGGCAAAATTCTTTCTGGATTGAAATTGTCTTGTTTCGTTTCACTCTGAAAGATTAGTTTGAGCACAAAAAAAAAGTCATAAAACTATTCTAAAGCTGTTCTTAAGCCTCAGTCTCAATATGAACCATCATAAATTGAATTTTCAAGAATCTTCTTCTGAGCTTGTTTGTTCTTAGACCCGCTTATGAAAATCCCTGTGATCACCCTAACCGGGAAGCTTAAGTAGCTCAAGGTGAATTTCTAGTCCATAGACCCTCAGGAAATTCCACACAATTAGAAATCAGGTTTGTCTGACCACATATCAGAAATAAATCTATATGTGTAAGTTCTTATCTCCCCCTGGCTTATCTGATAAGCGCTCATCTATTGCCACAGAGCAGCAGAAGATAACGGCACATGCTTCCACCCACTGTGAGCAGAAGCACACGTGCTTCTCTTGTGCTGATCTTCCACTCCAGTATTTCCCAGGGTCCTTGTCCTGCTCATATCCAAGGGCCTACAAAGTGGTTCACAGTTGGATTAGCTCTGGACTAAAGTCTGCAGGCAAACTTCCAAATTAAGCTACATAACCTGGAATCCTGGAATGGTAGGGGTTGGAAGGGACTTCTGGGGATCATCTAGTCCAACCCCCCTGCCAGAGCAGGATCACCCAGAGCAGGCCCCACAGGAACAGATCCGAGTTTGGAAAGTCTCTATAGAAGGAAGAGCCAATTTAGTGTTTCTTTCGTAAATCAAAAGGCAATTCATGTAAACAGCAATGACTGGTACACTCAGAATTAACAATTAAAATTGAACTTTCTACTGCCTTCTGCATATGCCTTAAAATAAGGTCTGTAATTTTGTCGTGCTTAGCTTGGAGTGTTTCAAATCATTTATAAAGTTGGTCTGGGTACAAGCACAGCCTAGCTGGTCAAGTGCCACAAAAGCCATACAGGCAGCACGTGGCAAGGCAGGAAGGACTCTGGAATGAAGTGCCAAGAGCTCCAGGGCTGACCTTGCAGCTGGTCAGGTCTTCTCCCTCTTCAGAAGAGGGGCTGAGGTACATAGAGCAGGTCTAAACACATTTCATTTACCTAAGAAAGAGTTAAATGGTGTTATGATCATATTTTACAAGAGATTATGGCGACCAAGATTCATGGTAGGAAAGGCATAAGGAAGTTTTGTGCTCGTAAGCAGAAATCAGATATACTGGTAAGTAAGATGTTAGGCGTTAAAAGTGGGTTATATGTAACCAGGAAAGGAGAGAGAACAAGCCAGAAATACCAGTTTCTAAAAGACTTCAGGTCTTTTAAGTTGTGCCTTTATTTCTCTTAGACCTTAGAGCCAGGTATCAATCTCACAGGCAGTATCTGACCTCCAGGAGCAATGGTCCTGGTCAGCAGTATAATTTCTACTGTCTTCTTTCTGCAGGGACTCAAGAGCATGCAGCAAACAGGCTACAAAGAATGTTGATTTCCCTGGTATTACTCAGCCAGTTCCCCACCATCAGCCCACCGGAGATGAACGAGCGCTTCTGGGTGCACGGTGAGGACGCAGGTATGAGATGAGGAACGTGTATGTCGTGCATCAGGACACAGGGAAGAGGGCACATGTATGTTAAGCACATGGTGTGACAGAGCTTGGCACCTACATATAAACCCTAATAACAGGATAAACCTTAATAAGCAGGATAAAATTCCTTAATGTCTAAACATAATGCAGCAAAACTGAGGAGAGAGGGAGAGAGAGAGAGTAAGAGAGAAGTGTGAGCAAGAAAGAAGGGGCTTCCAAGAGAATTTTTTAAGAGAGAGACGGAGGGCAGAGTTAAGATTGAGCACAAATCACTGCATGACTTCTGGGTCCTTGGTTTTTCTATTACACTGACCTAATTAATTTTACATGGAAAATATGTATCAGAAGCTTTTTCCTGGTCTTATCTTACTTTGAAAAAATGACTTCAGCTGTTTGCTCACTCATGGCATTAGCAGCCCCACTAAAACTCTTCTGAAACAGTGACATTTTATGCTTAGTTTTTATGCAGTACAATAAACTTAAAACTAACAAAACATCCCAGTTAGACAGGGATGGAGGAAGTACAAGAGCCGGGTTTTTTGGACTGGGCCGGCAAACGTGCCCGGTCAATACCAGACATCTAACAGCACATGAGTCCTGCAAGGCACACGGGTGTCTCTGAACCTTGAGCAGAATTTGGGCCAGATAGCCCTGCTCTCACAAATGGAACTCTCCAGGCAATCGGTCTGCCTAAAACCACCAAGGCTCGAGACAGCCTAAAATCGAGGCCGTCCTAAGGCTTTTCCAAAGTGTGATTTGTCTTGCCAATAATAAATTAGTAAGAGACTCCTACTTACTTAATAAGCAACATTTTTTTCATATTTAAATCTTCCCTGGCACTTTCCCAGGCAAGAATTAACCGTGTGCTGCTCAGCTTATGGAACTGGACAGTCTGAGGTGAGACGTTAGGAAGGAATAAGACTGTTGGTTTGGTAATTTTACATATTTAAAAAGGTTAGACTTGATGTCACTTTATTTTCTAACTGAGCAAATCTGAACAAGCTGGATCTGCTTTTACAATCTGTGTCTTACACACAGATAGAGACTGAATACATTATTGATTCCATGAATATGCTTATCTTCTAAGTTTCCCCCTTGTTCATTGAGGGCGTGTGATGAAGCATTCTGGCCCTCTGAGGCTCACAGAAATAATTCCCTCAGACTCCCTCCTGTTTCTAAATGCTGAGTGCCAGCCATATACAAACCACACCAGGAACGGGGCCCAGGAAGCCAACCCGAGGGCATTTCTGGGGGTTTATTGCATTCTTCAGTCTAACTTACGGTTTCCTGGGAAGAGCATTTCCAGGAGGTTTGTCCTTCTCCATGTCATCTATGGGGAAGCACAAGCAGCCGAGCTACTGACTGGTGGGTCAAGTTCATGATCTTGTTACTGGTATCAAAATCAAGCAGACAAGAAAGAGAAGGTGGCCCCTTCAGAGGCTGATAGTCCTCGGTCAGCTTATCTAACAAGAGTGTAAAACACCGAGCAAGACACAACTTTGCCATTTGGGAACCGAGGCTTTTTCTTGTAATCTGTAAAAGAAAGCCAGGAACTAATCACACTTAAGCAGCTCGTGCCTCTCTAGCAGCGTTGCAAGAGGCCCCAAACTCGGCAATTTCTGCCTAAAAAGATGGCTTCTGAAACAGAGACTAGTTGTACTAACTGCTGCTGCTCCACTTCAGCTGTCCTTTCTGGGAAGTGCTTAATAAGCTCTTATTGTCTGCAGACACATTAATGAGTTTTGAGCGTCTTACGTTGCATTTTATTTTGTGTCCAAGAAGCAAATTCACTTGCTTTATTTATCAGTTTAACCCCTGACAAATATTCTGGGTGCCTCAAGGAGATACTGTGATGAGCATTCCTTTCCACAAAAACCAAACTGCTTCTCAGCATATATATTCTGAACAAACTGTATTTTGAAAAAAATTATTTTCCACAATTCTAATGGAAAAAGACTGATCAAGTTATTGGAAAAGAAGGCTGGCCTCTTCAAAGAGCAGCTAGACTAAAGAAAGGATTTGTGTTTTAGTGAGAGCAGAAACAACCGCTCTGAGATTTGACTAATTAAGAACTTGAAAAGTTTAAAGGTGGAGAGAAGTGGTAGAAAAGTGAGGAAAAAAAATTAAGGCGACATTGAGAGGAAGGAAGGGGAGAAGCATGTCTTCACCTTCCTATCTTCTTCCTGCAGTATCTCCCTCTGTTTCCCTTTCCTAGTCCCGGTTTTCACAAGCATTCCCAACACGCATTCACTTGGGATGATACAGGACTCAAATCTCAGCAACTTTTCTTGGCTTGACGCAACCTTAACGGGAAGCAGAGGTTTGAAATGTCAAGGCTGCTGCCGGTGCTGGCGAGAGGCAGGAGTCTGCCGGCAGCACTTAGCCCAGTCCACTCCGGGCACCCTGCGAGAGCCCCCCGGCGCCGAGGGAGCCCCCACCCTGGTGCCATTTCAACAATAAGCACCCGTTCCCCTGATGTGCCCGGGAGCAGCTTTGCTCTTCCAGCAGGTCTCGGAGCGCCGCGTTCCCTGCATGGCCGCCCTACCACACCCGCCGCCGCGCAC
>VWZK01021614.1:0-64660 GCA_013396935.1 Baryphthengus martii | reverse complement strand
GGCGGAGAAGCCGCCGCTCTCCCGCCGCTAACGAAAGTGACCCGGCGAAGGGTCAGTAAACATTGGCAGCTCGCCACTGCGCAGCCTGGCCCGGCCGCATGGGAGCTCGCCCATTTCGGAGACGCGATCGCTCCCGGGCTCCGCATCTCTTCCCAGCCTCGATAATCTGTGATTAATCGTCTCCTCTACAGCGGACGAGAAGAAAAGCTGCTTCATTGTGCGCGGTTCGGGAGTAACGGGCATTCAGGGATAGCGAAACCTAAAGTCGTGGCGCTTACCCGACGTGTTTCCACATACGAAAAAGTATTTAAGACTTAGTTTTACTTGAGTGGCGTGGGAAAAGCACGCCCCGTCTTAGGAGCCCGCTCCGGTACAGCACAGTGGGTTGTTTGTAACCCGGTGTAGTTAAATTCCTCACGTTTGTACAACACCCGGTTCCGGACGGCGGGATCCTCCTGCCCGGCCGGGTCCCAGGGCGAGCCGGGGCTGAAAGCCGCTCGCCGGCCTCAGGCGAGGGCTGCGGGAGCTGCCGGCCGCGGACAGCCCCCCCGGGGCGGGGTAGGAAGTGCCGCTCGCTGCCTACGGAGCCTTCAAATCGCTGGGCTCTGAAATCAGCGTTCTCTGTGAGCGATGCTGGGGAGGTTGAAGGAGACGTGGGAAGGGTCTTTGGTCGCTCAGTGCCCCCTTTGCCTGCTCCTGTTTCCCAGGACTTTGGACCTGGCTGGTGGAGCGGAGTGGGAAGGGAGCAGCCGTTCCTCCCCAGCTCCGTTCTTGTTGGGAGAAGGGCTGCTGTCACTGTTAACACTTAGGGATGGCTGTTTGCTTTTTTTATGATGGGTTTTGTTTGTTTTTAGGCTTTTTCTAATATGTCTCTACGAAAACTAAGCAAGTAGCTTCTTAGACTGGAGAGCATATGCTGGCGTTTAACAGTCAAGCCCGTAAAGAGGAAGAGCTATTTCCAGAAAGTAGGGAATATTTGTGCAAGTCCTACCCCTTGCATCCGTGTCCAGTCTCAGAGGAATTTTTTGTGGCTGTGCTTCTAGTACGAGATGTCAACTCGGCTATCTTGTCCCATTTGTCTCTCGCAAACGACATTACTAAAAATTGTACAAATGGCTTGCCGTGTTTGATAATATTTCTCTTCTCCAGCCCAAGAATCATTTGCAGAACCCTCTTTGGACAGGCAGCTCTGGGGACTTGGAGGCTTTTAAGTCTCTTAAGTGGATTTGATGCTGGGATCAGAATTAATCTGGGATATTTATGGCAGAGTTGTATTGCTTTGAGGCATCGCCTGCAGGGCTTACTGGGGAAGCTGGGAGACAGTCCCCTTCGTGAGTCTGGTCCCGGGCTGGGCTCTGTGCCCACGTGCGTGTCTGTGGCGAGTTACATTTTCAGGGCAACATTCATCTGAGGATACTGTCCCCCAAATCGTCCCGTGCCCTTCCCTTTGCAGTGAGCGAGCCTGTACCCATCTCCGGGAGACCCTGCCTGGCTGGGGGGGTGTTGGTGGGCTCCCCAGCTGCGTGGGATGGGAGCTGTGGCAGTGGCTGCTGGGGCTCCAGCTCTCTGGGAGCAGGGCTGACAAGCCAACCACAGGGCAGTGTATTCTCTGACTGGATACAAAAGATGTAGGAAGTTTCCAGTGTGAAAAATAGAAAATACCATTGTTTTGAAGTCTTCTCCCAGGCCCACAGTTACTTTGGCTTGCTTTCTGAAAGGCAGATTCTGGGTGCCTGCAGCTTTCCATCCAGAAGCTCCATCTCAGTTTCCCCAGAATTAAATGTCACGTGTGCTTTGAATGGGGAATAAGGATCCCTTGTTTGCTCAAGTTCGCCATCGAGTGCCATTGCTTACTTTGGGGGTCCTTGGTCTTAGGAGTGTGGCAGTGTGTGGGGTGGCAGGTCCAGCTTGTCCCCTTCTGCCCCCAGTGCACAGACCTCCCTGGCTTTCTCCTTGCAGGCCCACCAGATCTGCTTTGTGCCCCAGTACCAGCAGGGACCATGGTTCTCCCATTACCCTCCCAGTACTTCACAGCTGAGATGGCTGGAATCCCTTTCAAAGGAAACTGGGCTTCTCTGTTAAACACATCGAGAAATCAGTCCCTTGAGGCGGTCATCCACGGTGTTTGCACCTTGAGACTTGAAGAGGTGTTTTGTAGGTTATTTGGGTTTTGGTTGTTTTTTTTAATAAGCCCCTTGGACTCTTGCAGCAGTTCCACCTGTGTAAGGTGGGTGTGGATCACCGACACCAGTGTTGAGGCAGCTGTTTCCTCTTAGCAGGGAGATTAACTTGGCTGATACAAAAGGAAGCATAGAAATGTTATACAAGATAAAATGCTTACGATTTGATCTTAAAGATATTTAAAAGATAAATAAATAAAACCCAGAAGTCCTGAAACTTTCCGGGTCTTACAGTGGGAAAAATGTGTAGCTGAAGACCTTTTAAATAGTTTGAAAAAGCTGGGATGTTTGTAGAAATTCTTTAGACTGATCTCTTGCAGAATGGGAAATGGTTAATGAGCCCAGTGATGGACTTCTGGAAGAAAAAAAAACACCAGTCCAGTAAGGTAAAAATATTCTTCTTTATGACCTTCCAAAAAAAGATCAAAGTAGAAACAAAGAAAGTTTCTCTTGTGTATCTGGGGGAGGAGGGGTAAGAGCAAAGGGCTGGGTTAGTGGGTGCAGATGGGCTGGTTGTCCTGCAAGGAGGATATACCAGAAAAAGGTTTGAGTGCAGTTTGGTTTAATTTTATAGTAATTTGCTGAGGACAAATCAACCTTAAAATCCACAAGTGGAATTGAAGATAATTAGTTGATTACAAGACTTTATTAGATATAATGAATCAGCGTGTTAGAGATAACAATAGGTATTTAACTCATTAAGTTGCATAAGACTAATTTTCAGTTAATGTGTTTCCTTTAACACTTGAGAAAACAGTGAGAACTTCTACACTTCAGATCCTGAGTGTGAGGGCGATGTATTCAATACATCTGGTTTGGTAATGCACTTTTTAGTGTAAATATTTATCAACAGATGTACTGGCCCTTCTCATATCTGTGCCAGTACCATTTTTCCAGCTCTGAAAATTCAACACTGGCACGTTACCAGCTTAGGGAGTGATATTTGTACGTAACCTCATCAAGTTATAACTGTGCTGCTTTTCCACTGAGGAGCTGCCTGGGAAGAGTTTGAGCAGGAGGTAGAGAAGAATTATCTGCAAAGTTAGAACAGTCTTAGAGGGCTGTTACTTGCTAACTCAGGCTGAATTCTGCACCTGCCTTGACTGACTTATTTTTAAACATATCTATAACCGGCGTTGGGGGAAAATAGCCACAATTTGGAGTGTTGAGAAATTCTCATTGTGTTTAGGAGATGCTTTCAGCCTCAGCTGAGGTGTACGTAGTGCGAGCTAGTAAGTGGAAGTTGTTGCTCTGGTGACAGTCACATGCGAAGGCTGCTTTGTGGCCTACATAGCGTGAGCTCGTGGCTTTGCATGTCGCTGCTGGCACTGCCTGCTGCCCTCGCACACAGCCTCCGCAGGAAGCCGAAGATTGCATTAGTATAGAGACCAGCCTGACTTTTTTTTTTCCTTCCCCTCCCTCCAGAGATGTCCTTTACTGAGCCAGACTGTTCGTATGACGTAAATCCCCTTTCAGTGCCTGCGCTGCACTCGAACAGCAGCTTAGTTTTGTTTGCTGTAGTGAAGTCGAGGTATCCAGCGTCTGTTAAAAGTATGCTCGGGTTTGGGCAACATTTCTTGCTTTCTCTGCCCTCTTGTCAACGAGGATGCAGCTGAAGTGCTTTTGCGCGGTCCTCTGTCTCAGTCAGCTGTGCAGGCAAGTGAGATTTGTGTCCCAGAAAAGATGCACCTCTGCCTAGTTGGCTTATTTTGCTCATGAAGAATATATTTATATGGAAAACACTGTTTGTGTCCAAGATGAATGCTTTGCTACCACGGTGTGCTGCGTGTTCGGCCACTCCTGTAGCCGATAGGGCCGATGTAACTGAGGTAGTGCAAAACACAAACTTGCAGCTTCAAATAACTTAATCCAATTCTCTTTGTTTTATTTTCAGTACATAACTAGACGAGTGTGGCTACTGACAATAAGGATTGGACGCTGAAGGGAGTGCTTTTGCTTTTGAAGCACTTGTTTCGGTGCCATTAGTGGGATTTGTACGTCAGCAGATGAGTGAGCGTCTCTTGGAACGCGCGTTTGGTGGTGTGGCAGACAGTGGGGAATTAGTAGTGTGAAGATGTGTAATAAGATATGAACTTGTGAACTAAACAAAATTATTTTGAATCTCTGAGTTGTTGGCAAATCCTTCTTATCTGCTAAACGATAACATGTAAAAACAAATCTGCAAACTGATGTATATTGCATAACTCATAAAACAGGGGAGATGATGGGCAAAATGCACAGCAATGACAAAATACTGTGCTGGATTCAAGAAAATTCCTGGGAAATCAGAGGAGGGAGATAAAAATCTGGCTGATAAAGGAAACTGCAAATGTACGTGCTATTTTGAGAGAGGAGAACCAATGCAGCAGGCAGTAACCCGTCCTATAACATAATGAGTTTAAAGATAGTTTCAAAACATGAAGTAAATCTGTCCCACTTAAAGCAGGCCCGACCTAAAGAATTCCAAGTACTGCGTGGATCTGAAGCCCGTCTCTCGTGAATCCTTTTGCTCTGCTGACACAGAACACAACTTTTGAGCTTCCTCACTTTGGAGTTCTGGTGTTCTGAACTTCAAGAACAAAGTACATTTTCATGCGAGTTAGTGCTTTGATGTTCTTCCTTATGATTTCACTGTCAAGGAAATTGAAATGCGCTCCCAAAGATCTGCTGGTGGAAAATATTTGGCAGTGTTCATGGCTCCTCAGTCCTCAGCGAGCTGCTGTAATTACCGTGAATCAAGCGTATGTCTGAAGTTCCCCTTCCTTCTCCTTCAGAAAACCTCACTCCAAACCAAGCCTGTAGATGATGCTCTGTAGGTATGTAGCTCGCCAGCAGCCCACAGATCACTCTCCACTCCTCCTGTCAGGCACTGGAGGATGACCCCAAATGTTAGGCTGCTAATTGTTACCAGAAAACAGTGGAGAGTTCATCTGATGGCCTGTGTGAAATAGAGGCACTCAAACTTGAGAACTGTGTTCTGAACTTCTGAAAAGTTGGTAAGCTTGGAAGAGTGCACTATTATTGCCAAACTCTTTGGGCCAATCCTAAAAATTAGTGTAATCACCAATGTAGTAATTCCCACTTGTCAACCAGGTACACTTTTATGTTTTTAAATTCTATTTGAGGGGTGGCTCTGAATGCCTACATAGGAACCCAGGAGTAGGGGGAGCAGGAGCAGGCCCATTCTTCACAGATGTGCCGAGTGGGAGAACTTTGCATCCTGTGGAGTGAGGGATGCTAAACTTTGTCCTTACCCACTGAAAGTAACAAACCTTTGGGAGAACATGAAGTACAGACAGGCACTTCTGAATCTGACTTGCAGTCTTGCTGGCCTGATTATTTGTGTAGGAGGACAAATCATCAGTCCTTAGGGAAAGTGTCTTCTGGCAAAAAACAAGTTGCAGCTTTTTTGAAAACCTGAAGCAAAACACTTCATGCTCAAAGCAGTATCTGTAGGAAGAGCTTATTCAATGGCAGATCACAGAAGCTCTGAGGGGAAAAGAACAACAAGATATCTCAAGGTGTTTTCTTATAGCGTGCAGATAGGAGGAGTAAATTATTAAAATTAAAATAGTAAATTATTAAATACTTCTTGCAAGTAGCATCTCCAAAAGCTTAATTCCATTTTTTACACCCAGTAAAACTAAGTGGCATTTAGTCATGTGCTGGTCAGTGGCGCTCAACTGGGACTGCTGTGCCGGGTTGAGCGTTGCGTGCCAAGCCATGACCCTCGGATGCCAAGTTCGCACACGGAGCGGTTGCGGAAGTACGCAGGTTCCTCCAGCATTTTCTGAAGGGTGGGAGGCAGGTTGGGAACGGCCACCGTTGCCTGCTCTGCTCTTCCAGTTTTGGCCCGGTTTAGCTTTGCACCCCCCTCGTGGTGCAGCCGTGCAGACCTGCGAAGCCCCGCAGGGCGCTGCATTTCCCCTGGCTTTACGGCTTGTTTGGGATGGCAATCCCTGGTATGGGAAGAGTTGCCTACCCAGATGAGCTGAGTGTTGGTGACTTAGGGCCTTTTGCTGTGCAGGTGGCAAGGAGGTCATCTCCTGCTTCTCCCCAGAGGGCTCTGTGGGAAGCTGCTTAGGTAAGTGGATTTTGCAGGCCAGAAGTACTTCCTGATATGCAGCCCACACTTGCATTATTCTTATTTGATCCTATCATTCCTACTCATACCTTCTCTATTATGTTAATTCCACTTTTTTTTGTGTGCGTGTTTCACAGCCTGCAGATACTTTTAGGCTGTTCTTGCCAGTGCTCCTCTTTCATCCTAGCTCAGCGAGCCTGTGAATGAGGTTCTCCATTTCATTCTGCCAGTAGCCTTGTCTAATTGTACTACTTTTCTCAGCAGAATTGTGGAATTAGAAACTCGAACAATTTGAGCAGAGTTTGGTACCAGTAGAGCAGCGTGATTGGAAGAGCGAGTGTATGATAGTGCCTTCTGCTGGGTGGTAGGTCTTTAATAGCTGTCCCTGATATGAGCTGCTTTTTTTTTTTCCTCTCACCCCTTTTGCTAGGGGTTGCTCTGCAGATTCTTCACGGCATTTCTTTGAGATCCTGGAATTCTCAGTGGCTGTAGCTTACTATGTTTCAGTGGAAGAAATGCTGGTCGGTTGCTAGAAATCTGTATAAGAACTGTTACCCTTTCATGGTCATGACCATGGTATTGTGGTGAAGGACAGAAGGAGGAGTAAGAGGTGGTTCTTCAGTCCCATCTGGTGACCCGGTGTGTGCCCTTGGCAAAACTATGCACTGATAATGATTGTTATTTTACAGATGGGCAAGTCAATGTGCAAGGTAATGATCATCTCTTAATAGGTTGCTCTGAGATTTAGGTGAGAAATGATTGCATTAAATTTCACGCTTGAGACAAACAAGGTTTTTTAAATCTGGGGTTCCTTCACAGCTCTGCTTGTTTGCTTTTAATGATGTTATTTGTGTGGTTGGTCTAAGGAAAAAAGTCATAGTGTTGCTGCGAAGCAGCTAAAATATTTCCACAGGGTGAACACTGTGAATCAGAGCAGCTTTCCCAACGCAATCTGAAAAGCTGAGCCTTATGTTCCTCAGCCAGGTAAGTGTGGAAAGGTATCTTTTTGTTTGCCGAACTCTCCGCTTCTGGATGGAGTCTCCCCCCTCCCCAGCCCCAAACAGCAGCAGTTTCGTCTCAGGGACTTGCGCTCCCTCTCCTGGCTTGTTTTTAAACTGCTCACCAGCTTCGTATGACTCGTGTGTGTGTGGAGATGTTGTACAGCTAGATAGATATATCTGGAGTATAGAATCTGCTCTTGAATGGCAGCATCTGTACTGCGTTTGCATCTCTCCAAAGCATTAAAGGTTACTATGAATGTGGGTGGAGATATCTCATGAGTTCAGTTTTTTCTTCTAGCAAAAAAAACGCCTTTCTTTTCAAATCATGCCATTTAAAAATATACACAGAAAAGAAATTGCTCTGCTGTGAGGCATCTGTGCAGCCTGAATGAGCCTTTACTGCTGTGCTAGGTAAGAAAAATCCTGCTACCCAGGAGCTCTCTATAGCAACTGATTGAAACATAATATACATTATTTGCATGTTAATAAGATTTCTGGTCAGACTTCCCTGACAAACGTGAGCAGAGACAAAGACGTACATGCAAGACATCTTTTACTGCACCACAGTAGTTCGGATTTATGAAGTGTAAATAGCACTACTTTTTTTGTTTTTTTCTGAATAATTGGACAAAGAAAGCAAGAGAAGGGAGGTGGGGGAAGGATACTCCCATCCTCTTTCAAAATGTAGCGTGCATCTGGGAGTTGACAGGACAGGCTCTGAGCTGTGGAGGGTCTTGGCCTGAAACACTGACAGAAAAAGTCCAGGCTAATGAAGCCCCTTCCCTGCAGAATGTGACTCACCGTCTTGCACGTGGGGTTTCACAAAGGTGTTTTCAAGGAAGTGAACTTCTTGACCATTTAATGTGGCTTTTTGGGTTTTTCCTAGCCACCTCTGCCAGTTTTCTGCCCACTTGAGGAACACTTGGCTCTCCTGTGACGATGGCTTATTACTCCTGTAACTGGTTTTCTGCATCTGTGCCTCGCCTGCATTCTTTTTATTGGGGATATCTCAAATTTAGTTGTAAACTCAAGTAGCATAAAGTCTGCGTGCTGAATTGACTGTTGGTCAAGGTGAGATCATGACCTGCTTCTTGAATCTTGTGCGCTGGTGCTTAAAACTATCATTTCAGGATCACATTTGGAGTCTCTAAAACAACATATTTTTATGTTGACAGCCTCTGTTTAGAATTTGCTGTCCTGTTTTTGGGTGAACGGGCTTGTGTAGGGCTTCTAACAATCGTCAACCAGTTCTCCTAACGTAATGCTGCCGTAGTAAACAAATTCCCACCCAGCTTACTGGCTGCCAGTGTTGAATCAGTATCCACCAAGCTGTATAGCCAAAGAAGTTTCAATTACTGGCAAACTGAGCTGGTTTTAATATGCTTCCTGTTTATTGAGAGTGATGCAAAAACTGCTGTTTGTGCCACCCTCTGTTAACTTCTCCCACCTTTAACTTTCAAGCAGTCTGAGTTCTGTAAAAGATCTTTCATTTTGCTGCTTTCAGACCTCTGCTACCTTATGATCACATCCCAGCTCCTGGGAGGAGTTGATTTTTCTCTTGTGCTTTCCAACTGTGGAGCACCGTGGGGATCCCTGTAGGGCCCAGGATGTGTGAAAGCTGTCTTGGGAAGTTAATTCCAGGTGACACTTGGCTTTGGAGTTACTCGTTTGGTTCAAAGTTGAATTTGAGAACTGAAGAGTATTTCTTGCTTTTGCTTAATCACATTCCTCAAAGGCTTCGGTGGCTCTTGTTGTGCTCTCTAAAATTTGGGAAGGCGGGAGGAGGACTCCAGCCTAGGCCTTCTACACAGTACCGAGGACTCTTTAGTCCTTAAGACATCTGCTTCAGTCATCTCACTGTTGAGATAGTCTTCAAACCTCAGGGCAAGCAGATTTTATCTGCCTGAAGTGAACAGGTAAGAAATGGGATATTTTCATAATATGAGGTGAAGATGATCCCTGCTCACTTAACTAGTCAAAGTTGCCTCTATTCAGGAATTCCCTGCAGCAACATTTTGTTTGTCCTTGTCTTTTTATGGATGGGATAGTTCTCTGCTTGTGCTTGGGGAATGTGAAGTCTTCTGTTTGGTTGCCTTCTGCGTGCTGTGAATGATCCTGGAAATACAGCAAAACGTCAGGGATGTACGTGGTTGGTTCTAGACAAATTATTGTCTTCTGGTTCAGGTTCAAGCACGTCACGTCATTCTGCAGTTCTGACCTCTTCAGTATGGCTTTTCTGCATTTAGAAAGTTGCATTTCACAAGAGTGAAGAATTTTTGACAAGCCAAAAGCAAGTAAATCACTTTTAATGTATTGTTATGTACAACAGTACTCTTAACATGGTTTCTTGGTAGGCTGGACACATAGAGCATTGGACCTTAAGGGCGTCCAGAAATTTCCTGTGCTCTCAGGCCTGTTGCAGAGGTAACCAGTAGGTCTGTTCTGCAGACACGCTCTTTGGTTTCATGTTGACAGCTAAACCGTGCGGGTGCCGCTTGCGCTCCGTGCGTGTAGCTGTAGTAAAAGATCCGAGTCTTGGGTGCTCGTGGCTGCTCCGGCTCATGTGCCGTTGCCGTGCATCGTGTGTCCAGGGAAGGTTGCAAACTGGCATTAATCTCCCACCCTGCAATGCAGCTGGGATCGTGTAATTGTGCTAAATTCAGAGGCACTTCTTAGCAATTCTGGTCACGACGGCTGCAGTGGAGGGATTGCAGAGAGCCGAGCTATCATTCTTCTTCATTCTTGCTGCTTACCTTGCTACATTCACTTCATCTTCCTTTCACCAATGATTTCCAAGTGGAAACTGGTTCAGACTACAGCCTGCTTGATAGTCTTTTGTTCCTTAATAGTTTCCTCCAGAAACAAAATTAGAGCATTGTTATTCAAATCCAAAACAACTCAATCTATCGTCGTTTTAAATTTTTTGGCTCGAGTGCCGGGATCCGCTGGCACCGTGGACGCCGAGGTGCGTGCGTGTGGTCTGCTGGATGTGCGCGCTGCGTTTCAGCCCGGCTTTCTTGAGATGATGCCGTGATGTCCTTCATTCCTAAGTAGGTAGGGCTGTTCATGGGAAAGGTCCTCATGGTGACAGTAAAGCAAGAATGCACAGGAGTAATAATGCCCTTTGGCTCTTTGCTCGCTACAAGGAGTTACGATTAATGGTTCTTTGTGGAGAAAAGGTATATTTTGACTTTTTTTTCTCATAGATCCACTGCAGAAGCATTTGATTAATCTTGTTTTCAAGCTGTGGGAAGTGTATGTGCTTCAAACAACATCTGCTTTAATCTATTCTTTCTCCTTAGCTTCCTGCTTGACACAGGCAGGACTGTGGATGGTAATTCTTGAACCGTTTGTGTGATTTTGTAAAATTTACTGCTCAACAAAAACATGTTTAGTTTAAAAAGGCAAAACTGGGCTATATCATCTTGTATCTTAACAGATGCACATAGCTGAGGTGACCGTATATGCCATACTAGGCCCTAGTTGCAGCACAATAAAATGGTTACGTCTGACCCTTCCTGTCGCTGGCATCTTTATCTTTAAGAAGTAAATAATTGGGAGGATTTCCCTCTTCATGTCGCTCGGACTTTTCTTGTGTTCGTCTCCCCACTTCAGAGACCTGAAGAGTGAGATGTTTATCTGCAGGGGTAGGGCTGTGATCGAATGCAAATGAGCCAGCTAGATTTGCGTATGGTAAAATCTATATTCAGCTTTCAGGCTGGATTCTATTTTAAGCTTTTAATTGAGTCCACCACTTCTTGAGGGCTTGAGGTTGTCATTTGTTGAGAAGAATGACTTTGTTTTGCAGAAAAGGAGAAGAAAAACTCTTTTCTAGTTTACCTAAATTTTAGGTATGTGACAATTTGTAAATATAAGCATTAATTAATGACCTTTGATTTAAGTCTGGTGATGTGAGACTTGGTGGGCTGGCGCCGGGCTCCTTCCTGGGAAAATACCATCCGGTGTGAATGGCCTACACCTCAGTGAGCTCGCTCAGGATTGAACCAGAGGGTTCTGTGCAGGCAGCTGTCAATTCTGACACCTGAAGAAGCAGAGGCAGGGAAATCATTTACTGCTGTTTCTTCCAGTTGCTGGTGTTACGCCCTGTAAGTTTCCTGGGCTTTGCTGCTTAAAAAAAATAAATACTTGGGCTTGATTCTGGATTCTCTGCTAAGCAGCACAGGTTGGTTTTAATCTTTAAAAGGTCATTTCTGTGCTGAGATCCCTTCATAGCAATGTGATTAAAGGGGGTTGGGATTGTGCACAGGTGTTGAAACAGAACAGTCTTCTATCTACGACTAACTCGGGTGGGAGATGAAATCTCATGCCGACATGGAACAATTTAGCATTTTAAGCTGTGCTCTAGAAACGAAGTCCCACAGTGGTCTGCGTTTTCCCCTTTGATCTGGACGCGTGCCTAGGGCAGAAACCTTGTCCTCGGAGAGTTGCGACCTAGATTGTGTCAGATACCAAGTCAGAGCAGTCCACAAGTGTATGAACATGAGATTTTTTTTTTTCTTAGTTCGATTTGTTGTGTTGAGGTCTGACCTAAGCGCTGGACTAAGAGGCTGAATGACACACAGGTGTCCAGTGCTTCAGTTGGATCTCACACCTGAAAGGAAAGCAAGAATTCTTTTAAAAGCAAGAAAAAAGTAATATATTTTTTCCCCACCCTCTCTGCCCTCTTTCTCAATGTAGTGACAACTTTAAGATGGTATACATTTGCCTGTCTCAGAACTTATCACTGAGAAACAGGCTGTGATATTGGTACTCAGAACTAGATACCAGGCTTTCATCTGTGTGGTGGGCACTTTACTCGCCTGTGTTTTTTTTTTCCCAATGCCTTTATGACTTCCTACAGTAACGTTACCTCTATCCCAAAGTATCCGATGAGAGTAGCTTGTAACCAGGAGGCTGAGGGTCGTCTGTCCCTCTGAAAGCTCAAAAGTATAATTTCAAAATAAAAGGGGTTTTTTAAACACATTGCAGAGTTACGTAACTTTTCTTCAGGGAAGTGTTTTCTAGCACTGAGCTTTACTCGTTATGTAATGTGATGGATCACCAGAACTTGCTGACACCAGCCATGGTCTTCACCTCTAGCTGCTCAGGAAAAATGTGTTATTTCCTTGACCTTCCTAACTTTGAAGGGCTGGGCTTGGAATTAGAACCTTGTTTGAGTATTTTACTCTGGAGTAAGGAAAACTGCTAGTAAATCAGGTACTGGTCCAATTTCTTTGCTGAGTGAGTGGTGCTTAGTCAGGGTCTCATATCATTCACTCCTGTGAGACTGTCATTGTTTTAAGTAGCTTTTTGCTATGTGGACATCTTTAAAAAGTCGATGCTTCCCAAATTTTTAAGCAATGATCAGAAGCAATTTTGTGCGGCATGGCCTGACCTTCTTAAGCCATTTCATGACTCATCTTGCTATGAGCGAAGGGAATCATTAAACCTCTTTCAACCAGATGAAGAGGCCCTTTTAGATAATGTTGTTTAATTGAGATTATCCTTTGCTTATGATAACCTATGCAATGAACCTTGATATTGTCAACACAAGTTGACTGACTTTACAAAGGTAGCTGACGGAGGTCACCAGAGCGTCGTTTAATATTAAACTGAACTTGCCCAGGTTTGTCAGGAGTGCATTGAATTCTGGCTAAACAACCCCGCTGTGCAGCAGTGACTGGCAGCCTGCTGCCAGAATAATAAATTATAAGTAAAACTGGTGTGATACACTCTGGGGTGAATCTAGTCCATAGGAGACTGGGCAGAAATCACAGCTGAAGAGGAGGTTCACTTCTCTGGTACTCTGAGGAACAGTTTGGAACCGTAACCAGCTCAGTACTAAATACATTTTGAATGAAGCCCTTGCAATGTGCTTCTGGGCTGTTGGTTTTAGCCTTTAGTTTAGAATACAGAAAACTTTATGAAATGGTTCACGCCTCTTTTGATAGATCCGGTTGCCGTGCTGAGGGCACATGTGCAAGTTAGTGGCTTTCCTTCTGAAACTGTGTTATGTAAGAAGCTAAAATAGACCATTTAGAGACAAATAGCCCATTTGTAAGTCGTCCTGCTGAAATGCCAACAAAACATCTCCAATCTGTGTCACCTGCTCAGCTAAGCACGGGATTTTTCACTCTGCTCCTTGTGTTCAGCTGATGTTTCTGTTGGTGGCGACTTAACGGGGCAGAGTTGTCATTCGGGCAGAAATAGTTGCAAGTAGTCAACTCCTTTAACTATTGCAGATGTGCTGCTTTTCCAAATAATGATTTCTTTGAAGAAGTCTATCTTAATAATTGATGTCCAGTATATTATGTTATCTTCACAAATTGAAATCTCTTAAGAAAGGGGAAGTAATAGAGAAGACTTGTGCTGTCTGTGGCCTCCACCAAGATGATGATTTTAGTTGAATTTGAATTCTTTGTCCACAACAAAGACTTTTTTTTTTTTTTCATTAAACTTAAGCAGGTTGCTTCTCTTTCCACAGAGTAATGACTGTGTAGGGTAGCATGATGTCTATACAGAAGGTAGATTCCTGGGAGATGAAAAGCACTAAATCTTTAATTAGGAGTCTGACTTGCTTGAAATAGAAAGCTAAGTTGTAATAAGTAGCAATGCCTGGGATGTGGTGATAACAGCCAAAATAAACTGCAGGGCCTTGAGGATTGTGGAGTTTGTGATGCTGTCGAAGCAGATAAGTTGTCCTCTTCTCTCTTGGCCAATTTTGTGTTTAATATAAAGCGTGGAGATACTCTTGCTCTCCCTGATATACTTGAGAGAATGTCGTGAATGACTGGTTGAACACATTAGCTGAAGCTTTGCAGTTTGAGACCTCCTATATGATAATTGTTCTTTGAGTTGAAAATCTTTTAAAGTTGGTAAATCCCATTGTTATTTTCCAGACACAGATGAGTGAATTGAGTTTGAAGTATCTTTGCAAGGACATGTTTCATGTCAGAGGTCCTGGCTCCTGGTTCAAACTAAGTCTATCTGAAAACCAGCATCCTTTTCTCAAACTGGGAAATGCGGCAGCGAGATAATCTCTCATTAGTGTGGGCTAAGATCCTACTCAGCATACAGCAGGTGGGCAGGGAGACTTCATGGAGTGGGTTTGACAACAACAGAAGATGTGGGGGTGAAATACAAGGGGATTAAAACTAAAAGGTTCACTCAGATGTAGCTTTGATAGAAATTCTGATTCTAGTACAGGATTATCAAAATAGATGCGGCATTGAAGAGTCTCACTGACTGCTGAAATAAATAGCTCTTGTTGACTTCCTCAAGCAAACCATGGGATAGCAACTCCAGGGCCACTCCAAATGTACGTTGTTAAACTAGCAAAGAGAAGCTCAGTAGAGATTGTGGCTTCTACTGAAGAAACATCACATCATCTAGTGCTGACTTAACCCAACATCCCAGGTATGGATTCGGTCCATACAAAGCTCAGGAATACCCTTGCACACCAGGTAAGGTATCTTATGCTTGAGGACTTAGTCAGTGCTAGCTTGTTATCTTGGTGGCTGTAAAAAGGAAGAAAAAAAAAAAAACAACAGATGTCCCTCTTTCCAGGTCAGTGTGTGCTCAGTTTTGGAGTTTACTGCTTGATCTTTCCTAGGTCTCCTACCGACACTGTTTTTTAGTGAGGAGCCTGTTCTGTGCGGTTGGTACAGTTCTCAGAACCATTTGGCTGCTAATCAAGTCCTGCAGTTTTGTTTATAAATATTCCTGTTGGAATGGGCTGGAGTGGGCAAGCAGGCTGGTCATTGTGGTGCTGAGCTCCTGCTTCGTGTGTATTCTCTTTGACAAAGGGGGCAGGGAGGTAGGTACTTGATTATGTAGCAATCGAACACCTCGGTGTGTTTAAAAAAACCCAACCTGTCTCAAAATATCATGTCCCCAGACAGTGCAGGTAGAAGACATAAATTAAGCAGATACATAATTTAGATCTCTCCTGTGACTGCTATATTTAGACAGCAAGTGACTTAATTCCTGGTTTGCATTTTGCTTTCTACTGGACAGTCTCTTTCTCACTGTGGAAGGCAAAGGCTCTTTCTGTAAACCCTGGTGTTTTGAGGAGAGCTCCTGTTCTGTGTTCTGCTGGAGTTGGGAAGCTTGCTTCTAGGGAGCTTGCTTCTGTGCTCCCACTGCTTGAGTTGTCTAAAAGCACTACAGATAACGCCTCCAGATTTAACTTTCTGCATTTGCTTAGCATTCCTCAACTTCCAGGAGTTTCTGTTTGGGCTCCGTCTGTTATCTTGGCCTCACGTGACAACTTTCCATGGGCTTGTTTCTTTTCTCTTCCTTCCCATGAGTTATTTGGATTTATTTTCAAACTTAACACCAGTATCTAATTCTTTGATGTTGTTACTATGGCATGGAGCTGTAGAAATGTTTTTGGATGTGACCGCTAAGCCACTGTTAAGCATCAAAGTCAGTGCTGAAAACTTCCTGGAGGTGAAACAGGATTATAAACATCAAAAGGTAGCTACACAGCACAACTTTATTAGCTATTAATTAGGTTATTTCTGTGTACAGTAGTTGGTTTTGGACTTGCCCTCTTAGTAGCTCTCGGAAAAGGGCTGTTATTGAGGTAACTGGGTGCTCTGGGTTATCTTCTGTGCTTTTGATGGTGTGAATCTTCGTCATGTAGACTTTGAGCTGAATTAATACATCCTTGCAGTAAGAAAACAGACTGAAAATCCTAGTCCTGATCACTAACTAACTTTGATGGCAAGAAAAAAAAAAAAATCACGTTTCCCTCCATAAAAGTAATGTGGACAATAACTGACACTTTGGAAAACTTCCCTTCCTTTTACCTGCTATTTTTTCTTATATATAAAAACACAAACAAATGAAAAAACAACCGTGGAGAAAAAAAACCAAAACAAACCAAAACAATCTTTCTGATTCTAGTGGATCTCACAGCCTGCGCTTTATTTTAGCTTTGCCAACCAAACATGGCAAAACAACCGCTGTGATATCCTTTTGTCCTTCCTCATCCAACATAACATTCCGTGGTTGTCGCACCACTGGGGTGCGCACTAAATATAGCACAGCTAGTACTGAAGGGAAAAATGAGGTATCTCTGTGTTAAACAGCTCTTCCTCCACCCTGTTTTCCAAGGGCGTTCTTTTTCCCCGTCTCATCGCTCTGCTCGCTTGCTGCAGGTAGAACCAATCTGCTTGTGGAGGAAGAAGCTCGTTCAAGGAAACTGTTAGGTGGCAAAGAAGATGTTGAGAAAGGAGCCTTAGTCTTTATACTGTGTCTTGGAATGAGCCTAAAATGGATCCTTCTTGATGGTTTTCACTACACCTGTGAAAAGGATATAATTTTTATCCTGCCTTCCCGTGCTATGAAACGTAGCCTGGCTTGGTCGGCAGCGATCACGCGACTCCTGTGAAGTAGAGCGGCTAGAGGAAGTGGAGAGAGGCCGACTTTCTTCTTCACTATGGGAAATGGCTGTAATTTACCCTCCTGAAAAATATATATTTTACAGCTTCACCCGTAAGAACGATACAGCACATCTTGTACCTGGAGGCAGTGAAAATGTAGCATAAGGCGATTTTTATGCTGAGATCTGTATTCTTACCAAAAAAAAAATCTTTTAATGTAGTATCTACAGTGTATTTGACTAAGCAATTCATTGGACATATTTTTTTTTAAGTGGTTATGTCATTAATGCATGAAACATCCAAATACAGTTTCACCTTAGAAAACCTTTAAATGGTTTTCTCTCGTATAATACCCAGATCCCGTTTATAAATTGGGTTTTCTTCTAGTTTTGGACTTTAAAGTATTTAAAGAGGAAGGCAGCTTTTTTCTTTGAGAACACTTTTTAACTGCTATTTATAATTTTGGGTACGCTGGCATTCTAGAATGTGTTTTAGAATAGAATTTTCTTGATTTTTATTTCTTTTGAAATATTTAAAAAATTTATTTATTTTTAAATCTGGTAAGAAATAACAAATGGGCAGAATTCCTTGAGTTGAAGCTACTTGGATTTGTGGGTAATAATGAAACAGTGTCCTAGTTCAGAAGATTTTTGCTGCTATATAACACCCTAAGCACATGATGAAACAATGAAAATTCACAAGTAGGTTATCATAGAATGGTTTGGGTTGGAAGGGACCCCAAAGATCATTTAATTCCAACCCTAAAGAAGATATCCTAGCACTGCAGCACAAAAGGACATGGTAAGAAGTTTACGTGGACTTAATAATTGAAAAAAATCCCAAGAAAACAAACCAAAACCTTAATCAAAGCAAAGTGAGTTGCTATCTGATCTCTTGTTTATAATTTAGTAAATGGATCAAACAGAAGCGCTAATAAATGTGGCAGTTCCACCCTGGGGCTCTCAGTAGCTTGGACTGTTACTGGGCAAAGCAACAGGGTATTTATTAAAATTCTGGAGTCTGTTTCGTGTGTTGCTTGAGCTGCCAATAAAAGGGGGTTACTGAGTAGCCACAAATGGCATCTGACAACAGGGTTTTTTACTGTTTTCTGTGCTGTGTGCTCTTTACCCTGATTTTTAAGTGTGTTTATTGGTGATTGGAGCTCCAGGTGCTAAGGAATTAAATCATGAATGCATGTAAATGTAGCCGGTAGGGTCTCCAACAGTTTCAGATGGAGTTTTGCCATTTGTATGTCAAGACTGCTGGTGAAATTCTAGTTTTGTGAAAGTAGGTGTAGAAAACCCAGTTATAGCGCTGATGCTTTTTACTGAAACCATCTGGTGTTGGATCTTCGGTATGAATGACAAACTTGTTCTTTATGTAAGAAAGGAAAGAAAATCCTTCCAGAACAGTCAGCCTAGAACACATCAGTCTTCCCCCTCTTTCCTCTCCTCTCTTCCTTCTGAAAAGGAATTCAGAGAACCTAACCAGAACTACCACAAAAAATACAACTAAAAGATGTCTATGACAAAATGTCTTATCTTCCTTAGAAAACATTCACTGGTATCTTTAATCCAAAGTCAGAAATTACACCGGTGTTCCTGTAGTCAGGACTGAAAAGTGTTTTTCAAGCAGAGGACCTGAAGATTGCCAGATGGTCTGTCTGCAGTTATTTCAGGAGGAGACTCCTGATCTTTACAGATTCTGAGAGTTGAGGATCGTTCTTTTGTATCCACTCCAGTAGAAGCTGAGGGTGTTGGAAAAACTTGCTGAACTTCAGGAGGGATGGGGTCAGCTTATCTAAAAATGCTTTTGTTGCTTTTCTGGTCAGCTGGTCTATAGCAAGCTGACCTGGAGTAGTGATCTCAGGTCAGTATAATGTGTAACTGAGGAGTCTTGAGGTGAAAAAATTAGTACTTCTAAATTGAAAACGTAAAGGTTATCATAGAATGGTTTTAACTAAGAGAGGTAAGAAGTAAGTTGGTAAGAGAATTCAGGACTTTTTTCCCAAATGAATGAAAAGTTCACATACTTAAGTGTTGGGGGGGAAGTTCAGGGCAGAGATGGTGAAAAATAATGTGCTGAAGAGTGAGGAGCAGCCCAGGTAACAATGTACTTGTATCTCCATTGTTATGGAAACCTTCAGTGGTGGGAAATGAGTGCAGAAGAATTAATTGAACGTAACCATCGTGTTGCAAAACTTGGAAGTATGTGTAGTTCTTGTCCCTCACTGATGTCCCTTTGCTTCGGTGGTTGTTTTACAGTCAATGCTGGGTGCTCAGTTTGTGTAGTACAGTGTGCAACTCCAGCCCCTTAAAGGAATGAGGAAGATGATTTAAACCTGCTGCAGGTCAAATAGCTTCTCAGCTTGCGGGTTCTGGGCCAGCAGGCTGAGCTCACCCCTTCATGTGGCACAGCCTGTTCTTGGTGGAAGTATAAGGTGAAATTCTAGCTGGAAGGTAACTTGCAATTCAGTCAGCTTTAATGGCTTTCCAGATGTGGTTCTGTTGTTTGGATGATTTCGTGCTGAGTTTGGAGCTAGGTGGTAGTTATCTGAAGCTTTTCAGATCCTTAAGTGTGTGTGTATATATTTTTTTATTTTTTTCCTGTTTTTTTTCATCCTGCTCATATGAGGGCTGGCAAACTGAACACACTTTAGAACAAGTAGAGCACTTGTCCAGTATATGAATCCATGCTTTACATCTTTTGGAGCTCTCTGTTTTCTGAAGGTGGGTCATGTGTAAGTGTCTGCCTCCCTTTGTGTCTATCAAGCTTTTATGGTGATTTTTCTTCTCTAAGTAGTAATCCTTTTCCCAACGCTTCCAATTTACTTGTCTCAAAACAATATCTGTGCTCATTTAGAATTAGTTTTTTGTTTGAATCATTTGTTACTTCCCCTGATTGCAATCAAATTAACAGAATTTAGCCATGCGTGCTTCCATACAGAAAGGAAATTCTGTGTGTATATATATGCCTAGAGATAAAAACGAAATGGTGGTTACTAACAGGAACGAGCTGCAAGCAGAAATTTGAAACTTCTTTGCCGAAATGGATTAGAGCAAGCTCAAGTTCCATCTTCCTGCTCCTTACCATTCTTGTATTTGGTTTCATTTTGCATTAAGAGCAAATAAAATAAGCTACTTCTCTGAGCACTTTTGATATAACAAGGGATGAAGCTGTAAAGGTAAATCCGTCTTCAGCCAACTGATGGCTTTGAATGGCAGTAATTAACCACGTTCTTCCACTTCTGTTTTCTTTGATCGGCCTTCACTCAAAGGCTTAGGGCATGTAACCAGGTATTCTTGGTATTTCTATGTGCTCACCTTCCTAGACTGAAATTTTGGCCTTTTTTATATAGTCTCGGTTACTCTGAGTACTGGGCCAGATAACATCTGTTTATCAAACCAGATAAAGTGGGGACACTTTGGTCTGGTTTTTAATTTCTTCTGACAATACTAAATGTGAACTGATGACTTGGTTTTGAAAGATTATTACATTCTTTGTTTAACCTTTCTTCTTTTTGAGGTTATCACCCACTGATGCAGTCTGTCAGGTTTAGTTGGGCTTTTAAAAGTGCACAGAAAGTAATTATAAATGCCAGGTATTATCGCTGTGTAGAAATTGGATATAGTGGAACAGCTGTAGTGTCCTTCCTAATGTTTTTACTCATTCCTTTAATTATCTGTAATATTAGTCTGATGTTTTGCAGTCGCTTTGCATGTATTAGCATCATTCTGCTGGACTCGTGCAATTACTACTAAAAATGATAGATCTGTAATAACTCTATGAATAATTACAGGAAAAAAATGTAGTAGCTTCTCTTTGTGTAGATGTTGACTTAGTTTTATTCAAAAGCGATTACAGTGAGTTTACCCAAGGAAACTTGAAATAGAGTTTTGATGTTGAAGTAATGGCTTTTTTTTGTCATCCTCTGCGTGTTGCAGTAGATCATGAATTCGTGCTTTTATGCACCTTTTTATAGATAAGCCTCCTGTTTCCAGATCATGTGTTTCAGGGCCGTGCAGTGTAACCTGTCTTGGTAAATCAGCTTAACTCTAGTCTGGCTTGCACGACATACAATGATAATAGATTTCAAATTTAATAATGCTAAATGACATGCCATCCTGGCAAGCTTCTAACCTTCACCCCTTGCAAATGGATTTATTAGACTCGTAATTGGTGCTTGAGGTAATTAGTGCGTACCGGAGGGTAGGGCATTGTTTGAATTTTCTGGATGGATCAACAGGCTGAATGTCAGCAGCACAAAAGTGATATTTGAGGCTTCAGAAGCACAATAAGGACATCTTGGAGCTCTGCGGGGATGTGCTCTCAATACAAAGCAGAAATGCATATTTTTTTGCTTGGAGTGGAATTTTAGGAGTTGTCATGAGTTACTTTTTTGTCACTTAGAGCAAGAACTGCAGATGGGGAACTGGAGAGCTGTTTGTTAATAATACAGCAGGCACTTATCTTTGATGTAGAAGTACGTGTAGCTGTGCTAGAATCTCACAATAGATGTTTAAGAATAATCCAGTCTTAACACTTGCATATGAAATGTATTTAAGAACCCACTTTGTCTTTGAAATTGGGATGGTGTTTGAATAATTGAACGTACACTGAAATGAGTAATGAGGCCTGCTCTACTCTACTGGAGAGGGTTTCATGTGGAGTAAAATGCTCAAAACGTGGGGATGACCTTACAGCTCTTCTGTATTTATTTTATATCAGTGCTTTTGGCTTTAAAGGAGCTGAGACTTACGAATTACAGGCTGAAAGTTCAAGTGCAGGTTGTGAGGAATAAATGCTTTGTGCAGTTACTTGAAGAGTTTTATTCGTAGCGTTAAGTTTCTCTCTTCCCAAATTCAGTTCAAGGCAAGACTAAACTTTGCTAGTCCTTCAAAAATGTGTGAACTTCAAGCACACAAGTAGGTAATGAAGTCAGTTGGACTACTGATGGTGATGCATTTAAGGAGTCTGCTGAATTAGGATCTGTATTTTCTGGGGATAACCAAGAGATGCAAGTCCTGCCCTTGTTCATCGATGTGCCTGAAGGTCAATATGAAGACTCTTCTGCACCATCGTTATCCTTCCCACGTAGAACGTTCAGCCTACGCATAGCATGTTGGTGTTGCTCAAAAGTGTGCCTCTAGGACTGAAGGGGAGAAAAACCCACAAAAAACCCCAACAACAACAAAATGTTATAAAGAGCCTCAAATATCTTCATTCTGTTCCCAGTGATTCTCTTTCCAGCCTCTGGCTGAAACTTCACAGCTGTGGAGGGAAGCCAACCCGTGGCCAGGAGAGAAGCCAAAGCCAGCTGTCAAGGGGAGAGCTGGCAGCTGGGTGAAGTGTTTTAAAATAATTGTGTGGGGAGCATTCGGTAAAAGCTCTCACAGATCTTCCTAACCGTACTTGTCATTTCAGTGCATCAATGATTTAGAGAGAAAGGATTGGGGGAAAAAAAAAAAAAAATCTGCAAGATATTTGTATAGGAAGCTGGGGAATTTGATCACCTTCCAAAGTGCAGGCTAAGGACTGAGGCAGAGTGTGGGGTAAGAAGAGGGTGAAAAAAAGTGTTTATTATCTAGAGGGGGTAATCTCTCTCAGGTCTCACAATATTTATATTCAAACTTCCACCGGCTACAGTCATGGTTTAGAATTCCAGCTCTTATTTAGAGATGATGATATTTTTAAGCTGTCTTTTGGATACATTTTGCTGTGGCACATACTAACTTTTAATGCTCTGCAGGAAAGAAAGTTTGGCTTGCACTGAGGTGCCAGAAGTGAGAGACGGGTCCATATTTTTATTTGCGGAGGAGAACGTTTCACTGAAGTCTGTGCCAAAAAACTGACACATTAAGGGCAAGAGTGTGAGGAGAGGGGCTCAATTTGTAGAGAAGCTCCTCAATGCAAACTTGAGGCTTAAAGAGACAGTTCTGTTTAAATTTAGGCACAGTAGATACGTTCTGCAGAAGCCTTACCGGCAGCACAAGCAGCAGCACTTCCAACTGAAACACGACTAAGTCCGTAATGTGACAGCGTTGAATTTTCGCTTTTATTATGGATTTTTATTTGCTGAGATGAGAATTTTAATAGTCAGCTACTGCTCTTTATCAGATGCAAATGTTTAGTGTTTAGCCTCTTTTCCTCCTGTCTCAACACCCTTCCCCCCACTGCTATCCCCAGATATAAAGCACAGACATTAAAACTTAGTAGGCTTTGGAGCAGACCTGAAGTGCCCTGGTGTTCAAGGATCTCTGAGCAGTTTATAAACTAAGCATTATCCAGGTTACATCAATCACTGTTTCTCAGCACTCGCAGACGTACCACAGCAGTGAGCTACTTCTGTTATGTCACCGGTGTGACCCATTTCTGGTGTTTTCCACTTACCGGGACTCAGGGCACCGGTGTGAAGTTATTTAAAATTATCTTATTGAAGCTTGTGCAAAATCTGAGTGAGTGCTTCTCATCAGGTGAGAGTAATTAAATTGATAGACCTGAGTCAAGTAAACCCAGAGTGATTTCAATTGATACAACTGTTCGTAGTGAGCTTCATGTGACGCTTTGGGTGCAGACGTTGTAATTACACTTGGAAGTATATGCGTGTGTGTGTACACATGTACATATTACTTAGTGTCACAGAGTTAGGTCTAAATTAAACGTGACTGATCTCATTTGTTTGGGATCAGGCTCAATGTCTGAAGGCTGCACCTTGGCCTCACCAGCAGCTCCCCTCTACTTGCCCATTCATGTGTGTACAACGTGGGAGTTAAGCCAGCAAAGCTCATTGTACGTGCTGATGGAACACTAATGGAGCCCTGAAAGCGTGGGATGCTGAGGAGCCCTCTGGGGAGCTGATATTTACCCAGGATTCCATATTTACCCACTTTTCCCAAGAATTTAAGGGGTTGTTTCTTTTTATGGGAGAGTAGAGGAAGTGGAGAGAGGGCAAACTGAAAGCAATACCCTCAAACTTTCAGAAGCAATTTCTTTCCTGCCTTAAACTTGATTCTCACTTCTAATGAGAATGTTGACCCAGATAAGCTGTGTCAGCTTTTCAGTTGTCCTCACCCAAAAATATTGTTTTCATATGTTTGTGTTCTAACCTGTCCAAAGTGTAGGAAATACTAGGAGGAGCCATCTGAGTTAAAGCTTATGTGAATCATGGTGCTGGGGCGCTTGCAGTGCTGTGGGATTCTTGGGTAGGCCTCTGGAGTAGGGCTTTCACTTGTGTGTTCTGTTCTCTTCTTTTTTTTTTTCCCCCCCAATTACTGAAAAAATTAAGAAAACAAATAAACAACTGCCCCAAATAAACAATCAAAAAAAACAAGCAAACAAAAAACCCTCGAACCCATCAAAAGCCAACCAACCAAAAACCTAAAAAATCCCCAAACTCAAATGTCTTTAACGTGAAGTTGTGTTTAATCTTTAAACCCATACATAAATGGGTTTTATTTGTTAGTAATCCTTGCTAATACCACCTTAGTAGTGCTTTCTCTTTACATAGTTTATTCAGCAGCTTGATAGTAAACACTGGTATCTCCAAAACACATGAACTTCTTGTTAAACCAAGGAAAATTAACTTCATAATATCTATTCTTGAGGTGGAGGAGGGAAGAAGGAATTATTTTTGTCCTTTAAATGTATGTTGTTATTCTAGAGCCCTTGTATAATTAGTTGAACTAATTGTATAAACTAGGATTTGATTTTTAAGCTTGAAATTGGATGCATTTTGAAAAATTTGATTCTAGGAAGAAAATATTATCAATATAGGTACAGTTCAAGTAGTTAGTGGAGACAAAATGTCACTTGAATTATCAGTAGGTGCTGTAACTCCTTTAGACGTTTGTAGTAGGAAAAAAAATATCTGCACTGAGGCATCCTACAGGAACAAATGGAAGAGCTCTGGATCCGGTCTGTGCTTGGATCCCTTCCAGTCTTGATCCAGGGTGGTGTTCTCTTCGGTGGTGGTTTTCCGCCTCTAGTGAGGACCCCATCACCATAGGAACAGAGTGCCTTTGGAGTGTTGCTCTGAAACGAAGAGGCATTTTACAGCAATTGCTTTTCCACCTTAGCCTGTGGGACAAGTACCTTCACTTGTTTGTGTTGTGTTGTGTGTGAATGAATGTCTGGCAGGAGGTGCGGAAAAAAAATAATTTGGAAGACAGCTCAAGATGAAGAGCTTAATTTCTAAAAGCCACTGGCTCTGTGGCCCACTCTTCTCAAGTGGATTTTGTCTCAGCTCAATTGGTTTGAGAACCATCCGTTGTGTTCGCTGGACGCAGACCTTTGGATGGCAGCTCAGCTGGATATGGCTGTTGGGTGCCTGCACGATTCCTGCAGAGCAGGGTGGGCTTATTGTGCCTGTTGTGAACTGGGGCTCCTTCTCTAGCTCTGGCTTCAGTTTACCCTAAGAGGACAGAGCTTACAGTGCAAAACTGCTGAATTTGTCTGAGAGGAGTGAGCACACCTACCCAAATGAACCTGCACATTTTTGGTGAAATAATCTATTTTGTTTGCTCTCAGTAAAAGCAGGTGTGCCCCCTCTTCCCCATTTACTGGTACTGGGGGGCTGAGGAGACTCCAAACTGCAAAATGCATCCCACACGGCCAACCACATCCTGGGCTGTATCCAAAGATGCATGGCTAGCAACTCAAGGGAAGTGATTCTGCCCCTCTACTCTGCTCTAGTGGGACCCCACCTGGAGTCCTGTGTCCAGCTCTGGAGCCCCCAACACAAGAAGGACACGGATCTGTTGGAGAGGGTCCAGAGGAAGCCACAAAGATGCTCAGAGGGCTGGAGCACCTCTCCTATAAGGACAGGCTGAGGGAGTTGGGGCTGTTCAGCCTGGAGAAGAGAAGGCTCCAGGGAGACCCTCTAGAAGCCTCCAGCATCTGAAGGGGCTACAGGAAAGCCGAGGAGGGACTTTTTCCAAGGACTTGTAGGGATAGGATGAGGGGTAATGGCTTGAAACTGGAAGAGGGTAGATTTAGACTAGATATTAGGAAGAAGTTCTTTACTAGGTGGGTGGTAACACACTGGCCCAGGTTGCCCAGAGAAACTGTGGATGCTCCATCACTGGATGTGCTCAAGACCAGGCTGGACAGGGCCTTGAGCAACCTGCTCTAGTGGGAGGTGTCCCTGCCCATGGTGGGAGGGTCAGAACTAGATGATCTTTAAGGTCCCTTCCAACTCAAACCATTCTGTGATTCAATGGAAATGATGTTTATGTCTTGAATGATGTGCAAAGTTAGATGTGTTCTCCTCCAGCAGTACTTCCAGAAGTTCTGTGTTTTCTGCTGAAACAGGGAGTGAAATGCATGTAGGATTATGGTTATGAAACTTATGGAAATCGTATGTATGTACTTGTCTGGCACAAAAAAGAGTATGTTAGAATCCTGGTTTAAGTTTAGGCACAGACTCAGGGTTCACCTTCCCCTCTCTCTTTCCTCTTGTGCTCATGGGATGAACAGAACATGCCAATGAACCAACCGTCTCAGAATAGGCTTCTACTTCAAAAGCCTACCTTTTTAGATGGTACTTGAGACTATCTGTTGAAGCCTGTACTTTGTGTCTTCATTCTCCTTATAAACCAGAGGACTATTAAACTTGCTTCATCCTGTCTCTGAGGACTCTTCATTTGCCAGCTGGTGCCAGCGTACTGCTCTGCCAGGTCACCGGGAAGTTCCCTCTAGGTGAGACATGAAACCACCCATTCCCTTCACCGTATTCTCATTTGAAAGGCTCCCATATGTATCTTTAGCACTGTCTTGATACCTTCAGCTAACCCCTCATACTACTTATCCTGATGGTTTTCCTTGTGTCAAACTGGTGGATCCGTGGCTCTAAAACCCTGCTGCTCTTGAGACTGGAATTTAGGTGAGAAAAATTGCCAGACTTGTAAAACATAAAAACAACCACCCAGAACTGCAAGCTCCTCTCTGGGGAGCGCAGGCACTTGTCTGCATGGATACCTGGGTAGGAACAGAAGCAATTAAGCAGCCTCACTTGTTAAATTGGTACTCTGATTGTCTTAATACCCAGGTAGAATTTTTGCCCCAGCAGACCGGCCTGTGCGGAGGCTGAGAGGATGGATCGCTGCTAGAGCAGCTCAGAGCTGGATTAACTTCCAACCTCTAAAAATAGCTTGCAAGCCATCAAAAGCAAAAACGCTTCTTCCTCTAGTGAATCGTGTATTCCGAAGGGAGGGCCGTATGAAAATTAATCTGTCCTGCCTTCTCTGTGGGGAACTGGCTCAACAATAGAGCTCGATGCTGCTGTCCACTTGGAACAGGTGGGATTTCTGCAGCACTGTTCCAGCATAATACATGCCAAATGAGGTTTTAAAGCTGATTATGGTAAAATGAAATCCTACAAGAAACTCTTCTGCTTCTAAATAGTCTTTTTCCCTGCTCCCCCCAGGCTTCTAAGATTGCCTTTGAGAGACAGTTGTGTCCTACTATTTCCTTGTTTCGATGGTTTGAATAGCTTGAGTTTGTCTTGTCTGTTTTTCTGCGATCCTTGTGTTACACGTTAGCATTTGTAGTAGCAATTTGTATTGGCACTCCAGCCTTTTCTATAGCTGGTCGTTAGTGATCTTGGGTACTAATTAGGCGAAGTTCCATAGCTTCTGGAGCTGAGCAGCTCTTCCAGGTCTGGCCTTGCTGACATGGAGGAGGAAGGGCTGTGAACTCCGAAATGCAGCTTCTTGACTCTTTCTCCTTTTATTGCAAAGTGATAAAGCAAGAATAACTTGGCTGCTTTTTGATACTGGGGTAACTTTTCAGCAGGACTTCTGGTGATGATTTTCTGGGGAAATGGAAACTTCAGCTTTTCTTAAGCATTGTTTTACTCTGTGGTTTTGCCAGCAGTGTAGTAATGGTGTAAAAGTACTTTCCATAGGCCATCACTTTTTTTTATCCTAATGTTGTTTACAGTTTATTAGGTTATACTGTAATCTGTGAATGAAGTAGGTAATTTAAACTGTAGAGTTCTGGCTTTTGCTTACAAAAGTTTGTAGAGAAATAAACTAGTGAAACGAACTGAGTTACCTGTGCTATCAAAAATAGATGTACAACTGTATTCTGAATCCTGCTGATTTGTGGGCTTGAAGGACTGATTCTTGCTTGTCAGACTGGAAGAGGTGAAATTGCTACCTAAGGCTGCTGTTAGTAACGCGGCGAGCAGCAGAGGTGTTGGAGGGTGTGTAAAGCACATCTCGTGGTTACTGGAAGCGGAGTTAATCGTACAGGTAGAATCAAGTGGGATATTCCCACCTAGATGTGAAGTACAATGTCCTGATCCATAGCAATGCCGTTTGTAACAGATCAGCCACTACCCTTCTCAGCAAGGGTGTGAAAGTACGCGTTGGCCGCACGTTTAAAAATAACCCAAATGTTGCTGTCTGTGGGTTGGAAAGTCCTTGTTCTTTCTGTGCTGGTTGAGAACCTAATTACTTTAGAGCAGATCCTTTCACAGCTGCTAGCAGTGAGCAGCTTGGAATGCCCTGTGGAAGGAAGAACTACTCCTAAACATATATTTTCATTTAATGGGGCTTGGAGTAGCTGGTGACTATTAAAACACCCTGAGGGAAGAAAGAGTTGCTCTAAGTCACTGCAAACTTGAGCTGCTCTTTCAATTATGTATTTGGTGGATGGGGTGACTATGGAAAGAAACAGAAGGTTTTATTTCAGAACGTGTCTGTTCTGAAACACCTTTTAGACGTGGGCAGTGTTTTGCTATACTTATTTTTGACTTTTTATTGCTAGGGAAGCAAAAATTCTAATAATAAAAATCAGTATTTAAAAATTGATAAAAAATTCTTTAAGCAAAGAACTTTAAGCGTTGACCCGAACTCCCGTGTGCGGTATCACCTAAATTTTAGCTTAAAGCACTTCAAGTACGCGCATGTCTCGTCTTCAGCACCAGGTCTGGTTGTCAGCACCAAGTGACTTGAATCTCTCCTCTGTGCTGCCAGGAGTGATGGGAATGAAAGAGGACTTCTCTTCTATCTTGACACAAATGGATGGATATGTTAAGCCAGCGATCTAATTTTCATGTCGAATTTAATCCAGTAAAACCTTCTGCTACAGTCATTGAGGTTTTCTTGTTAGTTTTTTCTAAGGGTTTGTATTTCTATCTTCCTTACGCATTATTCTCTGCTTCCACAAAGTTTTCACTTTCTTACTTAAGAGACATTGCAAACAGGAGTGGTTGCTACTACATTTTCTACCTCTCTGAAATTGGAAAGCTTCATGATTTAAAAGGTTAAAGGATACTTACATTTGTCAGCCCTAATTGGCAGTGGAAATCCATTGTTTTGCGTGGGCTTTTTTTGTTGTTTGGTTTTTTTTTGTTGTTTAATGAAACAAATACATGTCATGTATTGATGTAACTGTGGAGAAACTTTTTTTTTCATTCTTTTAAAGAGGATATTTAGCTTATGATTGAGCACTCTAGGAAATGTTGTCTGTATAGCATGTGGAGAGATGGACTATGGGCCTTGAGTAAAATTAAATGCACAGCATCTGTGCACATGTAGCTTTTAAACCTTCCTTTGAGAAGCTTTATAAGGACTACTTAGAGCTATGTCTCTTTTTGAAGGATGTTGTTCAGCTTGCTGCATTTTGAAGACTTCCTCCTATGAGCTTTCAAAGCTCGCCTGTTAACTACTTAACGCTTCTAGGTCTGGCACCACATTGGAGCTGCTCTGTCTTCCTGAGGTGGGTGGATGTAAGTGGAGGGTGTACGACTGAAGACTTGCCATCTTAGTTTGGCTGATTAAACTGGCATTTCTTTCCTTTCAAGTGTCTGCTGAGCCACTGGAGCAGTCTCAGAGCACATGTTGGTGGAGCGTCTTTGCTTCCGATGGTGTGTTCTTTGTGTGGTTTGTCTTCAGTTAATAAAAAAAACCAGCTTTTGCTCATCGATCTCTGTTGAAAAAACAGTAACTTTGGAGGAGAGGAAATAGTAAGGAAACATAAGTGCAGAGCTATTAATAGGACTATTAAAGAGCATATAAAACTCAGAGGAAGGAGGAAAACACGTTTGTGTTTTAACCATAATCGCTGACTTGTGAGGCTTAATGTAACCATTGGTGCAAGTGAAAGAACAAGTTTTAAACACTTACTCATCCATCTGGGGGCAGCAACCTCATGTCAATGATGTACTTCATATAATTGGTACTAATTTATACTATAGTAGTAAATGATATTATATCATTTATATAATAACTTGTATAATTAGTAACAATTTGTGTAATTAATATAAATGTTTATATGAAATTCAGAGGGTAAAAAATAGGTGCTTAATAACACACTGATAATAAACACGGTAAATATAATTCCACAGAATTATCCTTTAGGATTTAGTAGATGATGTCTGAAGTCTGACTGTAAACACACCACAGACATGTGAGAACTTGGGAATTCCAGCTTTTCCTGGACAGTCTTGTTCCTTTAGCCTCACTTGTTCACCTCCTTGAGTGTCAACAGTTTGAGGTACTTGTTTGAATTCTCTTGAATGAATTATTTGGTTTTGTTTTATTTATGGTGACTAAAGATGTGTCACATGAAAACCAAATCAAACAACTGCCCCCACACACTTCAGAGCACCATTCAGTTAAAGTGGGTGTGTTCCAGTGCTAAGCAGGAACAGGACCTCTGTAATAATTTAGCAAGTATCTGTAAAATGGCCAACTCAACAGGAGTTTGTCTTCTGATGGCAGCGTCAAACTGTTAATACTCTAGTCTTTGTGAGTTTGATGCTTGAATAATTGCCTGAAGAAACTTTGAAATGTGAATTGAACTGTGACATCAAGAATCACTATTACACTGTTCTGTAAAAGTTTAGGGCACTGAATGAAATGGTCTTTGGCATAATTGCAGTTCAGATTCACAGATGAACAGAGTCAAGAATACAAAAAAATCCCAACAGTTTAATGGAAATTTGAGTTCTCGTTAGACATGTTGTGAAAGAAATAATGCAGCAGCCCTCCCAAGGTATTTTAAGAAAGACTTTAAAAATAAGACTTAGTTGAATGCTCAGTGTCGCTCCCAGTTGCCATAGTAAAAACGAAGTTAATGAATGAATCCAGAATATATTATTTATTTGTAGCTTTTCAAGATACTCCTCTTATTTCAGCCCGTTTTATTGTTCTCGACAGTAAGGAAGGCCATGATGTTCCACGAATGCTGAATAAATTGAGAGGGAAGGGTCAGACAAATGGACTGTGGAATTAAGTAATTAAAAACTGTGCATTATGATACTGATTAGTAGAACTACATTTTAGCCTTGAATTGGTTTGAGTCTCAGAACTAGCAGATAAAGTCCAATTCTCACCCGTAAACCTGAAGACTGTTTGAAATGTGGGATTGTTTCTGTAGGAATCCTTTCCCCGCCCCTACCCCAAGGTAGTGAAGATCTACAGAAGAGCCTTCCAGCAAGGAAAATGTAGCCTCCTGGATTGCCAGTAAGTGAAAAATATTTCATGAAAATATCTTCTTCCCTCAGAGATTCTCAGAGTACTCCTAATGACTCCCTTGAGCCTCACTTGATTACAATGATGAAGTGGGATGTAGAAAACTGCAGGAGCTCATCCAAGTGAGTGGCACATCACTTGTGGATCAGGGAATATGTTCTGTCCTGTGTGTGCCTTCTCGAGATTGCAGTTAGTCCTTCTACCTGACACTTTCAAATTTCGTGGCCTTTAATGGGACTGTGCTGCACTTTGGCCAAGTGAGTGCTCTGGAATGGCTTTTTGAGTTGAGCAGTATCTAGCAGGAGTTCTGTCATACTTACTTCTGTGTGTTGAGCAGATGAAATTAAAAGTCTGCTGTGAGAAGTCTGTTCCTTTTTAGGCTTTTATGGAGCATGGTGCTCTATAAGTAACGGTAAAATCTCACTCTGGGCAGTCTAATCTAAGCGTGGCCCACGTTTTGAAACCAAGCAGTTGAGTGTTTAGTGGTGTTAACTCAAAGTTCTGTTGGACCACTTCTAGAGAATGCTTTAGAGACCCAAAATCTAGGTTTTCATAACATGAGAATTGAACTGCTAGGGCATTTTGTAGCTAGTTTGTGGTCCTTACAGGAATTTACCTAATGCTGTTTGTTGCTGGAAGTAAAGGATGTGGTTTATTAAAGTAGGCTCTTCGGGCTTCAGTGGTGCTTTATGGCCGACTAAAGGTCTGTTAACTATGATCTCCTAGGAGTTCTCCCACGGGACAGATGCCTGAGTGTTGGCAGTGATTGTGCTCAGGATTTTTCTGTTAAAAATTCTAGCTAAAAACATGCTCTGGGTGTTATGTACTTCTGATCCTTCCATGTATGAATATAACATAACTATTGCGATTAAAGAGGAAAAGAACGGGAGAGGAAATGGTCTTAGCAGTGGAATCTGAGGACACTGGAAAGCTTTTTCTGAGAAACCTTTTTTCAGCTCTTCAGTGTCTGTGGCATTGGTCTGTCACTGCTGGGTAAATATTAATCTCTCTTTCAAGGCAGCATCTCATGGTGTCTGAGGAATCTCAGTGCTGGTAGTATTTTTCCATAGCTTGAATTAAGCTCAGTCAACCTGTTAATAATTAGTGTCACTTGGAAATATGAAGGTGGTATTATCTGGGAGAGAAATAGGCTTCCTAGCCCATGGCAGAAATCTGTCATGTTCAATATCGGGCTGAAAAATTTTCTTAACCTGTTCTATAACTTTTTAGCAGTAGGTGCTTTTGATCCATGTGCCATATTCTCCAAAAATAATTTTGTAACTGGAACAGATTTCTGTTAAATCATTCCTGGAATACGTTTCTCTTGAGTTTTTGCTGGAAGGTGATGGCACATTTGGAATAGACAGATGTTAATTCAATATTCTTATTTTTATCTCATATGTAGAATCATTTGGAGCAATTTATGAACACACGTACTGGATGTCTAACTAAATGCCCTTCTGATGTGGCAGGAGAACAGTTTTAGTTCTTGTTCTTGGTGTTAAGTTACCTCATTGCCTCTACAAATCACAGTCATTCCTTGGGCTATGTTGTTGGCAAAGGACGTGGGGATGTGGTGATCGTTCTCCTCCAACAGATCCGAGATTGCTCTCTCTAGAAATAACCATTTAAGCTCTTGTGCCCTAACAGACTTTCTTACAGGTGTGCTTTTTTTTCTCCTGGGTTTTAAAAAGTAGATGAAAGCATGGATTGTGGATTTTGAAATTAAATATAGTATTTGTTGTCTGCTAAGAGTTAATTTACTGCTCATTTAAAATAATATCTCTTTATCAGATAAAGGCACTCTATTGGTGGGTAAATAATAAGGGAATGTTTTTTTCCCACCTTTCTTGAGTAGCAGGAAAAGCAGCTTTGACAGTTTTCCAATCAAAACAGGTTCCTGATGAAAAACCAGAATAACTCTGAAACTCTGCATTGGGCTGTAGAGGGATATTTGGCTTTTTTACTTGATCCTGTTTTCAAATGGACAATAGAGACTTGGAGTAATTAAAACATGTTTTATAAATATCTGGCAATACAAAAGAGAATTTTTTTGTTTTTTTTTTTGTTTTGCTTTGCTAGCAAAACACACATTAGCTGCAGGAACTTGAAGTCTCAAATGGTACTGCATCTTTCTTTCACCTCTGAGATTCATAGATTTGTCCCCTTAATGACGTGCCAAGCAGGCGAGTGGTGTCCAGGAGCTAAGGGCTCTGGAAACTGTTAAACCTGATGAACTTGGAAGCCGGATCAGGCCCTGTTCTGCCTATTTCTAAAAAGCTTCAGTTCGGCTTCCGTCTTTCTGTCCTATCAGTTGTTGCCGCCTTCCTGCTGATAAATCATTGCCACGGTGACAAAGGTGTGGGCAGTTGTTTCCTATTTATAGCCGTTCCTGTTTAATCCAGCGTTTTCACGGCCCAGAGGGGAGCGACTCCAGGTTTTGTGCTTGCCTTGTGATCGATCTTGCTCCTCATTAACTTTGCCATCTTGTTCTCAGCTTCTTGAGAGCGCTGCCAGCTGTGGGTATCCATCTGCACTGGGCACCTGCTCCTGTTTTTCCTTCTATTGCTAGTACCTAATGGCTCAGCAGCATCGTGGCTCTGCAGTACTTCCCAGAAATACTTAACTTCAAGTACTGAGAGTCTGTTTAGGGGAAAAAAAATGTTGATTCCATTTGACGATTTTCAGAAGAGAGCCGCTGTCTTTTTACTTATGTTGTTGGAGTCGTTTGAGGGATACTGGAGCAGAGCTAACGGATTTTTTTTGTAACCCATTGCAGTAAAATAAACCATATGGACTCTTGTGAGGCTTATGAACAGAATCCCTTTAGCAAATGACTGAGATAAGCTCTTGTGAGGTGCCAGTTTTACATCTCATTGACAGTATACCAGACAGTGGCCTGGCTGAGGAGGAAAAAAAATGCAGATTCCCAGTTGTTTCCTCACCTGAAATGAATTTAAATTGCTGGCTGGCAGGAAAGCTGCTGCGGAAGGCTCCGTTGGAAGAGCTGGGCAGAGCGAAGTGCCCCCTTTGAGTAGGTGGTACTCCCCCAGAGCTGGCCTTCTGGGGCTGGTTAGGCTTTGATGCCCTCCTATCCTGTTCAGACCTGTGCTCAGCTGCAAAGAAACTTGAACGCTAAATGGGGAAATTATAGTGTTTCTTTTTTTTATTCCTCCTGAAAAAATATTGCGCAGTCAGCAGGCAATTCCAGACGCCCTGTGGTTATTTGCCTGTTGTTTGGGTAATTGCTGTTAACTTGAAGGTGTGCTGCAGCCAGCGTGTGTCTCACAGCAAGGCTTAGTCTTTCCATTTCGCCCTATGAGGACTTTAGAAAGATGGGTGACAAAAGTAAGAGAACTTGGCTGTCTTTCCTGTTGCTGTACAAAACTATGAGCTATAATTCCTGGAGTTTCGTAGAGCACATTGTGTAGAAGCAGTAGCCCAAGTGATAACCCGATCAGACCGCGGAACTGGGATGCAAATCAGACCGTACATTCATAGTAGTAAGTACTAATGGTGGAGATAAGCAGTACAAGGCCTGTCTACTGCCCATATTGTGCTAAATCTGTTTGGTAGAAAGCTAATCTCTTTTTAATGGATCGTTGTGATTAATACTTGATCATAGGATGAGTGCTGCTTTTGTAATCTGAAGTGTTTGAAACCCAAGCTCCCCATCTAAAGATACTCCCCCTTTCTCTGGTATACTTTGCTCAGAAAACCTGTTTTATAATTCCCTGCTGCTGGAGAAACATGAGTTATTATTACTATGAAAACGGAATTATCTCTTTCTCAAAAAAAGATCCCTTTTGGCATTTCAAATGAAAATTGTTTAAACTTTGAGCATAAATCTAAACTGATGTTTTGTTTGAAGTATTCTGTGCTGTGATAAATAATTTCTGTACTACTTCATTGCTGAGTTTAGTTACGATGCTGAGATAAAGCAAAGCGGAGAATTGGCCTGCTGTAGAAGTTGAGAGAACATTACTCATAGTTGTAGCAAAACTCCAAGTACTTACCTGAAGTAGCCACCAACTTTGACTTGTTCTGAATTTACGCCACTGGAGACGTTGAGCGAGTTATGGAGGCAGGACATGCAGATTACAGGCGAAAAATGATACGCAAGAATACTGATGTACTGGAAATAACGATGCCGTGCGCAGTCTTTGGGTGAGAAATGAATCAGCCTGAAGGGGCTGTGTCTTATTTCTTAATCACATCAAACAGCAGAGGATTAAAAGACAATATGGCCACCTTTCCCCACTCAACAGATGAGTTTGGTTCACTTACTATGCTCCATAGGGACTGTATTCTGAGGCCTTTTTTTGCAGTTAGTATAGGTGGGTGATTAAATTAGAGATTTGAGCAGTCTGAGGTGGAAACATTTTGCTTGCAACTTCAGGTGGAAATTTACTGGTTGACTTCTTGGTACGATTTTTGTGTCTAGGTATGAGAAATTGCTCCCTGGGTATATATGCATATATACACCGTATATGATATTATATAATTGATCATCTTTGTGTGACTAATAACACACATGTTTTGTCAGGTTGTGTGTTTCAATGCACAGGCTTTTTTGAAAATTTTGGGTGTAAGGGGTCAAATTTGAGATTAATTTAATCTCACACTAAGCGGATACAGAAGCATTTAGTCCTTTGAGAAGGAACAAGAGAGTATCCCTCCTACAGGTTAATGGAAAATTGATAGTTGATAGGACCCTCTGGTACAAAGAGCAGTTTCTTTTGAAATGTAGAATAGGAAGAAATAGAATGTGAAATGGAGAGAAGTTAGCGAGAAGGTTCACCTCTTCAGTTTAACTCTCCAGTTCTAGACACATTGAATCTAGAACTTAAATGAAATCTTGATATGAACTTCAACATTATCTAATGCATCCGATACTCTTTCAATGAATCAAACATGCTTGACAGTTGCATCAGATGACACTAGCAAGTAAATGTAGGAGTTTCCACCTGAGATGTGAATTTTTGTAGATTAAACTAAATCTGACTTTCTAGCTGAGCATTCCTGGTCTTTGTGGGTCAGATGAGAAGTTAACCTGTTATCAATACCTGTATTTGAAAGGGACACCTTAGCATTTGTACCAACTTATGACTGATATAACCCAGCCCTGAGAAAATCGAGAGTTATCTTTTTGTTCTGCTCCTACATATGCATTCCCTCCATACATTTTTCTAGAACTGCCCTTGATCTCTTATCAGCTACATGACCAGAACTGGAGGAGGTGGGGGGAAACCAACAAAGAGAGAAGAAAACAGTATTTCCATAGCAGTATCTCTGGCTCGTGTTACTTGATGCCATTGACTTGGAGATTAAAAGCAGAATGGCCTGATGTGCTTCAGTCTGTGCCAATCCTACATTAATGACAATCATTTCTAATAAGAGATCACGAAGGAGTTAAAATGCTTTTGTGACACTTGTGGAACTCTGTGTGTGCTTCCTGTTTGGAGAAGGAAACAATGCTGCCAACGTTTAATTTCTAACAGGAAACTAGGAATGCTTCTTGTTTGCAGTTAGTGTCTTGACTGAACTCCAGTATTAATAGAAATAACTGTTCTTGTTCACACTTTGGAAATACAAGTCTTACAGTGGCCATTGTACGTCGTTGCTTGAAAAGTTTATTTTGAACCACGCTAGTTTTACTCCTGTGACCTAATTGGAAGGTTTTCTCCTGTATTTTGCCAGTCAAGCCAAGACTTTATGTTGATTGGAGCTGACCTTTTTTGTGGGTGTGAAGGAATCTGTTGTCACTTCACATTTTATCAGTTAGTTTTGGCTGGTGAGCTGGCTGGGGGCATGGTAGTGCCATGTTCATACCACCTCACCTTCCAGATCTGTAAAATGGAACAGGCCTGTAGTATTTTACATTTAAGGAGAACTTCTTGGATTTTATGCCTCTCAGAACACATTGTGCATGGTTCTCAAACTGTTTTGGGGAGAAACACTTCACTTGTATGTAAGGCCCCCAGCAAAAAATGTGTTACCCATAGTTTTGGAGAATGAGACTAAAGGGAACACGTGGCTTTGTTCGACTCAAAACATCCAGATTAACTCTGTGAGTTGACTTGGGTTTCTCTTCTGTCCACCTAAATGACCATCCTTGATGTATTTTTGTTAAAAACATGGTTTAATGTAAAATAGCACAAAACGCAACCCCGAACCTTTTCTGTGCACAGAGTAAGAATAGGAGAGAGTCAGAAGCTTTTTCAGACTTGACATCTTCCTTTTGCTTCAGGTAACGTATTGGTTAAAGGGATGTGGTGAAAGACATGGTCATTTTCTTGGTACTGTCTTCTGGCCCTGGACAGTATCCTGCCCTTCCTTCCCTTAAGAAACCCAGCTACAAAAGGGACGATAACTCTGTGTGCTGGAGGCAGGGAGGAAACACTTTGATTTGTAGATGATGATTTCTTGATCACATAACTAAATAATGATTTCCATCAAAAATGGAAACTATGCTACTGACTGGTTTAAGCATTGACGTAAGGTGAAGGAGGATTTTCTGCTGCACAGGACACAGTAGGGTCAGCACTGAAATGTAAGGTGCAGGCTGTTTCTCATGTAATGCTCTTGGCACGTATGTGAGCTCTGAACCCTGGGTTTTCAGTTGACTCATAAAAAATATGCTGAACGCTTCACGTCTGTTACTACAGGCTGCCCAAGTTGAGGACGACTAAGAGATGAGTGATCTGCTCTATTTCAGATTGAATTATGTGACAAAAAATAAGTCACTAAGCGTAGCTATTGTGGAAGGGTATGTTGTGTGTCATTCAGTTATCAAATTTGTAAAGTATCAGCTAGTGTCTTAGAGTTAATTTGATAGATCAATTGTAATACCTTACCCAAAGCAATAGTCACTGTTCCTAGAAGAGTGTTGTATTACTTTTGAACTAGAGCAGAGTAGGTTCAGATGAGACATTAGGAAGAAGTTCTTGACTCTGAGGGTGGTGAGATACTGGAACAGGTTGCCCAGAGAAGTTGTGGAACCTCATCCCTGGATTTAATACCAGGCTGGATGAGGCTCTGAGCAACCTGCTCTAGTGGGAGGTGTCCCTGCCCGTGGCAGGGGAGTTGGAACCGGACAATCTTTCAGGTCCCTTCCAACTCAAGCCATTCTAGGATTCTACTCCACACACGTACGTGTCTGCTGCTGAGCAGCTGCAATGCGATGGTCGTGTAGCATATGAGGCAACGGGGCAGGGGGGTAAGGAGCTACTTGAAGAGGTGCTACACCTGCTGAAGAGCCATTTTCAAATACAAATCCATCACTTTGTTATCGTATGTCACCGGGGTTTAGCCCGTTGTTAAGACTTAGTTCAAAGCACACCAATGCAATGGCATTTTCTGTGAAACCAGTGTCCAAAAATAAGGCAGTTTTCCTTGATGTATAATTTACATAATGTAAATGGAAAATTTGGCTATTATATTTCAGTCTGTGACTCATCTTGGGAAATGCGAAGACCTGTGATAAATTGAACTGCAATAAATTGTTCTCATTAGCTTTCTCTGTGCCGACATTTCCGTAGTCTTCGCTAGTAGATAAATTTCCTTTGCCGATGGGAGAAAAATAGGTAAAATCTGATTCAGTGAGGTACTTTGAGCATCTGTCTTCAGCTTCACGCATGTAAGACCTTGAGATGGAAGGATTCTCAGCTCCCCTCAGTGGCCCAGGGGATAAATGGCTCTTCAAACAAGGAAGATTGTAGCGGGGGCGGGGGCAATACTGTGCTTTGCTGCGCTCAAATATCAAATCCATGATTGAGGTGGAATTACTGTGGGCAGTGAGGTTTTGTTTTCTTCTCTGCAGGTTTGCAAAATCCTGCCTCAATTCTTTCACTTAAGTGAAAGTTTGTTATGAAATAGAGAAATTCTTGTGCGTTTGACATGAACTTAAATAGTTGTTTAAACTTTTGTGTACTGTTTTTCAGCCCATAGAAGTAAATAAAGGACTCAGTAAGCTGTGAAAGTGGGAGTGGGGGAGAGGCAGTTCCTGATGTTCAGAGCCCCATTTTGTGGGGAGAGCACTTGTGAAAAACTTCAGTTCTCCAACTTCACCTCTCTTCTTTCCCTACCACAGAGAGAAAACTGAAGCTAATGGGCTGAGCTGTACTAACCTTTGGTAAGAATCCTTCTCTAACTTGAGGCATGATAAATATTTTTAGAAATACTCAGTACATCTGTGGTTCTAGGTGGTCTTGATTGCATTTAACATCCCTGTATTCAGCAGCAGTGGCCTTCTGTAACAGCTCCAATAGGTAATATGTTCTGTACCATCACCCTTCAAAATACCCAGAGATGATTGCTTCTTACTTTCCTGTTTTTTGCTCTTGGCTGGTTATGAGGAAAAACTCCTTTGCTGTGAGAGTGACAGAGCCTGGACCTGGCTGCCCGGAGAGGTTGTGGAGCCTCTTTCTCTGGAGAGATTCCAAACCCTCCTGGACACTGCGCTGCTGGGCCCACTGCTCTGAGTGACCCTGCTGGAGCAGGAGGGTAGCACCAGGTGATCTCCAGAGGTCCTTTCCAACCCCCACCAGTCTGTGACGACAACAGTAGTTAATCACCTGAACCATGCATTTCCATCTCAGCCATCAATTACTGCACAGAAAATCTGTCATCTGGTACTTGCTGTTTCCAACCAGCTAAAGAGATACTGAGTCCTGTGCTCACCATTACTCTGACCAGAAATGTTTCTGGTTATAATGGTTATCCTTCCCCATCAACATACTACTTTGATGTAGGTCCTCACACAACAAAAAAAACACAAAAACCAAAACCACAAAACAAAAAACCCCAAGCAGAAGATGAGCACATGCAATGTGCTGGTCTCCATGGCTTCCAAAGCACTTAATGGTGAGGCCTGAAGGTGAGGACATGCTGCTGGTGATACTTTGGCTAAGCAAGTGGCCTTGCGACGTGTTTTGCCGGCTTTACGTTACTGATAAGCAAAGACTTATCACAGAAGATGGAGCCGCCCCGTGCTAGTGGCTGGCACAAATTGATCCAGCTCCTGCTGAGACAGAATTGTTTCTGGCAGCTTGAGTGAGAAGGAATCTGAGGAGGAAAGCTGTCAAGGGCTGATGGCTGCACTTTGGGGGGAAAACAATGACAGGAGCACAAAGCAGGAAAAGCTAAAACTGCATGCTGGGAAATTTCTATAGTGTTCTTAATTTGTCTTTCAGCAGGGGAATTTTTAATAACTTGCTTTCTGGCAAGGACCGTGGCTGGCTGCTTTAGGAAGCCTGCTCATGTGGAACGTTCTTGTCAGGCTTGCATATTAGTGGGTTCGGTTGACTTCTGAAAGTTCTTAATGTGGAAAAACAAAACACACCATAGTACTCAGTGTGCTTTCCATTTGTGCCAGCTGAAGGTCAAAGCACGAGAAATTATTCTTAAATGTCTTCATGTTTTGGGCAGTAGCTATTAAATGGAAGGCCTGGAGGGTTCTCTGTCCAGGGAGGAGGAGCTTTTTTTTTTTTTAAAGATCTCATTTGGCAGCTCTATTGAAGCTTCCTCTGCTGTGTTTGCGTTTTCTCTTTTGGTAATTTTGGTTTTATTTCATGGAGATTTTTGGTTGTTTTTTAAGGAATAGTATATTTTAGGATTTAGCAGCTTGAGCAGTCCACCTTCCAGTTAGATGTGCTCACCCTTACATAATGTTAAGTGACTGTAAGTTGGTGAGAAACAACCTCTGATATGCTTGTTGCTGAGTATTATTTCATTGCCTTTAATACTCAACCTGGAGATTTTGAAACAGGTTGAAAAAAAATTAATATAATCTTTGGAGAGGTGCTACTTTTTCTAATCACAAACCTGTACTAGTGTTCTAGTGATGAGTGTTACAATTTATTTTTTTTAATCTACCGAGGAACACAGACTAAAATACGAGGGGGGAAAATGAGCCACTAGAAAAGGCTAAAATAATAAGCCACTAGAAAAAGGCTAAAAAAAGTGAAGATTGATCTAACACTGAGGAGGGAGACTCATAGTTTTGCAAGGAGAACTGCTGCAAACAGAAGATGGTCTTGTTACACTGTGGAAATCACAGTAGAAGTATTAGATTTAGGCTGAAGAAGTGGAACGTAGCTTCAACAGCCCTTGGAGTGCAGTGCTCAAGCCCTAGAGCAGTGTTACTCCCTTTCTGGAGATCTATTTCAGCATGGTTTGAACCTATTCCAGTAAAATAGAAGATTAACCCCCCCTGGTTTTGGAAGCATGTATGTGTAAATATATTTACATATATTTTACCTCTTCCTCCAGTCCTGAACTAACTAGCCTAAAAGAGTCATGGAATATTCTAAACCCAACTACTAAATTTAACCCCCTGAGCATGCAACCTGTTGGAACGGTTTTGCCTGTACCAGCTCTATAGTATTCAAATGGGCAGCTGACTAAGTCCGTACGAAGTGCATATGCCATACATTACTCCGCTGATGTGTTCATTTTGCTAATCTTTAAAGACTTCATCCTCTCAAGACTTCAATGTTCTCGCTAATTGGCACCCAGAAAAAAAAGCAACAGTTACTCTAGTTGGCATGTCTGCAGAAGCTTTGAGTATTAATGTTCTTTTTTTAATCCCGTGTAATCAAACTGAGTTAATTGATGCAATGCAGTGAATGTGTTATATAAGGCCCTTTCTTTCTGGCAACTGGAAGTCTCTGGTACTTCTCAATTTCTGTAGCTCCAATTGTCTTCCTTCACTGTGAAAAGAGGCCAGTGAGAGGCCCCTGCCAAACACTCGCCTGTTACAATTATTCCAAGTTTTTCTAATACACCCTTTCCTCTGCTGGCCATCTGGAAGTGTCTCTAAGTTTCCTTTCCTCATCAGTTTCTTATTCTGATCTACTTCTCTTGTATCTCTTCCATTAATTAGACCCTGACCTGATAGGGAGCGTTATCTCTATTTCAAGTATCAACTATTGGAGCACAGTTTGGTAAACTACATGATTCAGTTTTTCTTACGTTAGAAAGAGTCATTATTTAACAATAGATAACAGAAGATGAGGCATTACACAAGTTTGACATGAATACTCTTGAAAAAACACAATAAACTCTGCCTTTTGTATCCCAGTGGCCGTAACAATTATTGCTGTAGTTTTAGAGCAAATACGAATCGTGATAGAGGACTCTTTCCAAATATTGGAGACTGTAGAATATCTCAGTGCTGGGAACATTTGCTATGTAAAGCGATGCTTGAAATGGTTAGACCAAAGTACACAAAAGCTCTCTTGTCACAGACAACATTTAAGTTTATATTTCCCAGCATGGTTGTTGAAAGATAAAGGATTGCATATATATTAAAAATTTACAGTATATTAGAAATACTTTTTTCAGTTCATTGGGAATTCTTCAGGAGAAGTGCACAAAAGAAAAGTGTATCTCGCAGTTCAAATGGCCTGAAGATTTGCTACATAAAAATTTGTTCTAGGTAGGTTAATCTTCTACATACCTAGCTGAGCTGTGCTAGGAAATTGCTCTACTGCTCAGTGGCACGCACTTAGGAGCTTTTCTGCCTCTTCAGGTCCAGTCTTGCGCCGTTCGGTTGTTTGGTGGTCGGCCACAGGGTTCTCCCAGCGCTCACCCTCACGTGCTGATGCATCTGCCGTAGGTCTGTGCGCTTTGTGTCAGTGGGGCCAGACCCCGGCTAGTCAAAACGTGACATTTCTCAGGTAGTTTTGTAGAGATAATTTGTAGCTCACTCTGGCTAGGGATTTTGACTGTATGCATTGGCTCTTCATTAGAGAAGACTGAGAGGGGATCTTACTAATATTGACAAATCTCTGCAGAGTGGGGATCAAGTAGAAGGGGCCAGGCTCTTTTCTGTGAAATCTCTGCAGGGTAAGGGTCAAGAAGGGGCCAGGCTCTTTTCTGTGGTGCCCTGGGATAGGATGAGGGGCAATGGGCACAAACTGGAACCCAGGAAGTTCCACCTCAACAGGAGGAAAAAACTTCATTCTTGTGAGCATGATGGAGCCTGGCCCAGGCTGCCCAGAGAGGGGGTGGAGTCTCCTTCTCTAGAGCCTTTCCGAACTCCCCTGGATCTGTTCCTGTGTGTCCTGCCCTGGGTGATCCTGCTCTGGCAGGGGGGTTGGACTCAGTGATCTCCAGAGGTTCCTTCCAACCCCTAACATTCTAGGATTCTATGATTAGAACAATTCTTCTGTTGATTAGACACACCAGTCTAGAGTCTCTCCATATGTTGTTTGTCATTTGTACATTCTTTAGACAATGTGCAAGTGTTTAAAATCAGCAATTTAACTATTTAAAGCAGTAGCAGCATCAGGGGAGGCCAGTTTGCCCCAGAATGAGCTGCCAAGCCTGGGGCTGGTGGCTGGTGACCCCCTTGGGTGGGACCTGTGGCTGAACATCGCCCATGTACAACGGCCAGATCGTGTGTAAAGACAAGCATTTCAAGTTTATAAAGTTATGAAAAGGTCCTCGGAGCGAACTTTGTTTAAATCTTGGTTCATCTGAGCATTTGAGGAAGTTTCTACTTATGTTTACCAATCAACTGAATTAAAGATTGTTTTGAAAACAATTTTTAGGGTGTGGAATGTGAAAATCCAGTAATCTGAAAAAGTTCTATCTTCAGAAGCTGTTTTGCAGTTAGTGCTGGTATATGAATGGCTTTTAATGAGAGATTAATATTTATTGAAATATTTTGAATGCGAAGAAACCGAGAAATTAAATGTCACGCTTGCTTCCTCTGTTGATAATTCACTGTTTTAGTAATGCTAATTTTATTAGCAGCTTTCCTATTGGCTGTCCTTAATACTGTGTGTTGTACAGATATAAATGTAACCTTTACAAATGTATATTTAGGTAAATGAAACTGCTCTTCCTGCCTGCTGGTATCACCACTATGTAGGTATTTCAGGTTTATTAAATTGACCTCTTAATTTCAGCTGCACTTGGCCAACTTTGCCCAGGTAGCCTCTGCATTCTGTGGGCTTAGGTGCTGAGTAAAATCTTAGACTTTGGGGAAATGAGATAGGAATATTTTTCTTAACTTGTTGCCAGTGTAGGGCAGTGAGTCTTTTACTGGTGTTTCTCTAGATTCACTTCTGTTATCAAGATCACTTTTAGTTCCAACTGCCTGCAATTTAAAGTCAAATATTTCATAATAAGCGTATTGGTAGAATAACCAAGGACTTGGACTGTGCTCTCATTATTGTACTGCTTCTGCTGCTTACCAGCCTCCTTCTGTCTTGGTTTGCTGCCCTTGGCACTTGCTTAGGAAACAAGGTGTGGAACAAAACACGCTTCTCGTCCTGACGTGGCCGGACTAGCATGTTGAACTATAAAAGCTTTATAGAAATTTCCCCTTGGTGAATTAAAAAAAGGGAACTACTGTCTGTACTCAAGAAAAAGGACTCCTGTGTGACTTGGGAACATCAACAGGTAACTTCCAGTTAGTAGGTTTAAAGGCAACTCAACGATGAAGTTGGTAGTTGGAAGCGGTCGGTCGATAGCTGCCGGTATCGCCCATAGCCAGCCAGTCCCTGCTCACGCTGCCCTTGCTGGGGTGGTGGCCAGTGAGTGCTCCGCACTCTTGCGAGCACAGGATGAGCTGTAGTGGGAAGGCCTGCTAGAAAGGTGCTACGTGAAGCAAAGACCCTTGAATTCCTAACAGCTCTGGAGCACAGCTCCAAGTGTTCGTTCTGGTCGTACCGTTCTCTGCTTCCATTGTGCTGGTGGTAACAGAGCAAAAGACCTTTGTTATTTTGAACCTGGTGCTGCTTAATTATAGCAATGTCTGTCTTCTAGGTCGGCACAAACATTTTGTGTGCTTGGTAACTGAGTCACCTTTGTCAGAGGTGCTGAGCCCCAGGCAGCAGCTGACCCCTTTATCATTTAGATTGGTTTGCATCTGTGAAATCAGACTTCATTATGGTTCTGAAGCCACAGGCATTCTGAAAACCTTACCCTAAATCTTTCTTTGGCATTACTGCAGACTGTGGTGCTTCAGTGAAAGCCATCCCAGAGTGACTTAAGTGACACTTTTCTGAGGGTTATTCTAAATCCTTTTAACTAAGAGTCAAGCTAGAGGTGGACTTGGAAGAAACCCAGCCTCTGGCCCTTCCTGAACTTGAAAATTTGAGTTTGAAGGCTTGCTTTTGGTGTGGTTTTTTTGGCTTATATACAAGAATGAAAGTCAAATGCAAGTAGTGCTGGTTTCTTTCAGTGTAGTTTAGATAAAGCGTGTTGGAATATTAGGAAACTTGCCTGAAATTATCAAAAATGAGGCTGTGATCACAGATGTCCCCTCTTCCTTTAGGAAGCTGATGGTAATATATTCAAATAGATGCTGAGCTCTCTTTCAAATGGTGATTTTAGCTGTAGATGCCCAGAAGAACAGTTTTCCTTTCCTCATGAAGAAGAACTCTGTGCTGGCAGAAGCGATAGTCCTGCCACACAGAAACTCCTTGACTTGTGTCTTATTTCAGCTGGATGTGTTTTGCTCGGCAGGATAATACTTGATTAAAATCTAAACTAATTTTGCTCTCCTCTGACTTTCCTGAGCTGGCTCATTTGAGGAAAGAACTCTTTCCACCAAGAGCAACGCCAGTCTCATTTCAACACTTATTTTTGGAGGAGATGAGCAGTACGTCACGTCTCACAGCACATCTGAAGCATACGTGTCTGTGAGGGAGTCCAACATGCCCAGGTGACATAAGATACACTTTTTTTTTCTTTTGTTAGCTGTTTTCAGAGCACAGTTATTCACAGAATACACAGAAAACTTGCATAAACATTTATAGATGTGACACTTGCTGTGTTATCCTTGAGGCAGTTGTCTCTGGGCGTGTGTTGAGCAGGAAATCTTTTGCAGCCTTTCCCAAGCCTTTTGTGTCAGATTTCTAGTAAACAGTTTGGAGAATTTTCCTCTGGTTTCCTGCCACCCGAGCAGGTGCAAGAGTAAAAATACGTATGATGAAAGGGTGTCGTTGGTTTGTCAACAGTGCAAAGATGAGTCTGAAACGAACGTTTAAAGAATGAGATTTAACCAGCTGCCTTCCAAATGTGTTTCAAAATTGCACAGTAGATTATGTATCTGCAATTCCTCAGAGTGGAAAGTGGAAACCCAGGGAGAAGGGAGTAGAAATGAGTTTACAAGATGATATTTGCAGTAGTGCTTGAGGATGTCATGTCTGTAACCTGCAGGATAATGAGATTGAAGAGATTTTTGCTGTCCTTTCACCTGCGCTGCTCTTAGAGTTCAACTGCTTGCTAAGTTCTAAAGTATTGCAGGAGGGTAAGGGTTTTGACATGGTAAATGAACAAGTGGAGCTTCAGTGTAACTTATGGAACTCGTATGTAATCACTGCTATAGGCTGAGAAATTCAAAACCAGATTTGTTCTGATGTCTGCTCATCGGTAGCCTATTTCATTCAAAACTGAGGAAGTGCAGTAAATACAGAGTGCCAAACAACATGGAAGTGACTGATTAGGGCCAGGGTAGGTGAATTCTTTGCGGCTGTTGAATGAAGTAGCTCACACAGGGAGAAACAGTTACAGTAAGACTTCTGCATGGCAAAAAAAATCAAGAATTAAAAAGAAGCAATAGTTCACAAACGAACCTGCTGTGGCTTCACTGTGCGTAGGTGTAGGTTAAAAATGTTCTTACATTTCACACACTTTCTGCCCATTATCCATAATACTTTACAGTTGGAAAGACTAATACTGCAATTTTTTTTTATCTCTACCAGTCCATAGAAGTCACGGCACTGCTGTCAAATAGAACCATGTAACAAATGCCTACTTTATGAAAACGTTCTCAAAATGAAATTTTTTTTGTAGGCAAAAGGTTTTTGTCTCAACTTCTAGATTTGTTCGGATTTTTATCACACTAACTGCAAATTACATGGCCTGTGGAAATCATGACTGATGCCTGAGTAGCCAAATTAAATGTGAACCTGAAGAACTGAGGAAAATTACAGCTTCCTTCTAACTCCCTTTTGGAAAAGACAAGTGGATGTATAAACTTCGGCTTCCACATTTTAAAGGCACTGCCACTTTCACGCGGTGTGATTCTGGGAGCGTATATATGTGCTTCTGAGCAGCCGTGTGCGAGAGTTCGTGGATGTCTGGAGTGCTTGAATAATGAGGTAATCTGAAAGTGCTACCCGCGATGATGGATTTACACACCCAGCTCATTGTTAATCTGGTCATACCTATTATTAATTGGTATCTATGCAATCTTACAAATTCATCTGCAGATTAACCTCTCACAAAGGATGAAATCTGAATCAATCTGCCACAGATGTAACAATAGGTATTTTTTGCTTTTGTACATCTTCTGCGAGGGTGACAGAGCCTGGCCCAGTCTGCCCAGAGAGGTGGTGGAGTCTCCTCTGGAGACTTTCCAGACCCACCTGGATCTGTTCCTGTGTGGCCTGTCCTGGGTGATCCTGCTCTGGCAGGGGGGTTGGACTCAATCTCCAGAGGTCCCTTCCAACCCCTAACATTCTAGGATTCTATGACATCCTTTCCTTTTTATTTGCTCTAAATACTTGTAACAAGCGTCGAACAAGTGGAAAAAATCATGCTGTAGATTTTTGGAACTGAATTTGAGTTGGATGTATTTGGAATTGCTTTCTAAGCGCTATATGGCAAAATTCTGTAAAGCGTGGAGAGTTTGGAGAATAGGATAGATATATTGAAATCATTGAGACATTTAAAACCAGGAGAATGCAAGTGACTCGTCTGCTTGGTTTATTTGTCTTGACTTTTCAAGTCATTGGTTGAGAAACAGGATCAAAATATTAGAGTGCTTCTGGAATTTCCCCAAGCAGTTCATAGCAATGTTTGTGTCACTTTCCCAGTGAATAGTTACATTCAGTAAAATGTAAACCCAGTCTTGTTTTTGAATGCTTGGACATTTTCTTCTGCATTAGATATGCCCTTTCCCAAAGTGAAAGGCTCTTACCACACAGCTGAGCGATGCTCGCAGATCTCTCTTTCCAAAAGTCTTTGCTTCCCCAGGCATAAAATCCTTCGTGAAATCTCCTCTTTGTGTCTTGGTCTGCATTATCGGTGTGTGATTTGAGAAATGGGATTTATCTGTAATCATGTCTCATACTGCAGTTTAAAGAGTCTCTGTAAATTACGTATTCTCTGAGAACCTGGAACTGAGACTATTTATGTCCAGTAATTGCCTTTTAACCTTCCACTAATTACTATGAGATGAGGTGAACAGGTTTAACACTCTATGTGGAGATTTCCATGCATAATATCCCAGAAAGCAAACAATCCCTAGTAAGTGATAAAACAAGTCTGCGGTACCACTTCAAAATTCTGTGGTATTCACTCTAACTGGTTGAATTAATTGTTGGGTTCTTAATGGTAATATTCTTGCTCCTTGTGATTCTAATACATCAGTCCTGTTGAAATGAGTGAAAAATGAGTTAATGCATGAAAATGGCTCTCTCCCCTAGACAGGACTTAAATCTGCAGTGCTTTCTGTGAAGGGGCAGAGACTGGCTACAGTTGCTTTGTGGACAGAATAAAGTGAACTAGCTGAGCTATGGAAGATAGATAAATATAAGCCATGCCTACCAGTGGCAAAAATAATTTGAATCAAAGTTGATATCTAGCATCTACTTAAATGTTGTCAAAAGTTGATGTCGCTCATCTAATTGAGTTTTGTCAAACCTTGGTTACGTTTTCTACATAAGATTCTTTGCGTTCAAAGACTGAACACTTGGAAGTTTGTAACAAATGCCCCTCAGCTCTTTCCTGGGCTTTCTAGGTATGGCAAAGTGTCAAGGAATGACAGGAAACTTATTTGTTGTCTAAAGCTTTTGAGCTTGCTGGAGTAAACCGGAACACTGATGTAGGTAGGCAGGCTGTCATCTTGTTGGAAAAAACCCTAAATTTACTGTGATCTCTCACCAGCTAGGAAGAGTGAAATACATGTTGTATTGCAGTGAGGAGGTGTGGGAAATGACTTAGTCGGGATGGGTAGGTGCGTGCATTTTGAGGTGCTAAAATAAGGCTTTTAATAGGAATTTACCTTCAGAGTTAACTTTGGTATTACTGCCAGGAATTTAACTTCCTCACTCAAAATTAACGGGTGGATTAGACTTCTTCCAGGGCTGTCTTTGTCTGGTGTGGTTAACATGAGTAGGACAGTTTAAGGCGTGTGCTGTACTAGTGTTGCATCCTGAAGACTTGTGTAATACTGTAGAGAAACTACTCGTTCTTGCTGTCGTGCAGTGGCTGAGCTAAACTTGGCTTAGACCAACTGTTTGTTTTCTGGTTCAAATAATCTAGTAACAAAGCTGCTGTTGTGGCCAAGTTTTCATAATAAAGTTTAATTCTGAAGTTTAACTCCGAAACCTTAACCCATTAATGATCTGCAGAGCAATTGAATTCAGAAGAGTCTATCCCTTTAGTAATAACTACTCATTTGTCAGAGTTTTCTTGTAGAATTCAAAGCGGTAGTTTTGGTGACAACAGTATGGGGTAGGATGATCTGTAGTTTGGTTGAGTTAATACAGTCTTTGGACGAGCTTAACTCTGTATTTGCAAGTGCGTTATTATATTAACTGTGCAGTTCACCCTGAGGAGATTGAAACCAAAACTGTAGGCTGGCTAAAAGTACCGCGTGGCTAACAGGGGCGGGGGGAGGGATAATCAATGTAACTTAATAGTCAGATGAGCACAATGCATAGGACATTCAGCCCTGTGAAGTTTGGTGCAAAGAGCTGAAATAAAAATAACAAAAATAGCCCAGTGACAAATCGTGTGGATTGCTTGTTTTGCCTCCAGTGGGATGACTGGACTGCTCGGCTCCTTCCACAGAGGAACTGCAGGATAAACACGATGAAGGGATCTCTCTCCCTTTTGCCTTCTCGGAGATCGTGTTCTGACAAATGCTGGAAGGGCCGTTTGCAGGAAGGGAAAACTACCTCTGCAGTTCACTGCGCGCTTGCAGCGAGTATTGGCTCGTAGCCTTGGTGCAGAGCGTACGGCCAAGCGCGTCGCATCGCATCCCACACACCCCTCCTTCTGAGCCAGGGGTTAGCAATATTTCCTTATCTTCAGCCTTTTCACTGGAAGTAAACAGTGTTAAAAGGATGAAAGGTGGTCCTAGTGAGCTGTGAATCTGTACTGTGTGTACTGATTTGTACAGAAGTAGCAAGATGTCCTCTAACTCCTGGATTATGGGGTTTGTTAGTTGTATTTGAGTATTTGTCATTCTTTTGAAGAAACAAATACTTCTGTTTCAGGTTTAAAAAGTAAAATCCACCACTAACGGGCATAGCTCCTAACTTTCTTCTCAGTACAGCTCAAATAATTGTCACAATGAAGATGCAGCAGAAAACGCTTCAGTTGCCTAAGGAAAAGACCAAGTCGTTTTAGTAGAACTGGTACATTTTGTGTAGGTGTTGCCATGGGAATCACCATGTCCGTGCAGTTAAAGTTAATATTGCTGTAGTCGTGTAGGAATTACATTTCTTGATAGTGGCCGAACTTGGATATTTATAAAGTAAGCAGGGCAGACTTCCAGTACGCGCAAATGTTCTGTCTCCTGCCATCTCCCTAGTTGTCTGCTTTCTGCAGACACGTTTGCTGCCGTACAAACACACGGCTGCTTAATCTTTGCTAAAACTGGAAAAGCTGCTGATTATCTGGAGAGGGAGTTGTACTGAAAATATTCTGGTTGCGTGACACTTGGGTTGACCTGATATATTGTAAAGGTCTTTTTAAACAGCCTTTTTCTGGAGCAGAAACTTCTTGTCTAGCTTGCGAATGTAGAGATGCATTTTCAAGCCAAATGTGCGTCTCCGCTGTCCTTGGCCTCTGTTCAGCGGCGACTGAATCCCACACCTGCAGTAACCGCAAATGCAGACTGGGCTAGGACTCTGGAATCATTATCCAGAAGAGCTGCCTTTTATGAGGTGAGATTGGTTTGGGAACTCGTTGTGCCAGGTAGCAGTGATCCATCAAAATCATCTCATAAACTGAAGTGACTGTTCAAATGGGGACGGTTGATTTATGGGAAAAGAAAAGGGATCTTAAATTTCAATATGTATGTAAAGAAGCCACTGGAGTATCATCAGTGTTTGATCTTTGAGCTTAGCTATTTCCAGGAGTGGAACGTTATTGCTTTTGTAATGCCAGAGTACTTTAAAAATGGGCTGTTGATGGATGAGCATCTGAAAGGATTCTCTTCCCCAGGCTATTCCCTATTGTCTATAAACTTGTGTTGGGTTACAAACTTGATCATATTATATTTCTTACACATTTTGGCTGTTGACCTCCTAGAAGACAAAGCCTGGTTAAGCAATTAATGTATGGAGTGCCAGACAAATATTATCATTTTATTTGCTTATGCCAGTAGCACTCACTGGACATTATTTAAATTTTGCTAGGGGCTCAAGCACTACTAGAAATAAATGCGTTTGTTACTAGGCTTCTTTGATAATAACCAAATAAAACCACATTATCATAGTTTTGAACAGAAATCACAAAACCAAATAAGCACCCTGTGAACTTGGCTAAAACTCACTGCCAGGTTATACACCTGCTTTTTCCTCTCCCACCCCCATTTTCTGTCTTTTGAAAACTTTTTCATACCAAAGTGCTCTTGCCTAAATACAGTTGAGTGAACAGCAGGTCCTGGTTTGCATTACTGCTGCACAAAGAGCAAAAAGAGACTAAAAAGCGGCAGCAAAAAAAAGATTAGAGGCAATACTTGGGGCTGGAAATAAAGGACAGAGACCATCAGTGCATGTCCATAAATCAAAAGAAATGAGGGTGAGGGTGGTGGAATGCAGGGCCGGTCAGGCTTTGTTGCAGGGAACTTTGAAAAGTCCAGAGGTCACTTGGATGTTCTGGCAGTAGAGGAGCAGTGAGAAGCTTCACATGATTTGAGCGCAGCAAGGAAGGGCAAAAGGAGATGAAGAAAGATAGCGAGGAGGATGAACAATGTCTGTTGTGATACCTTCTGTTCTGTGGTACTAAGGTTTAAACATCCTGGAGCTGCAGAGCTCTGGAATGAATGCTGCTTTTAGGAGGTGAAAATGCTGAGAGGGAATGTATTGGCAAGAAAAGCAATACTGAGGGTGTCACTGTGGGAACAGTTCTGCTTGCTATATGAACTGGGCTTCCGTATCGCTAAGGAACACATAGAACAGACGCAAGGTTACTGCACAAGGAAGCCGCTGACTCGGTGTTTACTTTTCCATCCGGCCCTCCGCTCGTTGTGCTAAAGGAACAACCAAGAGAGCAAGTATGTCGTGGTCCTAGTGAGGACCAGGGCTTGGGTCCTCTGAGCTAGATTGTTGTAGCTGGAGTGGGGCAGCGGGACCATATCCACCTGTGTCGACTTGATGAGATAATGCGTAGCCAAGCCCTGGTGTCCTCTTGCTCTTTAAAGGACTTTTTTGTGAGGGAAGACAGGGATGCTTAAGGTTACAAAGTGGTTTTTAACAGGAAGAACTAAACTCAAAGGTACAGAACCATGACTATGCTCTTCCTACAGATGAATGGATCCACGCATGATGTGCTTTCACTTCAGGTAGCTTGCTACCAAAACTCAGGGCTGAATAAGTTACTGTGAACAATGACACAAAATGTGTTTTAGTTTTGTAATGCTCTGAGGATTTAAAAAAAAGAACAACAACAACAACAAAAAAGCCGAAAACCCCTAGCAGCAACCAAACCTCTCAAGACTTACTGATTGCATCTAGGTCAATATGAGCTGTTGGGGACTGCCTTGATCTAAAAAAAAACCCAAAAACGTACGTATTGATGTCAAGACGTAATTGAAAATACCAGAGAGTGAATTGAGGAGAAACCAGGGAAAGCTGATAGTGTAGGGGTTTCTCAGGGAGTGTTTGAGTAACACTTATGGAGGATAAGGAAGGTATTCGAAGTAATGTTTCTAAAAGCTGAAGGGATTAGTTGTTAAAACTCTCTTGGAAAGCTGTAACCATGCTGAAGCTTGCATCTGGGAGGCCTGATTTTAAGAAAGAAAGGAAAAACAAAAAACAAACCCAGAAATGTGCCAACCCCACCCACCCCAAAAAAAAAAACCAAAACAAAACACAAAAACCCAACCCAAACCCCAACCAAAGAAACTGCTCAAAAGACAAAGAACCAAAAAAAAACCCCAAAACCAAAGAAACGAAAAATTAAACCACCACCACCAAAATACAACCCCACCAAAAACCTGGTAAGGCATTTCTCAGAAGACAAGAACTAGACTCTGATCCTTGTCCGGTGCTAAAATGGTTTCAAGAAATTGTAACCTCAGGATTATCTAAGGAAGGACATTTTCTATCGGGGATGACTCAGTCAATAACCACGGCACGTTTTAGGACAGATGGAATCTAATAGCAAAAAAACCATTAGCTTGAAGTACAGCCATTATAATTGAAACTGGGGCCTGCAGGCATCTAAAAAGAAGCCAAGAATTCCATCTATGGGATTCTCTTCGAGCAGGGCATTTTTTTAGATTTCTGCATGCAAAGACTTAATAGTTACAAATTACAGTGATTCGAAAGATTTAACTCAGTAAATGAGATCAAGTTTAAGACTTAAATTCCATTCTTTATGCCTTCTCTCTAATGATTTATAGTACTAGAATATACCCTTGGTTTTGTCTTTCCGGGTTTTCTAATTTAGTCTTACTTGCAGACAAGGGTTCTATCAGTGGCAACAAAACTCAGGTTGCGATTGGTCTGTCCGTGCGGCCGCCGAAATCGGGTTGACTTCAGGGGCAGATGAACCTGGTTGGTTAGCAAAGAATGATTGGGATTTAAACATCTCCTAGAAATTATCTGGAAAGTCAAATAGCTCCTGGCTTGAGTGGTGACGTGTCGCTTCCCAGTGACAGGAGTGTCACATTACCCTTCCCTGAAGAACTGTGGCCTCAGTGGGTCATGTTGGAGAGGACTCTTCAAAAGCCACCAATTTCCAAACAGAAGGAAGTTGTAATTTAGTAATTTAGTCTTTTGTTGGGTTGAGTTTTTGTGCGTGTTTGTCTTTGGATTTTTTCCCTCTTAGATATTCCGCATGTTCTACCTGTAGACCTCCCAGCTCCTGGCTCTTCAGACCAGTCAAGGTCTGAAGGACCTTGTTTTAAATGTTCCTTTTTCTTTTTATTTTCCACAAATTGGGAGCAAGTTTTGTGTCTCCAAATGTTTCAGGATGTCTTCATATTTGGCATCATCCTAAACTGTGCCGGTGGAGGTGATGAGGTTAATCTGAAGGTTAAATATGTTAAAGCTTTAAGTTTCTTGCATCTTAGTGTGGAATTTAGTTTGTACTCTAAAGGCAGGCACTCTTTTATTTTTCTAAAAGACAACTTTGCCGTTTTAATGACAAATCACTCAGACTTCTAATAATCTGCGTGTTGAATTTTATCTGCACATGCTTCTTTTGAAATAAAACTGAAGTGTCATTTACACTGAAAACTTCATCTGAAGAGTCCTTTGGTTTAAATTGCAGAGGGAGGTTTCAGATGCCGAATTTTGATTTATAATTATTGTTGGATCGATGGCCGAATGAATTCCTGCGATGGAAGGTTGACACCAACTATGTCCCCATAAGCTTTATTGTTTGTCCTTTCTCCTTATAGAATAAACATACTGAGGTCTTGCCTTAGCTGAGAGAGAAGTGTGGAGATGTAATGGCCTCCAAAGCCTGAGGATTAAGGACATAAATTCCATGTGTAGAAAATTGCTCACTTTTATTGAAGGCTTCTTGGCTGCTTTCTCTGAACTCCAACTTACCCGTGTGTGTATCTAAGACATATTTTGACAACAACCCTCTGCAGACAGATAATTTTATTAAGGAAAATACAAATCCTTGATACAAATGAAAGATGACGCTTGATTTGATCATTTCTGAAATGTTTATGGCTGCTGATTGCATGTCTAGAGGCTAAATGGATGATAAAAGTGTTCTGCTACAGATATCTTCATCTTCTGAAAAGCATTTAGCTGCCGTTAGAAGCAAGGGCCTCTGTAAGGGAGAATCTTAATTGGAGCCAGGACTGTTGAAAAGCCACGGTTGTATCTGAGCTGTTACTTTGAATGTAAGAGAAGAAAGGATGTGCTGCTTAGTTAAACTCCAGATTTAAAGAGTTGGTTCTTTTTTCTTTCTTCATGAAGTCTTGCTTGTAAATGGAAAGGCAGTTGGAAATCGTCCTACCTAGTGGCTTGCCACTTACAATCACTCTTAATTTAAGCTAGAGTAATGCTTTCTGAAGATATATTCAATACAGAGGAACACCATATCCTAATGCTGCTTAATTCTTCTTTGTAATTTTACAGAAAAGTGTCTCTGCCACTTGCTCATAAGGCAAAGGTGATCACAGTATCACTGAACTCACCTGGAGATTTCTGATGTGCGGGTATATATTAAAATCCTGTGCAGTTCTTCTCTACTTAAGTTGCATTCTCACTTCCACAGCGATTAACAAAAATCAACTCTCACTCAATTAAGTGAGCTGTAAAGAAACATCTAGATGAGCTTTGATTGGCAGGTTGCTGGTTCCTGAGCTGTGGTAGAGACAGGTCTGCCGGTCAGAGGGGAAATTGTAAATGGTTTGAAAAGTTTTAGCCGCAAAGGAAAAAAAAAAAGGAATTGGCTCTTTTGTAAAATGGTGAATGTAGTGAGGCTGTTTTTCAAACAGAACTGAAGCAGATGCACAGTTTCAATTTTTGTAATACTGTTTTCTAATAAGCCATTGCCAATGACAAACAATTGACCAGTAAGGGTGGGGAGGGAAGTGAAAAGAGGCAAAATGCTCTTGAGATCTTAAACCCAAGATAGTTTAATGATTTATCTCTTCAGATTCAAGTTTTTGTTCTGATGCTGACTTTAAGAGCACCCCTCTGCTTATCAAAGCAAAATATTTACTTCCCTTCCATATGGCTCTTTGGCACTATTCTTACTTAGATCATAAATTGGCTTCACGGCAGCTTCTAATTGCTTAATCTCATGAGACAGGTATTGGTGCTGGACCGTCGTGTAAAGCAAGTGGAAACTGCAGAGCCTGTTTAGCACAGGGACGTGCTGGTCTGGAGGCACTGGTTTCACAAAACCCTCCCTGCTACCTGCTGCAGGGAAGGCTAAGAGGAAACTTCTGTAAACAAAGCTTTTTCTTCTCCCCCTCGGTGTTCTGTTTGGCTCTGTTTTCCTCTCCACAGATCGTTTTCTGTCCTGCTCTCTAGTACCCATGTAAGGATTGTATTTGGAATGAGCTTGTTTGTGGGGAGATTAACTCCTGCCTAGAAGCGGTGGTGCTTGTGTGATGTGTGCCAGGCTTCTCAGGGGGAGTATGGGAGAGGGGGTGCTTTTTAACTTTTCTTCCAGCTTAATTGCTTCCACTTCCAGAGAGGGACAGCAAACACTACGGACAGGAGGGTAAAAACATTTCTCAGTTGCTTTGTGTTCAGACCGCTGCTCCTTCATGGGAGAAGAGATGGCACCTCCCTTCGTCTCCCCTCAGGTAACACAGACAATTGGGTGCTGAGAACAACTATTTCTCCAGTTAGCTGGAGGCGATTGCACCTGTGTGCTGAGTTTTATGCGTATTGAACTGTTTTTTGTTAAATATTCAGGTATGAAAGGCTGTTGCAGGCTGTGCGGGTGGTGGGATGATGGAGCATCTGCCCACCGTGGGTCTTTATTTGCGTGCCGGAGGAAGCGTGTTCCTCTGCGTCTCGCTGAGCGGACAGATGGCATCGATAACCTTGATGGAAGGCACACAGCAGAGACTGGGAAGGAGGCCTTTTTGGGAAAACATGTGGGGCTTTGTATCCTGTCCATTGCTTCATGCTATTTTCAGACATTAAGGGAAAAAAGAGAACTTGGGTGGTTACAAAATGCATCCCAAGTGAACGAGGTGAACGTGGAGAGGATGCGCTGAGCCCAGCTGCTTGGAGCTCGGTACCACATGCACCGGAGTCACGACTGGGCGTTGAAACCGAGCTGATCTCTTTACCAATCTCCCATCAGAGATGCTGAGAGTTTGAAATAGACGTTTCTTGGACAGTGGAGGCTGTAGACAGTCCAGGAACAGGTATAAAAAGCTCTTTATGAAGACCAGATGCCAATCACTTCACTTCCATGGGATTTATCATAGAATGTAGTAACTTATCTATGGGGTGTAAATATTTGCTGCTTCTCAGAGGTTGAAATGTCTGCTTGGGTTGAACAGTTTAGCTTTAAAAGCCAAAAATGACATCTAAGGAAGTGGCCGTTTTCAATGTTCCTGCCCAGGCTTGCACTTAGAACTGTTTGGGTATTTTGAAATTTTTTTAACATGGTTACTAGAAGCGTGTGTGCAACACTCCTGTTAGGACTAAAGAAGCTTTGGTAGTTACTGTCACGTGAGCAAGGCATTCCAGGAGCTGGAGTTGGAAGGATGCAGCTTAGGATGGAGGTTGTCTCCTCAACTGTGAGCACACTCAGGCAGATGCTTGAAGACTGCACATAGTAGATCTGTATAAAAATAGGGCCATCTGCAGTATTAGACTCTCAAGACAGCTCAAAATTAAGTTACTTTCTTTAATAGGAGTTGGGGAAAATAGAGGACAAAAAGAACATGGTTAGTGGTGTTCTTTGAAATCGTGTTCTGTTCCAGTGAGCCTTGTTAATTGGTGGTTTTAGGTGTAATATCCAGTCAATGTGGTAAACTTATCAAACAGCTCCTTTTTTAAGCAGTCAGCTGCAGATTGTGCTTTGGTGCAGAACTTTCTCCTTATCCCTCCTCCCTCCCTAGCACAGTAGAATTCAGCGCACTGTTTGTGTCAGTGCACCTGGGGGGAATTGCCATAACCTGGTAATTCTCTGTTTACGAGTTAAGTGCCCTGAGTTGCTCACAGAGGAACCGTTCCAGCCGCGTAACCGGCGATTACCTACTTTGTTGCTATGGTATACAATGGCAACTGGGCACCTACTGTAATCTTGCTTTTTTTTTTTTCTTTCAAAATGTTGCCTGCAAATGCTTGTTATATAACTTCCCTGCAGCTGGTGATTCATGTGTTTACCCTTGTGTTGCCTCCATGATACCATTTGATGTGGGAGGTGCTGTACTTTCACCATGCGTGATCTGCAGTGAGCTCCATCAGTCCCAACTACCAGCCCAGATTTAGTCTGTATATAGTGCTGATAAGAGTTTTAAGGTTTATACTGTTTGGGACTTCAACTGAAACGCCTTTTTTTTTTTTACTGTTGGTAATGGGAAATCACACCTAAGCTCTTCCTGCTTTTCTGCACTCAAATTGTGATTTTTGGGTTTGATACCGGGTGTTGTCCGAGCAGTGGAGTGGTGCCCAGTGAACTGGGCTGTGTGAAGCATTAACAATAATGAAATGGAAAGCTTTCAATACATCCATCGTAACATGAAACCAGTATTTTAAACATGGAATGCTATCAAAGAATACTCTCTTTTTTTTTTTTTTTTTCTCTGTGGCTTGAAGTGACCCAAGAGTCATGAGACTTTGAGGTCGGTACCGTTGTAACTTCTGTGGAATTCCATGGAGTTTGTGTGCATCCTTTGGTGGGTTTGGTTTAATTACGGTTTTGAGAAGGTCTCTCCTCATTTTGACAGTATAGAAGCGGTGTAATAATATGGGAAACTGAAGCCCTGGGTTGGAAAAGAGCTGCTCACTTGCTAAAGGCAATACGAAGCTGTACATCTACCAAGAGCATCATGAGTAAAATATCAGCTTCACTTACTTAAAGTCCCAATATAAATGCGTTTATAAACTTCTGAGCTACAATTCCATGAAATAATCTGATCATATCGGCTTTTACTGATATCTCTGGTTTGTTCCTTTTCTGTAACAGAATAAATGACCCTGCTGTAAGTACTGGACCTATAATTATAAGCCTGTATAACTGATATTTAGTAATTAGAGGTACAGTTCTGCATTATTCACCTAATAGCACAGATGAATTTCAGGTTTGTGCCTGAGGTAGAATAAGAGGAAAATGCATCCTTACTAGAAACAGTTTGTTTGTGATAATACAGATGGTGTGGTGCCTAATACAGATTTCTGGTACTAGAAATTGGAGAAGGTATTTTGGAAAATTGCTTCTACCAAGTATCAAGTTTTGGTTAAAAGTAAGAACAGAAAAGTGAAACAACTAATATGACTTTAATTTATAGTGTTTGCTGCAGAATGAGACGTGCACTCATTTTTGGTTTTGGTTTTACACGATGAAACTTGTATATTAAAAAATGCTTCAGGAAATACACCTGTCTGTGGAACACTCACGCTCATCCTTTAGGTAGGAGCATCCCCTGGCTTAGGGAAAAAAAGGCTTTTCCTCAGACTCCCTGAACCTGGCCACGATGTGCCTTTTCTAGAGGGGCTCCATAGTGACGTTTTCCACTTAACTGCATCGGAAAAAAGCACATACAGTGTTTAACTTTCCAGCAGAAGAACTGGAGGACCAATAGCCTCCTGAAAACAGGGTGTCCATCCAAAACAGGACAAGAAGTGATGGCTCTAAACTAAAAGAGGGAGATTTAAATGAGAGAGAAGGAAGAAATTCTTTATGCTGAGCGTGGTGAGACCTTGGCTCAGGTCACCACACAGAGAGGTGGTCACTGCCCCATCCCTTGAACTATTTCAGGCGAGGTTGGCTGGGGCTCTGAGCAACCTGCTCTAGTTGCAGATGTCATTGCTCACCACTGGGGTGGTTGGACTACACAAGCTTGAAAGGTCCTGTCCAACCCAGACTATTTGAGGATTCTGTGAATAGCACCTCCTTTCCCACAGGCTGCAGGCCAGAGTGTGTGAGTAAATGCTGGTTCCTGCCATTACAGATCTCACTCAGCTTTGAGTTGGTGATTTTGACTGCTACCTTGGCATGACCAGTTCGGGTGCATGGGCTGAGGGAAGATGGAGCTTACAAGAATTGCTGGGTTATCCTTATGTAGCTCCCTCATTGTAAGAGGTACAACTCTTCCCTTTCCCTACCCATAAGCTCGCTGTGCTTCAAGGAGTACCAGATTTTGCTGTCTCTTCTCCCATGTGTCCACGGGCCAGTGTTACACGTCTAGTTTGGCAATAGGCAAGAGAGGTTTCTGAGGTGATCACTCCATGGTTTCCTTCAGAGTCAACTGCTAGATCCAAGCCAAACTGGTATGAGGCATGTACACAGGGGAGAGGCACCAGTAAGGTGGGCACTTCTGAGCCTTGAGCTGAAGTGCACCTTCTCTGGGATGAAGCCTTGGAGCCAACGTTGGCTTTCTGCTCAGCTGAGACCAGTGTGAGACAGGAGTGGAGAGGAAACACTTCACCAGAAGCCACTGGAGTCCTGCTGGTACATTCGGTGGTTTTGGAGCACTGCTACTCATGGTGGTATTGGAGTTTCACTTTTAGTGCTGTGGTTGTTTTTTTTTGGCTGGTGCTAATTACTTCTATCCATCTCCTATTCAATTCCTACAAGCTTTAGGGTGGAAGAGATGGATGTGGAGATGCTGTAACAACTTCAGTCGTCTTGTATTAAGAAACTCCTGGCAGTACGTCTAGTCTTTAGTTGGGAGGTGAAGTAATGACAGCAGACAAAGTTGTGGTGCCAGATTTGAAGGCTCTTTGTTATATCAGTTCTTAAGGTGGTTGAACCTCGCTAGGTCAAATGCTTTATGGTTACTAAAATCAAACAGCATCTTTCTATTCTGGTAGGTAAGTACTTGTTCTAGTTTGGGACATTGGAGCACTTCTAGCACTTCTAAGTTTATAAAACCCAACACAAAACAAGAAAACCCTCAAACTAAACAAAGCAAAAAAAAAAACCCCACCAAAACCAAAATAAACAAAATAAAAAACCCCACAACCTCAAACTAAACGCAACAAACAAAACCCCCAAGATAAATGAAACAAACAAAACCCCCCAAAACTCCAAGCTAAACGAAACAAACAAAACCCCCCAAAACCCCAAACTAAACGAAACAAACAAAAAAACCCTAAAACCCCAACCCAACCAAACAAGGAAAAAAAAACAAAACAAAAAAAAACCAAAAAAAAAACCACCCCAAATACAGCTTCCCCCCAAACCAAATACATCAGTACCGTGTGGGGTGTCTCATTTTTTTCTTTTCAGGAAAGATCTTCTCTATGTTTTTTTCCTGTTTTCAGTCCGCAGATGACTTGATTTAATAAGCGTAGCTCTGAAGAAAGAAGAAATAAGAAACCTGGATTGACATTGCAGTAGGAAACCTCAGTTTACATTTTTTTTTTTTTTCTTTTGACATCTTTGAACTCCCCTTTATTCTGACTTCATCTGTCTCTTTCCAAAGATCACCTCTTCCTTTCAGCATCTTACCTGTTCTTAACCCTAATGTGCCTCATGTGTGACGGGTCAGATGGGACCTTCTGAAGGAAACTTGTGTAGAAAGCTGTTGGGAGATCTGTCGAGTAGGGTGCTGAATCAAATGGAAGGTGCTATATTTGAAGTGACCGTTAGATTCCCTCCTATTATTTGGAAAAGAATAAAAAGATGATGGGGATATCACTGTTCTCAAATAATCCATAAAAATAGCAGGTTTTGTACTGTGCGGGATTTTTATCGCTGTACTGAATCAAAATGCAATGCATCAAATCATACTGCTGTAATCAGTGGACAGGCCCAAGAGCACCTTTGTGCTGTGAGCTCTCATTGCGTCAGTCCCTTTAGGCATAAGAACAGAATCCTGCTGAAATGTCCCTAATTAGTGGTGAAATGAATAATTTTTCTCATCTGAAACTTCCCTTGTTAAAATGCTACGGACTGGACAGTACCATCCCTTCTTTTAAGACTCTGCAGCCCAGTAGAATTTTTCTGATAACATCCCAAGTATTCCAGTTTTTTTGGAAAGAAAACTCTCCATCCCATATGTCTGTGTTACAGGACATATTGCTTCATACGTCTCTGGCAGTGCACTGATGCTGATCTAGACCTGCTCTGCAGGAGAGCACGTGCGCCTGCCTCCGAGCGCGGTGAGCCTTTAGATAAGACAACTGGTACTTGCAACAAGCAAGGCCGTTCTTTCCAGACTCCTGGAATAAAAGCATTTCTTTACTTAACAGGGTCTTGCACACCTGCTGTGATCTATAGGGGCGCGGTAGACCGAAATAAAAATCTTAGAAAGCTCCAGTAACCTTGAAATGGGGCTTAAAGTTTCTTGGCAGCATCTACCTTATTTTGAATTGCTGCTGAGAACGTGTACCCGTGAAAAGTTGATGCTGAAGCATGCTAATGCCTTCTCGTGAGAGAAATAGCATTGTAGCCATTAATGAATTCTCCCTGAAGCTTTTTTCCTTGAAGGTGATCCATTCCTCTGCGTTACAGATGCTGAAAGACTTAATATACTACAAAAGGACAGCCTGTGACAGGCGTAGCTTGTTTTCTTGGGGCAAGTTCTGTGCTCAAAGCAAGGTTTAATCAAATGCATTGATTCTAGCGTTGCTCTGTGAAGAGAGGGTTCAATCTCTTCCTCTTGTAAGAAATGAGAGTGTTCTTAAATATGTGGTTACTGTGTACTCATACCTGCAGTACAGCTCCTAAAATAAATGTAGTTCTTGAGGCTTGCAAGATGATGTTTTTCAGATGGAGTGTGGTTATTTAGCGTGGAAGTTGGACATGCTGTCAGCAACCTTGACTCTTACCCAGTTCTTTGTATTCTGGTGGGAGTGACATCTCTAAATAAGCGAGGAGGTGTGACTTGGCTCACCACCACGGGAGTGGATGTGGGGCTGTGAAACTAATCAAATCTTGTCCATTTATGTATTTTCATGGTGAAATTTCAGTTCTGCTGTTGCCTGGTTTTCTACCCTGCCATCTAAAGCAAGATATTGCATCCTGAACATGAATTTTAAACAAATAGTTTTTTAACTTGTTTTTTCAGCTTCCTGTGTAGTCTGTTTTTATAGAACATCGCCATAACTCATTGCCCAAATCAAGTATCTGATCAGCTTGAAGTTGTTGCAGGGTTAGTTTGTGTACATGAGTCCCTCTAATATGCCTTAATGGTTATGAACAATATTTTGTTTTGAAAATGATTACTTTCATGAGTCAGGTGGAAAGCTGGCCCCAAAACTGCTTTTGGAAACAGCTTTACTTTGTGCTCTTTCACTTCTAAGTACAGCTCAAAGTGAAAACAGCAAATCAGATGACGTAAGACTTTCAGACTGTTTATTGTGATATAATGAGGGAGGAATCATGGCGAAAATTGAACATTTCCTGCTGGGGTGAGCCAGAGACTTGCTAAAATCTTCTGAATGAAGAAAAGGCGTTGAATGACCTCTGCTTCTGGGCTTCAAGACCCTACTCTCACCTGAACGAAGAAGAGATTTACTGGTTGGCAATGGGAATCTCTCACATTCCCAACCTGAGTGGCTTTTTGGTCTCGTGCTTTACTCAGAGTTCTTCAAAACTGTGATATTCCTCTGAATAGCTTTCAGTTTTTATGAGCTGGCAACCTCCTACCAAGAATGTTTGGTTGAAAAATTGCCAAACAACTCAGCAACTGGAAGCTGAAATGCTTTGTCATTTTCCTGCTTTGTCTATTTATAGGAGGCTGGTGGTGACTGCCTCTTGGGTTTGCAAAGCAAAAGTTAATAAATGTGAATGGAGATGTACCTGGAGTACTGTAGTTTGCCTCTAGGGCCTCCAACACAAGAAGGACATCAACCTGCTGGAGTGAGTCCAGAGGAGGCCGTGAAGATGATGATGAGGACCTCCTCTATTGAGGCCAAGCTGAGAGAGTTGGGGTTGTTTAGCTTGGAGAAGAGAAGGCTCCAGGGAGACCTTATTGCAGCCTTCCAGTATCTGAAGGGGGCCTACAAGAAAGCTGGGGAGGGACATTTTACAGGGCATGTAAGGATAGGATGAGGAGCTTCAAACTGTGAGAGGGTAGACTTGGATTAGAATAGACTGGGATTAGAAATAAGGGACAGGTGTTGAGACACTGGCAGAGGTTGCCCAGGGAAGCTGTGGATGCTCCATCCCTGGATGCATTCAAGACCAGGCTGGATGAGGCTCTGAGCAACCTGCTCTAGTGGGAGGTGTCCGTGCCCATGGCAGGGGGGTTGGAACCAGATGATCTTTAAGGTCCCTTCCAACCCAAATAATTCTATGATTCTGTATTTTTTTAAAGTCTCCAGTTTTCACAGATGTGACCTGACAGAGGGAGGGTGGTGGCAGTGCTTCAAGTTGAACTTAAAAAATAATTCAAGATTTTAATAGTCGCTTTGGCTGCAAGTTTTAAATACAGGGATTTTTGGTTTTGTCCGTGTTTGATCTTTGATTCAAGGTTTGTTAAGGATGGCACCTATTCCTCCTGGCCTCTGCTTGCAATGAAATTACAGTAATTACTGCTAATAGCAAAGTCATTTCTGCTGCTATTGGCTAGAGCAGTCTTAAGAGGATGCATTTTGCTGTATTTCCTACTGGGAATGAAATTCCTAGGGTCAGGAAGAAGGCGAACTTGTACTTCAGTGAGGTCTGTGGGTTCGTATTTCATTCTACTCAAAATGAACTATTGGAGACCAACCTG